>JAQLOL010000014.1:15383351-15419212 GCA_029783665.1 Naso thynnoides | reverse complement strand
GCTCGATAACAAATTTGAAAAATAGAACAAACTCAATTGAGGTACTATAGCAAGAATATCTGTTTATCAGCATCTGTGTGCACTAAACAAATGATAAAATATTTGTTTAAATGCACGTCCTCCTCTGATCTAAGATGAAAATATCTACAACTCTAAATTCCAGTGAAATTTTTATTAACCACTTTAACATCCCTGTAAAACTTTCTTTACGGCTTTTTATAGCCAAATATATGTTGCCGTTGCCCTCCAGCACATTCCTCGGGTATTTTGTATTCCTCAGCTTTAACGTCATGCTCATCCAGTTCTGTGGAGGCAATACGATTATTGTCGTCCTCAGGTGACAGAGTGTGTCTTGCCAGCCTTTCTACATTGTCTAGATTCCAGACCTGGTGAGGCCTGAAGTTGAAGCTTAGGTTCATGTCAATGGACGGTGGACAACTGTTGATGAGAACTCCTATCAACCGGTCTGGCGACACTGATTTTCTTCACAGCTGGAGGGAGGGTGTGGGTTTGTGGTGACTGTGGTGGTGTTGTAGATCTTTAAGGGTCTTTTCTTCTGTGTTTTTTGATAACAGGTTTCTTTGGTCAATGGGACCGCAAAGGCTCCCTTTCTAGGGTGAGTGATCTAATTCAACTAACAGCTCACGGCTTTTCACACAGTTGTGTCCGTAATTAAAGGTTGGCTGATGATCAGCTGATAATGAATTTTGTCAGACCAGCTGCAGGATTATTCTTTATCTTTTTCTTCCTGCAGAGGAGGGAATCCGTTTGCTACAGTCAAGCTGAGACCGACTGTCACGAATGACAGATCAGCGCCAGTCATCTAACACAGAGGAAGAGGATTTACACCGCTGTCATGCCTTCATGGGAATCATGCGACATGTGACCCATGCCACACTCTGAATATCTGAATATCACAATCTGACATTTCTCCAGCCTGCATGCTCACTACCAGTCTGCTCTATTAAAGAGGTCCATTGTTTCTTGACACTAGTGTGTTTCACCTAGTGTGTGTTTACATCAACCACAACAGGGACACGCTGCATAAATACTTGTAGTTAAAGAAGTAATTCTCCCCAAATGCATTTTGACTTTGTGTGGTCACTGAAAGTTGTAAACAAATTGCCACATTCATTGCATTTCCTGTCGCTGCTTCACAACATAAGCCGCCTTGTGTTTCAGCAGTGAGTTCTTGTAATGTAAAAGCAGTATAACATAAGACAGATCTGATAAAGACAGCCAACAGTAAACAGTGAGACTGATAGAGGTGAGATAAAACTGCATGCATGCTCCTTTGTGCATTGATGGGAAATTGGAGTCCATCGCGGGAATGGTGGACCCAGCCTCCGCAGATAAAAGCTACTTACTTTAGAATATAGAGAGGTAATTATTGAATGTTAATATATTGCAAAAAATGCTGACCGTGAGTACTGCAGTTGCCAAAATATGGTCTGGAGGATAGGGTTATTCCGATTGGAAATGCTTCTTATACTGCCTAAAACACTGAATTGGTGAGCAGCAAGTACATGAATCTGTGCACCATTGCAGGAAGGAGAAAATGTTGTTGGGACTTCTCAATTGAAGGATTACAACCTCACACTTAAGAAAATAATTTAACTATGGCTCTTCTCCCTTTTTTTAAGTACTGATAGGAACTTTCAAGCTCATTGCAAATGGACATGTAAAAACCAAAATCCGTTTCTTGATCTTTTTACAACATTCCAGTGACACCAAAAACCCAGAGAACACCCTTCCACCTGTATCCAAGTGTTTTGCTCACTTTCATTTTGCAAAAGGTGAGCAAAAGTAATAAAAGGGACCACCTGCTTAGGCCTGCACAAGGATTTTGAAAAATTTGAGGGACATTCTATGCCTGCTTGTATTGTATTTGAAGATGTAAACTGCCTTCAGCATTCTAATACGACACTGAGATAAAACTGCCGGGGCGTATTTTGCGTCTGATGGTAGAAATATACCAATAGAGTTGCTGCTGACATACTAACAAGGAGCTCAAACCTGATTCTTCATTTTAGGGTGAACTGCTCCTTTAAGGTGGCTTCTGTGAAGGGATGCTCAGACATTGTCATACGGTCCTTTCAGCCTTGTTTGTGCTGCAGTCAGTGCAGTGTATGAATACAGACTAAACAGATCCAGGCGTAAAAACTTGCTGCATGATGGGAAAAGACCAGGGCCCAGGTTGTCTTCCTGACTTACTCCAAGATATATATTGGTATTTCTATTTTTATTACTTATTTTTGTCTTTCTTTTAAAGAGGCATTGTAATATATGAAGGTTGTAAGAATGAAGGGAGAATGGAATGTTGGGTTAAAGGGTTTGTTGTTTGAGCAATGGCAAAACAGTATGTTGCTGTACAAAATGACAAGGCTATTTATATACAGTGCGTTTGAACACAATGTGTATATGGATATCGGATATTTAAACACAATGTGTGTATGGAGGCCTGTTCTGTAAAGGTGCCACTTTGAATACAGCAGCCACTGTGCTCATGATCTCACACTGACTTTGATTTGACGGCTGGTCTGTATTTTTAATGGGCAAAATGACCTTTTGATGAAGGTAACATTTTTATTTTTTCACTCCTCATGGTTTCCCTGTTGTTTATGTAGATTCTGTGTGCAATGCAGTGTATACAAAACAAACGTACCTTTGCTGGTAGCATTTGCATTGTATGAATAAAGTGGGTCGTTGTTTGAAATCTACAAAGTAGACTGTTAACTTTTTAATGAGTTTTTCTGCCACTTATTTGCTTTACTGAATGTATATGTATGATAAACTGATTGATGAAACAGTTTATTGATCTTTATAGACCCACTGATGTTAAGTGTGCAAGTGAATCCATCATATTGACAGTTATTGCTTCATGCTTTCTTCAGAGTAACATACCTTGCCACGGTGTTAAAGTCTTTTTCTCAATAAAACATGGTAAAGTACAAGTGTGCATAATGTATGTTTAATTTTGTGTTTCCTGTCACTTGTCTCTGTAACAGTTTTTTTAATGTTTCTGTAAATTAGATGCAGAAAAAGACAGGAGTTTTTAAGGACCCAAAAGGCAAAGTTGTTACTGGACAACAAGTCATACGCAGGTGGCGTGTGAAATGTGACAAGCAAACAAAACCTGACAGGGAGAATGCAAAAAATCAAGAATGAGAGAGCAAAGATAAGTCAAAAACACTTGGAAAATGTTGGATGTCACTGTCCAGTGTTGATCCCAGTGTCTGTGACGGGAACCCCTGGTACTTGGCACCAGAGGTAATTTTCCTAAGTCAATACAATCAGGCAATTGATACGTGGTCCCTGGGCCTAGTATTGGCAGAACTGATTTCAGGGCTCTCTCTATACCTCGGCCAGTTGTTTATGATATTTTACACATAATCAGTAAAACTCACGGCCCACCACCAGAGCATGTCCTGGACCATGGGTTGGACACTGAATATTACTTCAACAGAACAAACAACGGCAAGGAGCGCTGGACCTTTAAGACACCAGAGCAGGCCATTTACAAGACAGGGGACGACAAAACGGACATAAATGATCTCAACTTTAGGTGCCTCGATGACCTTGAAGGGATGATGGTGACTGATGAGGAAGACCAGAATGAGTGGCGCCTGCTGAACGTTTTGATTGAGAGAATGCTGCACCTAGACCCTAACCAGCGTATCAAACCCCTGGAGGTACTTCAACATCCCTTTTTAAACCAAAACCTCCAAAAGTGCTGCAACAGGTTTTGCAACACCCAATTTTTACAGAGCCCCCCCCCACCCCACCCCACGGAGCTGCATTCCTGACAAGCCCTGATTTCCTCTCACCCTAGAAATTATCATTTATGTATCAGGTAAATTTAATTGGCTAATGAGGGCAGACCTGAACTTGTGTGGGTTTTCTGTGGGTGTTCTGGTTTCCTCTCACACATATTTTTAATTGTTGTAATTGTTTAATTCTAACTTACATGGGGCCTCCCACAGAATTCCAGTTGTCACAAAGCTATTACGGTTTCTTCTGTTTTTTTCTGAAAGCGAATCTAATGACAACATGCGAAACACCTACTTCTGTTTTTAGCCTTATGGAATCCCAAATAAACTGTATGTTCTAGTATGCACTGGTATTTCTGCATTTTTGTCTATGTAAATCACTGCAGTTTGTATGTAATTTACCCTGCACCAGCTGGCACCAAGATGAAGCACTGCTGTGCACGGGGATCTTCAAGTTTTGTGTATGATTTTTCCTGTATTTATAATTTGTAATGTCATGTAAATTCAATAAATATGGAAACTAAGTTGCATCTGTAAATTCTACGTGTTTTTCAACTAAAATTCCCAAATTGTTGGAAAGAAATTTAACTCATAATTCATATGAGTTTCCAGTTTTTGCTCCATCCATTCAATAAGAAAATAATCTCCTATAGTGTCTGATTGAAATCCTCTCAGAGGAGAAGAGACCGATATGTGTTTGCGTTTGTTCATGAAGAAAGAAAGAAAAACAATAATCTGTGTCAACCAGTTTATTGGAGAGGGCCTGGATAATTAACATACCTTACTGGTTTTATATGTCCCCAAAATAAAAACAAGCTGCAGAGTTTAACAGTCTTGACTATGAGCCCAGTGTAGTGAAGTCAACTATTTAGTGCAGGAAAATTTCACTGAAAACATCCTCTAAAGAATAATAAACACTGGGGCCCGATTTCAGAGAGCAGGTTTAGAGAAAACTCTGAGTTTGTAACCCTGAAATCTGGAAAACTCTGAGTTTTCTGTTTCAGAATGCAGGTAACTCAAATCCAAAAAAAGATGTAATTTAGAAAGAGAGGTAAACTTAAGCGCTGAGTCAGTTACTATGGAAACTGGGTCTGTGACACTAACCTGTTTCAGGTTTTGTTGAACAAAGCTCACACCTTCTTACAGAGATGATTCAGTCGATACTGAAGCACATTAATTTGCAGAATTTTGTCTTTAGAAACTTTGCAATCCCCATATTTTTTTCTCTGTTTCCATTTTCCAACATGTCTGCCTGCAGTGAGACATTTAGGTCAAATTACTGCAACAGGCGATTAATTAAAACAAATCTTCCTGAAGCTTTAGACACATAGGCCACGATCAGTCAGCAATAAACCGTCGTGTTGAGACCTGTCACACAGAGGAAACATTTCTATCATGTTATCAAATCATTACATTGATATTAGAGGTGATTAAGGTGATTTTGGTGCAGCTAGAAAGACTAAGGCTATATGAGTGGACTTTTCATAAGCAGCGATGACTGTTATATGGTGCGAGGTCTTTAACTTCTTTACCCATAGTGATAGAATGTCATTTGTCCAAATAATTAAAATCCAGTAAAAAAAAAAAAAATGTAGAATTAATGTGAAGAGCAGTGCAGACATTACTGCATAACAATCAATCAATCAAATTTTATTTGTATAGTATTTTTCATACAGGTTAGAGCAGTTCAAAGTGCTTCACACAAGACCGATAAGATGACAATATGACAGAAGAATGTAGACAATGAAAACTGTTAAAACAATTGAGCAATGTAGAGACTGACGCACAAGGCAATAAAATAATGAAAGAAAATAAAATGATTAAAAAAAAACTCATAAAATACGTTAGAACCATAAGAGGAATTCAACAAAAATGTAAAACATGAGTAGACTTTAGACAGTAAAAGTTGGGCAATAAAATAAATGAGATAAAAACAGATGAAAATAAATACATAATATAAATAAAACTCAGGTCTTATCTTGTCAATCTTATCTTGTCTTACTCATATTTCTATCCCCACTGGACTTCTGACTTTGTTTACCTGTTGCCATGGCGAATCATAGTATCACAGTTCCATTGATAAGGGCTTTTTCCTTTCCCTGCCCATACACTGAGCTCAGGCTGAATTGATTGAACTAACTCTGATCCACTGTTCAGAAACTGAGTTTCCCATCTCAGGCTCAGTCAGCTCAGTCCTCAGGGTTAAAAGGGGTTAAAAGGCTGCAAGTGGCAGGTGCGGGAAAAACTCAAGACATTTACAGAAAGAGCTTAAAAGGTTTTTTTTTTTGTTTGTTTGTTTTTTTAAAGGAGATCAACAGATACAAAAATGTCTAGATTGCTAAAACAAGTGATAACGAGAAATGCATGCCTACATCAAGGGTCTGCAATTAGTGACCACAGATCAGATGCACCCTGCAGGACAATTTCATACAGAGCTAGGCTATTATTATTATTATTAGTAGTAGTAGTAGTAGTAGTAGTAGTAGTAGTAGCTGTTGTTGTTGTTGTAGAAGCAATTAGAGGGATAAAATCTGTACAATTTGAGCTTTTTATTTCACAAAACAACAAGCATTAACAAGCTCCATCTGTGCATCTTGACAACAGGCGAGAAACACTTTGCATGGGCTATACACTACACTGGAGCACACTTTACACCCACAAGTGGGTACACATGTGTCTGTATATCTGAAAATATACAGATAGGCCTAATGTCCAACGCAAGGAAATGCATTTCATTATATGGAAACCATGGGGAGAAACTACTTGTTTGGCCTGCATCAAATATCAAACTGATAAATCTTACTATCTGACTGTATTTCCCATCAAACTATTAAAGACTATCTGACTGACAATCCTTGACATCCTCTTGACAGTCCACATTAGCAGCTGAAATGAGGGAAATGAGTCTCCTCACTTCAATGCACAAGTGGCCCACGTTACGTCGGCACAGCAGCGCCCCCTGCTGGCTGTAAAGGCTGCGAGCATTCCCTGCCACTGAAGCAACCAATCGGATTGATGTTACAGCAGCACTTCCTGTTAATGTAGGAGCGAATTTACAGTATGATGTGAATATCACACAGCACGAGAGACATTGATCCGACCGAGCTCAATGAACAGGGGCGGCATCCCACCTGCGCCGTTTCACAGCGAATGAGAGGAAGCTCGAGGTTTGTGTGTTTTGACTGTTCATTCGCTATTTGTAGGAGGCTAAGCCCCGTAAGCCAGCACCAGCAGCAAGCTGAGTGTTGTCGTTTAAGCCCAAAGCTGGTTTTACTGAACGGTGCAGGCAATTTACGCGTTTTACAGCGTAACGTTAACGTACATTTGCGTCTCGTGACATTCACACCTGCAGTTTACCAAGGCTCATTTGTAGCTCGCGACGTTGTTACGGTGCTAATAAGCCGCCCTGAACGTACAGTAACAAACACCACGCACAAACATACTGCAGAAGTTTACCTTTGCCTCGTCATTTCAGTACTTTCAAGGTGTTTGTGCGTGTATCTGTTATGACTTCAGTGTTATTTTCTCATTATACTTGTATGTCAATAGTATATGTGAGCTGAATGTATACCTTAGTGACGTCGGATACGCCTTTTAGCAACAGCATCCCTGCGGCTTACGCAAGGTTGGGGAATTGGGAACCGTCAAGCCTTTAGTGTATGCATTGTTTTGTTTATTTTTGCCACCCAAATGCTGTGATGGTTCAAGATGAAAACGGGTCAGTTGCTTGGAGCCATAGTAGTGTAAACAGAGGACACAGTGAGTCTGGATCATGGATCAGTGGGACCTCAACACATGACCCTGATGAATGTGAACAGTTCTGCTCTAAATGAGGTTTAGACGTTTTACACACCCAGTTTCCGTGAAAAATGTCGCATATTACACATTTAAAGCACAGATGTAAATGATTAAATGACTAGAAAATGCATTTCCTGCTGAAAGTGTAGTGTGAATGCTGAGAGCTGAGAGAAATTGTGGTGCATAACTGGAAATGCTTAAATGTGAAGAGAGTTGCTAAACCATTATTTTGCAGTGAGAGTTGTTCTGATACCGATACCAGTATTGGAAAATGCCACAGATAGTGCTGAAAATGCTTTTAGTGATATTGGCAAGTACGCCGGTCTGTGCACCAATCTGGTATCGTGTAATAAATCTGCCACAAAATGGTACCCAGCATACCAGTGGGCCTGCCATGGTAGTCTGTGTTCCTCCCAGCCCCACTGTCATTTTCCCATTTTTAAAACCCAGACTTTGGGACGGATAGATGGTAAAACTGCATCCTGCATTACAGAGGAAAGTTCTGTGGCATTTATGTTATCGGCTGGGGGGGGGGACAGTCGCCCCCTGGTGCCCTAATGTTAGAAAAAGGCAGCAAAAGTGCCCTCTTGGATGCCCCTGTGGTAGAAAAATCATGATGAAACACCTTCAAGGGTGCCTTTCCATTGGACAAAACGTGTCAAAGTGGGCGATGACGTTTTGCTCGCTGGTGCCCCACCGCAAACAATAGGTGCCGTTTTTACTATTTTCGCCCCTGCCCATCAAGCATCCTGAGTCCGCCGGTACTCAGAATTAGCCGAAAGGCAAATTCATGTCATGGTATTGGGCAGGAGAAAATAGCATGGGAACATCTCTAAAAATTTGGCAAGAAAGCCTCTGCAAACCACTTCCACTGGAGGTGCTTCCACCTTCCAGCCTACAAGGTTTGCTGTCACAGCTTCTTGTGCCTCCTCCATAGCATTCTGCCAGGGAACAGTCAACTCAACAAGTAACGCACACCGACAGGAATTAAACCACAGGTTGGAGATTGGACAACACAATTACAGATGTGAATGTGATTCTCCGGTCTAAATCAGCATATATTTCCCGGTCCTTGGCTGCGTTCTGTTGGCTTGAATAGTAGGGGCAGGCTGGTGGTTTCTCTCCTTCCCGGATGAAGGATGGAAGGTGTCAGAACTTTTCCTGGGTCTTGGGAAGCGTGGTGTTGGCTGCAACTGTCATGCGCTCTATTTCAGCTGCCAAACAGGACAATACTCGGTTGGTGTATCTGCCTTGTGTCCGGCTGGATCCTCTCCCATCCAAAGATGTAGGTTTGTAGGAGAGGGCAGGACGTCATATGTGGCTCTAATGGTGAAGCTCAGCATGTTAGCCTCCATGCTGCACATCACATCGCAGCTTCTTCACCACCTCAACCACCAGGAGCCGGCATTCGGTCGGAGTAGCCTTTTGAGGTTGAGGTTGGTTTAGTCTTCATGTGTGCCTTATTGTGTAGTATCGTGATATTTCCCATTGGCCCTAGGATTGCAGGGGTCATCAGGTTTTTATGTTCTTCTCTCCTCCTACCACTTTGAATATTTGTGCTGTACACTGCAAATTTTTTTTTTGCACATTATGTTAGTAGATAATCCTAATTGACTTAATATAACTGAATTGTCTAAATCAAACCTAAATCTATTTTGTGCGCTATGTAACTTTTCCAACCTTGCAGAGCCACTGTTCGCTACAACACAACAAACCCACGTTGTGCAGTCAGTAATTATGTTTTAAAAATCATAGAGAAGAGCAGAAATTTTTCAGAGATGTTTTGTAATGTGTGTAAAATAAATTGTTTCCTAAAGACACACTGGAAGTAACAAATACAGATTATATACCTGATGTTGTAATGCATTCTTAAAAAAACGCATTCCTTCTTTTCTTCAGGGGCCAGGTGCAACCATGCCCGTCTCCCTGCTATGGGCAGTGGATGTGTACGGGCGGGTCTACAGCCTGTCCACAGCGGGGCAGCAGTGGGAGCAGTGCCGTGACGCCCAGATGGAGTTCAAGCGGGTGACAGCAGCCAAGCAGTGCTGCTGGGGCATCGCCTGTGACAACAACATCTACCTGAACGTCCACGCTTCGGACCTGCCTGTCCGCTACCAGGAGGAGACTTATGAGAATCAAGTGGGTCCCTTCTGCCAATCAGGGAGTCATTACACAGTTACATTTAAGCTTTGCCTTTGGGTAGAGTTGTTCCAGTACCAGTTTTGGAACGTGCCTCCGATAACGCCGAAAATGTTGGTATTGGTATTGGCCAGTACACCAGTCTGTGACTCAATCATGTCATTTATTAGCCGCAAAATGGTATCCAGCTACTTTAAATTTTGGTCCATCAGTTCTGATTGATGTACATCCCTTAAATCAATCTTCCTACGTTACTCTAAAACAGTACTCAGAAAGTTACGCTTTGCTGCCACTGTCAACTGTTTTTAAGAGTGAAGAAGAAGAAAGTAGAGACCTGACAGAGCTGGCGAAATGTCTACATTCAGCCATTTTTTTTACACTGGAAGAGAAATTGTTTTTAAGATCAGTACTTGGTATCGGCCCAAACGCAGGTTTGAGTGTGGAATTGGTATCGGGAAGAAACAAATAGTACTGGAACATCTCTGCCTTTGGGAAAAATATTTTATGTGAGAAGGTGCGAAATAGGAAGGTTAGATACATGAATGCACAATGAATGTGAACCTGAGTTTTTCTTTTCTCACTATGCAAATTAAAACGGCTCTTTGTGTTTCTGCGACTATCCTTTATTTCCTGCGTGCCTCCTAATTAAAACAATAAAATCGTAAATGTGGAGTTCCCCTGGGGCTTGTGATGTGTGTGACATACTGAAAGTGCAACATCCTCATACAGTGGTGGCCCACTTCCTAAGTTCAGTGCACGGTCAGCTGTGTGGCTTAAGAAGCGCATTAAAAGCATTTTATCCCGGTTTTTCAGAGGAAAAAAAAAAACATTTGAAAGTAATACTATAGGTGAAACTCAAATGGCAAAAACAACACAGATTAGGTTTATGCTTCCTGTGAATAAAAGCATTTGAACTGTCAGGATGTTGTCACTGACTCTGTCAGGTCATGTGCATTAGGCCAATAATTTGAAGTGGCAGTTATTGTAACTTCCTCTCGGCAAAAGTGCTTTTTGTCAGGAAAATTTTTTTTAAAAAGTGACACTGGGAGGGGAGGTGTTTAAATCGGACTATGAGTGAGGAAAGATATTTTCATTCCGTGTTTTGATGTCACATGTGCTCTTACACAGTATCTCCGTCTGTCTGTCTTTCTCTCAGCGATGGAATCCCGTCGATGGTTTCTCGGACCGTTTGTTGCCAAGTGACCGCTGGCAGTGGAGCGACGTCACAGGTCTGCAGCACCAACCTTACGACAGCTTCCAGCTTCCATCCAGTAGCTGGGAGTGGGAGGGCGACTGGTACGTGGATGAAAACTTTGAGGGAGAGCCTACAGAGAAAGGGGTGAGTGTTCAATTATCATTTTGCTTGCATGTCCCTACTGAGCATCAGCTTCTGTGTTTGTTTATTACGTTCTTGTTTTGATCGTTGAGGCGTTTGTATCTGCAGGGCTGGAGTTATGCCATTGACTTTCCTGCCACCTACACCAAAGACAAGAAATGGAACTCCTGTGTCCGTCGCAGGCGATGGCTGCGCTACAGGAGGTACAAAGCCATGGACACCTGGGCTAAGGTGGGTGTTCAACTGTCTCTGTGGATGTGTTTCTGTGTGTAAAGCTTTCAGTTTGTTCACCTGCGTCTCTCTTCCTGTGTGCGCTGACAGATCCCCTCACAGCAGGCAGCTCTGCCAGATCCCTTCAGTGACATCAGCTGTGGAGGTTGGGAGATCAGTGAGGAACCCAGAGGCCGGCTGTCACTGTGGGCTGTGTCCCTGCAGGGCAAGGTAATCACACACACACACACACACCCATCATAGCTTTGGTATCCATGGCAATACACTTCAGATCTTGATTATCTTGCAATCTGCACAAATTGAGTCAAGGACAATGTGGGAAAACAGGTTTTTTTGGTCCTCTAATTCATTCTGCGACTCATTTGCTGGTATTTGCTGCTGTAAAAGAGTCATAATAATCAATTTATTATGTATATACATAAATACAGCACAGCTGATAGAGGCAAAACAACTACAGGCGTTTTTGGACAGCAGGAACCATTTCATATTTCAGGGAACTTAGATCTCAGAATCTTCTATTTTATTGCATCCACACCACAGGAACTGTGAACTATTATAGTTCTTAGAACTATGTTTTGAGGAACTTTTTTTAGCTCCAACTCCAGAGAAGGTAAATTTACAGCACACGAGGAACTATAATGATGCAAGTGCACGTTGATTGATCAAACTCAGGAGCGAGCATTAACAACCGCTGTTTTTAAAAAGCCAACAGCTGCGTTGACAAGACAACACAAAACTCAGACCAGAGCTCATAAAGAGATTGTCATTGTTTTGTCGATGTATGTTCTCTGAAATTTAATGGCATTTAGCTCAAGTTTTGTGGTACATTACACTAGACAAAAGCGTGGAGATGTATTGCATTAACATTAGCCTCAATTTGTTGTGTAGTAAGTCGTGTAGAAGTGGCATTAATACTGCCGGCCGGTTTACATAACTTACGTAGCGGGATCCTCAATAAGTTCAATCTCAATAAGTTAATTAATGTAACTTTTACTGTCATTTAGCTTAAAAAATACTTTCAAGCATTGTAATGAAGAACCTTTTATTAAATGTGTGTGATGTAATGCATCGACTCATCTAATGTGTTTTAAAATTTTGTTGTGTCAACACCTCTACACATATACAAAGGAAGTGCTTGTTTGTCCACTTCATTATTTTTTACCTTTTCTGTTTCAGTAGCACGATCACACGCTCACAGTCTTGTCACATAAGTTTAATTACTGTGTTTGCAGATCTTGATGCAGATTACTTACTGTCTTGCTATCACTCCAAATATCTAATCCTGCTCTTCTCCTAATCCAGGTGTGGTTCAGAGAGGGAATTTATCACCACAATCCCGAGGGCTCTGTGTGGGAGGAGGTGCCACTCCCCGGGGAGGTGGTCCAGATCAGCTGTGGCCCGGGGGATCTAGTGTGGGGGGTGCTGTGGGAGGGGCAGCTCATCGTCAGGGAGGGCATCGGTCGAGACTGTCCCAAAGGTACACAAGCTCTCGAGGGAGATTAGGTTTGTGTGTGACAGTGTTTGTTAAGAATAATTTTATCTGCATGTCAGGTGTCTCCTGGGCGGTGGTGGACTCTCCCAGTCCTGATGTGGGAGCCACACATGTAGCCGTGGGGATCAACGTTGTTTGGGCTTTGACCAAGGACAACAAAGTAAGCATAGAAAAGATTTTAGTAATCCATTTTGACAGCATTATCAAATATTTCACTATTGCTTGTAATGTTACTGTATATTTTCATACTTTTACACAGACAGCGTTAGCAGAGCACTGTAAAAGAAAAAGGTGGGGGGAAAAAATCATGATTTCAAGGCAACAGTCTACATAAACTTGAGTTTTAAGTTAAATTTAAATTATTAAATTTTAAAATAGGCTTTAAAAAAAAGCTTTGTTGACTTATAATCTCTTGCTGAGGTAATTAACTTTCCCTTTTTAGGAAAACATGAACTTTTGCGTTTTAGAAATAAAAAATGTTGTATTCCAAAAGCTGTGAACCAAACTGAGAAACCAGATAAAGTGAATAATGTTTAATAATTAATATTTTCAATTTCATCCAAACTAAAAAAAAATCACATTAACAGCTCACTAATTATATTTTTAAAAAATAGTAAAGTTTTTCAGCTGCTCTACTGCTCTGACAAACTCATGCTAAACTGGTGTTAGCCAGAGTGTTTAAGCGGATCTGTATTATACATGTTACTCCTCCCTCGCTGCCAGGTTTGGTTCAGACGTGGCGTGAACTCCCACAATCCCTGCGGCTCTGGCTGGATCAGCATGGTGGGAGAAATGATCATGATCAACGTAGGACTGAATGACCAGGTGAAACCCACTTATGTGACATCACATCCTGCATAAAACTTTTAGGAAGCACTACATCAAGCGCCTTCCTTTCTGCCTGTTTACTTTCAGTGTGAAGTCACAGAATGTGGATATATGTCATGCCTCGTTCAGACTAGAAGATTTTAGCCCTGATCAGGGCTAGGACACAAATCAGAGCACGCTCTATGAATGACATCGGCATGTGTGAAGTGTTCAAGTGCGCAATCATGAGCTCGCCAACAGTGTGACTGAGAGTTGTAGGGTATCTATTATGCTAAATACCTGACTCAGTCACAGGTGTACAGATACCAAGGCTGGACTGGCCATTGGGAGCACTGGGATTTCTTTCAGTGGCCTGACCTCCTTAATGGCACACAGGCAGGAGCTTTTAAAAAATGCAAGATGCACTTTACGTCAAAATTCACACATCAGCCCATACAGTAAGCTACACATGCCATAGATAGCAAAAATAATCATTAATGTGAGGGTCTAGTGATGTTATTCGTACTCAACCACTGTGAAACAATCAGAAAGTAACATTTTATTTCTCTGATTCACCGTTTTTCCCGTTACCACCACTCACTCTCTTCTCATTCACTTCAGGCTTGTTTGACCAGCGCTGCTCTCTCTCTGAACAGCACAGAGCAGAGCGCACACTGGATTGAAACTGGAAATAATTTACAGTGACAACAGTGCTCATTAGTGCTGACATTTTAGGTGGTAGACTGTGTTTTACTGGAGCAATATTTTGAGGCAATGTCACATTATTGAACTACATTGAGTGATTTGGGACCACAGGTTGTTGGCTCCTCCCAGTGAGAGGATCTTGTAGTGTGCACGGCCTTGTCAGCGATCAGTCATGTAGTGTGAAAACCTCAGTGACTGAAAGACCTCTGATACAAGACAGACAGTTGTAAAGTTGAACAGTCAAGAGATCTGATGACTTTGCAGTTCGTGTAGTGTGTTCAAGCAACAAGTCACCCCGCTGCTGTTGCGTGCAGGTGTTGGCCATCAGCTGTGAGGATCGGGCAGTGTACTTCCGACAAGGCGTGACCTCCAGTGAACTGAGCGGGAAAACCTGGAAGGCCATCAGCGTGCCCCGAGATGGAGACCGATCTCACTCCAGTGCCAGCGCAAACAGCCAGCAGAGGTGGAGAGGCTTCATTGGACACACACACACACACACACACACATACTCAGAGACTCACGTATATTGACAGATTTAAGTCAATTTATTAGGGAGTGGGCTGCTGACATGAAAAGAGTCATCCATAATCTCTGGAAACAAAGCAGCTACAGCAAATTAATGACAGATGTTTTTAGCACAGGCCAGCATGTCAATATATGCGCATGTTAAAATTTTTGCTTGAAAAAAACAATAATAAACTCATTCAGTTGCGCTTCGTCTCTCCTTGTCACAGTGCTGGATGCTTCTTCTGTGGTGAGGTGCGTGCTCAGTCAGTGGTGAGCGATATAGAATCAGACACAGAGAAAGGATCAACTGAAGGAGCACCCTGCCTTGCCACCTCCGCATCCCCAGAATCCTTTGGTGGTGTCGCCACAGACCACCCTGACTCAGCTGTCGAGACCCCCAAACCCCGCATTCCCAAAGTCACCAGCGACAGTTTTATCTCTGAGCTCGTCTCTGACAGAGAACCAGCAAAGAAAGCAAGAGAGGGCGGATCTGCCGGTCCAGCTGTTCCGGAGGAGGAGACCACCCTTGAGGAAGGAGAGGTCAAAGCCCCCTGTGCTGGTGTAGCTGTGCCCCTTAGCCAATCTGGAGGTCCTCTTGACCCGCAGTGGAGTAACGTGGATCTGGAAGAAGCGCAGGGCCAGCAGGCGCAGACGCTGGACTCAGCTGACACCTGCAGCTTGTCATCAGTGGCCACATACACTCTGGCCATGGAGGACCCGTATGGGGTGGACGAGCACCCTCTGTGGGCGTGGGTCAGTGGAGGAGGCTGCTATGTGGACAGTCACTCCCAACTCAGCTGGTTCAATAGCTCCATGAACACTTCAGGTGTGTTAATTAAAAAAGCTTTCTATAAAGTAATTGATGTGTTTTTTCACAGAAGAAGAATTGTAGCTTTTGTGGAGGTCAAAAAGAGCGACAACTGGAAACTGCAGTCCATTTACTGAACACACAATAAATTTAACTATTCATATGATATCTAAGCTCCAAAATTACGGTTAGCATGCTTGCACCTTAATTCAGTGCTTGTGGGAAACCTGTACTGTGGTTAAGATCAGTGCTCAGTCCATTTTGATTTTTTTTTTCTTTCAGTTATTAATTTTTTTTCTCTGTCCTTTCCAGTGTTGGTCCAGCCAGTCCAGTCCATGAGTCTGTCTGTTACCCCAGCTCAGACAGCAGCCTGGCGGAAACAAATCTTTGAGCAACTCAGCGAGAGGACGAAAAGAGAGATGGATAATTTCAGACATTACGAACAAGCCATCGAGCAGGTACATGAAGTAAAGGAAAAGCTGTGACTCGCCAAACAGCAGGAGATTTTTCATACTTGATCCTCAAGATATTTGTTCTGTTTTGCTGATTTGTGTCCTTGCTTCTGTCTCGGTCTCGATGCAGTCTGTGTGGGTGAAGAAGGGCAGCATGCAGTGGTGGAGAGACTGGAAGCCACACAAGTGGATCGATGTTCACTTTGCCTTGGAGCAGTTCTCAGGACCAGAGGGCAACAAAGATGGCATCCTTTTCATTTATTACAACTTTTATGAGGAGAAGAAGGTCAGCAAGAAGTGTGTGTGTGTGTGTGTGTGTGTGTGTGTGTGTGTGTGTGTGTGTGTGTGTGTGTGTGTGTGTGTGTGTGCACTGATGTCATGCAGTCAAAAGGCTTATTTATACTTTGACACATTTGAAGGTGTCGCTTGACTGAAATGAAAGAGCAGTGTGACGTTTTCCATTTATGCTTTGACGAAAGGTTTCAGTTGTCTCCATGAAAACCAATTTCACACGAAGGCTAGGATATCAACTAGGATGTTCTTTAAGACCATCTCCATAGCAACATTAACATCATCCAATCTCATTACATGACAAAATATGACAATGTCCACAACAGAACCCAACTCTCTAGGTACGTGACATCAAATTAGAATAATGGATTTTTTTTTCCCTAAATATGTCATTTTTGTCGAATGACAAAGCATAAATTGGCTTTAAATTGAACACCAGTGCCTCACATCTTGCCTACATTAGCAAATTAGACTCTTGGCAAAGAGCCTTTGCTGGGTCTCTATTTACTCTCTATTTTTGGAAGCAGGTGGACATTTTTCTGTTAATAATTTCAGTATTTTGTGCTTATGGCCAAACTGCAACTGTGCAAAAAAAGTGCCCCATTTCTTTCTCTCTCTTTCAAAACAAACACTTGAACTATACAAGTATGCAGTACCGCTTCTGTCCACACGTGCCGCTATAGTTAGCTTGAAAGACTAAAAATTCCTCAGAGGAGCTTTAAATCAGCACTGGCTGTCTTCAGGAAAATTGTTGTTTTATAGTATTAAGGTTTGATTGTCACAATGCCTGTGCCGGTAAACAAAGCAGACAACTCTGACTTCATTCAAATTTGTCTGTGGTAAATTTGTTTTTAAACTTCTCCTTCTTGTTACCTCTATTTCCATTTTTTAAAAAGTTTCTATTGACGTTTTCTCTAATCTTTCCTCTCTCTTGTTCTCTTTAGTACCTTCATGCCTTCATCAACGAGGTCACCATCCTGGTTCCTGTGCTAAATGACTCCAAACACACTTTTGCTATCTATACTCCTGAGCGAACCAAACAGCGGTGGCCAATCAGATTGGCAGCAGCCACAGAACAAGAGATGCACGATTGGGTACATATGGATACAACTCAGCATTTTAACATGAAACCTTATTATCCATGTAGTGAATCTTGTCACATCTGATGTAAAAATTGCAGCCCTGCTAATCCGTTTATGTGCATTGTTGTGTATTACATAAAATTCCCACTAATTCAACAGTCGTTGTTTCATTCAAGGACATTCAGCAGGCATTTGTTAGGCATAAAACCTGCTGGATCAGTGCCTTGTTAGACATTTGTATCTCCATGTGCATAGGCAGACTGTTTTTTTTTTGTTTGTTTGTTTTCATTTGCATTCTCACACTGCACAGATTTCCCTTTGTAAAGACAGTTTTCAGTCAGCTTTAATTCACTGAAATAACAATACATTAATTATTTCTAGGGCTGACCTCGAATAGTTGACTATTCGATGATGTTGCAAAATGTGATTATGAAAAAAGATTGTATCATTATGAATATATAGGGCTGCTCCCTGCCGCTGAACATCTTGTTTTACATACAATTCTTTTGTTTTCTCATAATATAAACATCAAGTGAGCCAAAGCGAATGAGTGCTCGAGCACCAGCGCACCCATCTCTTCTCTCTTTCTTTCTCTCGCTTACCTGTGTCTCTCACTTACTCACGCTCCCTCTCTCTCTCTGGCTCACTCACTCTCCCCCTCTCTCCCTTGCTCTCTTTCCATCTCTCTAAATTCAGGCCGAAAGTTTTATGTACAATATTAAACTAAGAAACGCATTCTCTGTCTATCGATCGCGCAGTTTAAAAAAAAAAAAAAAAAAAAGACCACCTGCTGTCTCTCGTGTGTGTGCGGGCGCACCGCACGCATACACACACACAGAAGCACGGTGCATGGGCAGGACGTGCTTGGCTGCTAAAAAACAGTAAATGCACTAAATCGCACTAATTGTACAGTGATCAAGTTGCTGCGATCCCCCGTCGGATGGTCCGACCATCAAACCCCCCCGCAGAAAACAACGGAAAAACAAAACATGATTCGACCAATAATCGACTATGGGCAAACCTGACGAATCAGATTCGACTACAAAAATCCTTAGTCGAAAACAGCCCTACTTTTATTTATTTATTTATTTATTTGACCTCCTTTCTATTTTTCTATACTGTCTAATTATTTTCTCTACTGTCTAACCTGACGTTCTTTGACTGGATGTCACCAAATGATGAATTAATGTGAAATCCTTGTGGAGAATTTTTGGGGAAAATACTTCAAAATCATCCATCCTTATTCACAATGGCACTGATCATGTAAAAGCATTCTGACCGGAACAGAAATTATATAGTAAAGTAAATAAGTGATATATTTTCTCAACCATTGAAGCATGAGAAAGAAATAAGTTCATCTGAGTCATGCTAAATGTCCTCTGTTTGCTTTTTAAGGACCACGCTGTGCGAATGAGTGATTGATGCCAACTTCGCTTCTTCAGGTAAGCGTCATTTAGCAAACGCAGGCCAACATACTGCAAGAATTTCATGTTTTCATTTTAGATAAAGAGTATTACCTTCCAAAAATAAACATTTGGGATAGGATAGATGACTTACGTTGGATTGTACAGCATGTAAACATAATTCTGCATATATTTTTGAAATACGTCTTTGGGTTAGGTAACTTCATATTTATTCAGTTGGATTTGAGATTGTTGCTTTTGTATTAATGTTATGCATCCTCTGTGTAGGGCAGAATGGGTGTGTGTCCCCTGCTCCTGCTGCTCGGTTTAGCCCTCGGGGCTTCAGCCCAGGATCATGTCCCCAACACAAGTAAGAACCACGTCCACTTACACCAAATTCCATTTCTGTGAGGAAGCTCACAGTCGAAAACAGAACAATAATGAAAAATGTCTTCCTCTTTTAGGTCCTCCAAATATTACTGCCAAACCCACAGACCCCCCTGTTGCACCCTCCCTCAACTTTACAGTCGCACACACACGGCCCTCCACGGGCCCACCCACGACACTCGGCCCCACAGTTACCCCAGTGGTGGCGACGACGACGACAACAACTGCAACAACAACAACCACAACCACAAGCCCAGATGGTGAGGAGGACTTACAACTAGAAGGTCCCAATGCCACCAGGCGGTTGTTACCAGGCCCCCCTCCTCCACTACCAGTTCCAACTGATGCCTCCCAGGCACCACAGGGCACCGAACCGCCCCCTCCTCCTACCCCGGCGGAGGGAGACGAAGGGACCACAGCTTTTGCTCCTGACACCCCCACTCCAGACAGTTATGATGAGGATACTGTCACCGTGGAGATGGACACCACCATGGAACCTGGGATTGAGTTCACCACAGACCCCACTCCACATGGTGAGTGTTTGTGTATATTCACGGCACCGTGTACATGCCATCGGGGCGTCGGGTTGTTTCGATCAATTAGCATCAGGCGCGACAGTCGCTGGTTTCATCTTGTCTAGTGTGTCACGACACCAAACACCACATCTAGATACCTTACCAACTCATGACAGAAAGACTAGCATGTTTGATTTTTTGTTTGCCTCTCACAAAGGCTTGTCAGTAGTAGTAATAGTCAGTAGCAAGCGCTTTCTTGCCGGTGACATAACCAAGCCATGAACTGCAAAGATTCATAGGTGAGCAACGGGTAGTCTGTCTTGTCTCTTGGCCACAACACAGCAAGACGCCTAATCTGACACAATGAACATTTTAACAGACAAAAATATCTTGTAGTCTGCCTCCAGCAAAAAAGAGCAAATGTCTGTGTGTAAGCAAGATGCATTGAGTTGTGATTGGCATGACAAAACACTCACTCACTGGGCTGTGGGTATTGCTATCGTTCTTGTCTGTCTGTGCATAAAATCTACACGGGCCCGACCGATATGGGATTTTTGTGGACGATGCTGATACCCATAATTGGGAGTAAGAAAATTCTGATATCCGATAAATATGGGCTGATATTGTACATATATGATATCCGCTGAATGTGGTTATCAAGTACTTGTGACAAAGACATGTAATGGAGGCAGGATATCTGAACATTGTAACAAGCTTTATTCCAAACTTCAGTGCACAGAAGAGTAAACATTTTACTTTTCAATTATTAACTTACTAGCTGCAAACTTTGTAAACACACCATTTTAAATCACTAATCTCAAGCATTTTTTTTCCAGCCTTAAAAACAGTTTTAATATCACCACATTTCAATGAACCATATGCCATCCCTATATACAGTATCTGCGATGGCCCAATATCAGCCAACCAATATATCGGTCGGGCCCTAAAATCCTCAGCTGAATGTTAGTTGATACCATTCTTACATTCTCTGTAGATGTTTAGAGTCATTCAGGGAGGTGTGGGAAAACACTAAGGCACTGTTCAGACCCACATATTTGCAGATTGTGCTGTGGTTGTAATTTTCTTTGTTACTCACATTGGCTTTTATCTGTGGCAAAACTGTATTTGCTTCTAAAGAGAAGAAATAGACTCTGTGGCTGTTCTGTACTTTGCTTTAATTTGGTTACCGATGGTAGATTAACTACATACAACTGCGCTGGAAAGGTTTTACTTGCTTTGCGCACACAATAAAGTTGGCTGGAAGGTCCTCTAATATGTTCCTTTTGAGTTTGGATTGGAGACCCTAATGAATTCTCCACACTGCCACTTGTCCTCAAATCATCCAAGACACATTGTAATGCTACGCGTGAACATGGCCTAACTAAAGTAGACAAAGGTTTAAGGGATATGACAAGAAAATTAAGCTTCATAAGGATGACTCCCGGAATACATAAACCTCACTGATAGATGGTGTACTAAAAAAAAATGCAGAGTGTCAGGGTGGTTATTGTTGCTGTTGTTGTTCTATCTAGCCATGTGCTATTCATGCAGGCTGGCAAAGGGTAGCAACAGCTAGAAAGAGCGGACAAGTGAGCTTTCTGGTCAAGAGTCGACCTTTAATATTTTAGATAGATGAACACTTTTCTGCTTTTAGACTCCATTGTAGCAGTGCTGGAAATATCCTGACGTGACATACCTGCATTTGACCAGTCATCCACAAGAATGAGAGTGCCTCCAAACTAGACCACCAAGTCACTTCCAAAACGCGATATTTTCAAGATAAATACAAACAGCAGTGAGAGGGGATTTCTGTGCATCTTCTTCCGTTTAATGAAATAATTTTATGCTATTGGTGCTTTTATGTTAAGCTATATAATTATCTTCAACACTTAAAACATGAGTAAGAGTATCTGAAATTTCGAGTGTTTTTCATTTTATTTTTTAAGCAGCTTTGTGTCTGAATACTGACTCTCCTCGAAACATCCTTGTAAGCGTAACATGAGTCCCCTGCCCTTTAACATTAATAATTCATATGACATGATTATAGAGAAATGCACAAATCACTATCAAATGTCAGTGATTGATGCAGAGGGATGGTTTTTATAATACATCTGAATAACAGCAATCATCTTCTCAATCATTCTCCAGCTGGTAAAACAAGAGAGTGTATAGGGCCCTATGAAATATGTAATCTGTTTTATTTTTTCCCAAATTTATTTTTTTTCCATTTTAATTTATTGGAATTTTCATAAAATGTCCTCAATTTAATCAGACATAACTGTTAATTTAATGATGTAAGCAACAATGCACCAGCAAGTGTTTCAAACAAAATAATATACGTTATTATAATAAGCTTTGCGTTGCTTCAAGTAAAAACAAAATACATGACTGAAAACAAAACAGAGCGTTTCAGATTTGTTGATTTCTGTCTTCTTTTTTTTTTACATGTTTAAAAAAAATTTGAATCAAAACAAATAATCTTATTTCCCTATGTATAAGAGCAGCTGTAATATCACTCAGTTATCCCCTTAAGGATCAATAAAGTTTTCTAATTCTGATACATCACTCAGAAGTCATTCGGAAACTGCTCGGCTTTGTATTCTGGGTAAAGTAACAAGTTTCAGATTTTTGATTTTGCGACATGCTTGCATGGGGGGGGGGGAGTGCATGCTTGGTCCCATGCATTAGTTACCCCACTAGAAATGTCCTCCCCAGATGAACGTTTCTCTTTCTCCTCAGAACAGAGTTTCAATCAAATTATGGTCAATTCTGTAATATTATGTGTTTAACAACAGATTACATTTTCATTTCCGCAAATCTGTACGAAATTTCGTATTCACAGAAATCATAGGGCCTTTAGTGAGTTTTAGGAGATCAGGTGAAGCTGATAAGCATCATACGTACCTGGTCAACATAAATACAACAGATGTGCCTGCACAGCTCATGGTGCGGTATGTCTATTATGTAACATAATCACTCTGGGTTTATAGGTGTTATGTAATTGCTCTATTGTCTCACCCTGGCCATCTGTGAGCCTTGTGTGGAGAGCTATGAGCAGTTCTAGATGGCATCAGACCCGTAAAGGCTGTGTCAGTTCCACATGATACCCACAGCCTGTTGTGCTCCAGCTCTGTTCAATGTACACATTGTCCGAGGGAGAACACTGAAAAGTCCTGGGAATTGTGCGTGAAAATGCAGCAAATCTGGGCGGCGATCCAAACTACTTCCCCCCAGAAAGTGCATATGGAGCATGAAGTCAAATGAAGCATTCTTTGCCCCATATTTTGTCCATATTAACGTTAAGAGCTTTCTTGAATTTTTGAGTCGGCCCGTGGAACAGCTGATTTTGTTATTGCATTGTCACCACCACCGTGCAGTTTTCTAGAGAAGTCCCTTCTTTTGTTGTGACTCAATGTGTCTTACTGGCCAGTCATCAGCACACACACAGCAGCCAGTTTTTTGTGCGCCAAACTCCTGTTGTTCATGCAGATCTCATGTCTTTTGTGTTAACTGTGGCAGCAAAAGGTCACCAGGGAGACTAGAAGATTGCCTTCAACCAGTAAATCATGCACGTGGTGAAAACATGACAATTGGTCAACTATTGTAATCCACCGGATGCATCACAAAGAATAGATAACTTGGTCCATGTGATGTCTAATGTGTAATGGTAAGCCTATGTGAGCATATACTTTGTCCACTGTCACTCTCATCACATTAGCCCCACATGCTTTCTTGTTTATGACATGTTGAAAGCAATATTGGAACTTATAGCAAATATCATAAATGTGTAATTTTTTGACACCATCTACCTGTATCTACTGTCATCTTTGGTAAAACTAGTTACATGCCAATGGTCAACCCTCTCAGTTAAACTGTGATTTATCTGCTCACTCCAAACGACAGGCTGTTGCACTCTCTCTGCATCTCCATTTCGGTATGCGTTTCTTTTTTTTCTTTTTTTTTTCTGTAAAAGGCGGCCAATGAAATATTAACGTGGATAACCATTATGGAAAGGAAAGATGTGGACTGGTGTTGAAAGAGGCAGAGGTCACTTTCCAGCCTGTGCTTGTTTTTTCTCTTTTTATTCGAACATGCAAAGTAGCTGAAATGAAAAACACTTTTTTGCAATTTTAAAAAGGCCATTAGACATCTATTACACTATTCGCTAATTTAAGTCGTAGATAAATATTTTAGTAGATCGAGGGAAGAAGGATATTTATTAGAAGGAGATTTATCAAATCTGCATATTGAATACAAAGCTACAGAAAGCAGTTGATTAGCTTATGTTAGCAAAGCATCAAACAGATAGCCTGTCTCTGAGCAGAGGTAACAAAATCCACCTAACAGCACCTTTAAAGCTCACCTATTAAGCACTGATATTGGGTTCCATTCATTCTTTTTTTTACACTTTTGTTGTGGTTTTTAGGGTGGTGACATGCTGGACTTTTTCTTGGCTGTTGGAAGTGACTTTTTGGTTCTTTGTATATTGAATAATCACTGTTTATTGTGAAAATGTTTGCTGAAATCACTCTTACATGATTAGTGCACGTTGTATTGTTTCTTGATAAAGTGTGTCGCGTTGATATACCATCCATGTCTAACATATAACACCCCAGGCTTATGTGTAATGGTGTAATATGAGAATAACCAAGTAATGGCAATGGAATTTGGCATCAGTTTTAAATAAAAACACTGACTTGCCTGAAGTGTTGAGACACAATTTTGATTTTTTTTTCCTATTCTTATCAAATGCGCACAAACCATTTCCTTTCTTTCTGCCTCTGATTTTTAGATAACGACCAATCTGATGAGATGCCGATCATAGCAGTCATGGTGGCCCTGTCGTCCCTGCTGGTCATCATCTTCATCATCATCATCCTCTACATGCTCAGGTTGGTGGAGTGTGGTCGATGTTACACACAACACACTAGCAACCTGTGGTGAAGGCCTGAGGTGCTCCTGTTACCATGGCAATGACTGATTGGCATTCAGCTATGAGACAGTGTGTATGTGTGTGTGCGTGTTTGTGTGTGCGTGTGTGTTTTCTATGTTTTTGGGGTCCAAAACCTGAATTTTTCACCCACAGTGTGGGGTCTGACATTTTTGTGGGGACAAAATCTTGGATCTCACAACTTAAACATAAAATTTTAGGGTGAAGTCTTCAGTTTAGGGGTAAGGTATGAATTTGAGGTTAGGTTAAAGTTAGGGTTAGGCATATATTGGTTAATTTTAGGGTTTGGGTTGGGATATACAAATGAATGGAAGTCAATGTAAAGGCCCCATGAAGATAGCTGTAAAAATGTGTGTGTGTGTGTTAGTCTGTTTGTCTGGGGTCATTTAGTACTTGCGTTGTGGGAACTTTAATTTTAAAGAAGTCACATTGTGAGGACTTGACTTCCTTATGGGGACAAAACACAAGTCCCCATAATGTATATCATTCAATTTTAGGATTAAGGCTTAGGTTAAGGTCAGATTTAGGATATGGTTCGGTAAGGGCAGGATTAGGCATGTAGTGATTATGGTTACAGTTAGGTTTACTCCCCAGAATATAAATGAGAGTCTACGTTATGTCCCCTGATGTGAAGGAGTGTGCGTGTGAAAAGAGGGTTCGTCTGTGTGTTAATATGCACTGATCTGTGTTTGTTAACAGGTTCAAAAAGTACAAGCAGGCGGGAAGCCATTCAAACTCCTTCAGATTGACCAATGGCAGATCAGATGATACAGGTAAAAAACCCACACAAGCATGAGTGTGTTTCATGTGTGTCGGCGGATTTGACTGCATACTTTCTGAGCACTAATTTATTTGTTTTGGGTCATATCAGCAAATATGCACAGCTGGCTTGATCTGACCTGTTACACTTTGTTGTTTCCGATAAGACTTGATTGATCTTGCTTCCCTTAGCGATAACCTTTCACTGGTTGACTGTTAGCAGAGGGCTTTTGTCCACTGTGATTACCTAACCAACAGGGCTGCGGGGAGCTCTCCCATGTGTCACAGTGTTGAATTACATCGCCCTCTGGTGGGCATCTGCACAAATGACAAATGATGAAGTCAGTGTTACTTAATGCAAGACAGTTTAACTCTCATTTTCCCACCCCCTTCTCCCCTGTCTTTATCTCCACCTGCCTCACCCCTCCCATTCCTTCCCTCCTCTCCTGCCACCTCCCTTCCTGCTCGCCGGCACAGAGTTTCAGAGTGTGCCGCTATTAGCCCGCTCGCCCAGCACAAACAGGAAGTACCCACCACTTCCTGTCGACAAGCTTGAGGAAGAAATGAACCGTCGCATGGCTGATGACAACAAGCTCTTCAGGGAGGAGTTCAACGTATGGCACAGTCAAGCACACTCTTTCTGATAACATATTCCAAACTTTTAACACATATCCTCCTCACCTAATTAAGTCCCAACCATTAGTACTTGTAGCCCAGCATGTATTCAGTTTGCCAGGTGGAAAAAAGCCTAACTAATTAGGAAAAATACAAATTTTAGTTTGACTTGAAAAACATTTTTGTGTTATGGAGGAAAACATCCATTTAAAAGGATTAAAATGTGGTGTGATGTGATAGAATCAAAATAATAAACAGTACTTCAGCACCTACAGGGGGCTGACTCCACAAAACACTCCTCCTGCCAAGCTTACAGCTACATGTTGTGATTGAGAGAGCATGGAAACTGGTTGGCAAGTCAGCAGAGAATTCAAAACAATTAGCTAAAAGCTAAAGATAAGTAATACTTAAGATAGTTAGATAAAAGAGTACTAATATATTAGAAATATAGTGCCAAAAGCAATGAATAAACTGTTGAAGTAATTACTCAAAACTGATTGATAAACAGGTGAATTTATAAGAAACAGCAACAGAGAAATGGTTAAAATGAAATAATGAATAAATAGTGAAAAATAATTGATAGACAGGTAAAATAGTTAACCAAAGGTAATGCATATACAAGTGTAAAATGTCAAAAATAAACTTTTCAAATAATAATAATTAATAAAATACAGATAGCTGAAGTAATGGACAAACAGGTAAATAATTAGTTGAAAATATTATTTAAAAAGCTTTAATAATCAGGTAAAAGTTGAATTTAAAATAATAAGCTAAAAATAATGTTTGCAGAAATGTAATACTTCAAAGTCAAGGATAAATTATTAAAATAATAAAACTAAATAACTTCAATAATAGATAATTGGGTTGAGAACCAGCTGAAGGTCATTTGTACATGGACGTAATAATCAGCTAAAAGTCAAGTATCGACTGTAATTCTGTAGCTTAAAAAATGGATAAGATCAACAGCGTCAACTTTTGCCACTCCATGGTCTTATTTGTTCGACTGTGAACGTGACACAGTTGATCCAAGCAGTTACAGTTTTCATAGCTCAGTTTTAAAACTTGTTATTACATAATTCAGCTTCAGCAATGTTAACGTCCTCATGTTGAACATGACAGGTGGTGCAGAACAAGGTGAACTTGAGCTCATCTGAGTCAGGGGTCGGTTTTGGGAAATCGGGATATGGTGTGTACTTAAATGACTGTCCACTTATCAACTATTCTATTTGGGAAAAGTAAAGAAAAAAATTCTTGAGATTGTTTACAGAAGAAAGAGGAATATGCAAACATTCCTGTCAAATTATCTGTCCAATCAAAGAGCTCCTGAGATGAGAAAAGACATGTGTCTCACCTTAAATCTCTCCTTATTGCATTCGTGAGATGATCAGTCTGTATTGCTGCAGCATATTGACACAAAATGGAATTAGTGTGATTTGTATTAGACACACAGCAAATGAGAAGACTAACAGGAAATGACGTGCAGGGTCACACAGAGAGATCTGGAACTGATATGCGTCTGTCTGCTCTTCTTCCCTGTTAATCTAAATATGTTTTTTCTGCACGTTCAGGCGCTGCCAGTCTGCCCCATCCAGGCATCATGTGACGCTGCCTCCAAGGAAGAGAATAAGGAAAAGAACAGATACGTTAACATCCTGCCATGTGAGTGACAACAACACCGTGACACCGTGACACTGACTGCCGCTGACAGAGCAGCACTCAGCGTAATTTAGTTCTTAATTGCTGTTTCAAGCTTTCAGAAACACTTATCAGTACAATCATAGTTTCAAACAGCTTGCAGTCAAAGACAGTTAACCAAGCTATTTACAGAGTTAAATTTCTGTGGTCAGGGGGAAAAATCGTAATCCACCACATGTAATTAAAATTCCCTCTCTAACAGTGCTCCCACTCTGTTCACTTTGCTTTTCCTCTCTCTTGCTTTCTCACTCAGATGATCACTACAGGGTCCACCTCTCGCCTCTGGAGGGAGTACCTGACTCTGACTTTATCAACGCCTCCTTTATAAATGTTTGTATAAGTGCAGCTTTTTTTTTTCCAGAGTACAAACAACACTACTCTAAATATAATGACTTCTTTTCTGTCTAATCCTGACGGTTTTTCTTGACCTCTTTCTTTTTTACAGGGTTACCAAGAGAAGAATAAGTTTATTGCAGCTCAAGGTAAAGTTTGTGCCTGCACTGGCAGCAGAAAAAATAAGGAAACACTACTGTCATTATTGGCATGTTGCCTCTCTGCCGTCTGAGTTTCTGTATGTGTGTGTCTTTGTCTCTCAGGGCCGAAGGAGGAAACGGTAAATGATTTCTGGAGGATGATCTGGGAGCAGAACACAGTCACGATTGTCATGGTGACCAATCTGAAGGAGAGAAAAGAGGTAGGAGAGCTGGAGCACAAGGGATACTGATGCATGTGTTTATATACCATTTAAAAAACCTGCAGGAGCTTCGAAGGAAATATTTAAGCTTTTTATAGAATACATACACACCATTTACACTGAAAACCCCTGTTCAAAATCACATGGTAAGAATATCAACGCTGAGCTCGCTACTTTCTGTTAAACATGTCTTTATGTTCTTTGGTTAGTTTTTATTCACAACGCCTATGCAGCGGCTCTGCGTCGCCCATCTGCTGCGTCTGCTGCAGTGCTGCTTCTGCCAGCCCTGTCTTTCTACTGATAATTCCTGTTAATAGGAAAATGTTTCATGTCATTTTATAAGCTTACATCTTTAGTTTAGACAGAAATCCGTGTGTCTTACTGGTATAAAATGAATGTTTAAAAAATGTATGAACGGCATAGTCTCAGGTTTCTGTCAAAAGCACTGCTCTCCACATGATCTTCTTTTTTATTTGTTAACATAAAATAGCCTACTTCAGGAGTTCCCAAACTTTTCTAGCCTACAACCCCTGAAATAACGGTTTCTGAGAGTGGGGACCCCAATCGACCCTGGAAGTGGCATATAACATTGCGTATAGTTGCGCAAATGCACTATTAGGCCTACACAAGCATCAATACAACACAAAAGGACAACATTTTAACAGTCATGATGTTAATTTTAAGTAATTTAAGAGAGACTGTAGGACAGAATGTAACCAGAATTTGCACATGGGTTAAATATGCAATTATAAATTATAATTTTTATTTTATTTTTATTTATTGGAAGGCACCTTGTGGCGCCCCTCTCTGTGTCTCGCAGCCCCCCAGGGGTCTCTGGCCCCCACTTTGGGAGCCACTGGCCTAGTTAACTACGTTGAGTCTCTGCTTGATTTCATTTATCTGAAATACAGATCAGAACTAGTTAAAATATGGTCTGTTGTCACACAAATCTTTAAATAAAGGGATTCTTTGCACATACATGCTTGTGAGAGGATTCATTTTGAAAAAAAAATACACCCAAACTGGTGAAACTATAGTAAATGTTGTTGGTATGATGTCAATATGACTGTCAGCAGGTTATTTTTCCGTCTATTTTAGCAGAGAAAAAAATCGGTGAGCTTCCTGAGCCGAAGTGTTGTGTCTCTGCCGACATGCGTCTGTCATGCCCCTCCCGCCTGCAGTGTGGCTGCTCTAATCTGTTTTTATGGCTGCTGAAAAAAATAAGCAAACATGCTGCCAAGGCGGACACGACACAGGCGCAGGATGGGCATAATAGGCAGAAAGTTTACCCGTGTAATTTTATCAAGCTATGTGTGAACCCTTATGTGAGAGCCATGTCAAATGTGACTAGTCCTCAAAACATGATTTCGCTGTAAGCTCTCATTGATAATTCACTTCTCTCATTTTCCCAACATAGTTAGTGTTTTTTTTTTTAATCTGGCTGACCTCATTTGTATTCGTGCCCTTTTTCCCTTTTCCAGTTTGAGTAATTTGAGGCTGTTATTCCCTTGTGTACACGGCATTGTGAGTGCGCTCACGGTTAAATTTGTCTCTGTCTCAGTGTAAATGTGCCCAGTACTGGCCGGACCAGGGCTGCTGGACATACGGGAACATCCGTGTGTCTGTGGAAGACACAATGGTTCTGGTGGACTACACCATCCGCAAGTTCTGCATCCAACAGGTAATTTCCCATCTGAGTGCGTAACAAGGGTATACTGACAATAAATGGATTCGAAGTAGATTGGAAACTTTGGACATGCTGTCATTTTAGTTTAGTGAAATAAAAGAAAATCTTGTTGAAGCGGCTCCGTCCATGACTTGCTTTGCTTGTTTTTCAGGTGGGAGATGTTTCTGGGAAGAAGCCTCAGAGGCTCGTCACACAGTTCCACTTCACTAGCTGGCCAGACTTCGGTGTCCCCTTCACTCCTATTGGCATGCTGAAGTTCCTCAAGAAAGTCAAGCATTGCAACCCCCATTATGCCGGGTCCATTGTGGTCCACTGTAGGTAAGTGGATCAGAGTTTGCTCGCTTGCTTTTGCCTGTTCTGTCGTGTTTCTTTGTCACTTGAAACTCACAACACTTTGTATCTCTATTAGCGCGGGCGTGGGGAGGACAGGTACTTTCATTGTGATCGATGCCATGTTGGACATGATGATCTCCGAAAGGAAGGTGGACGTTTTCGGTTTCGTCACCAGAATCAGAGCCCAGCGCTGTCAGATGGTCCAGACAGATGTAAGGCGCTGCTGAAAATTCATCTCAGCACCTACTTACATGAATTCAGTCCCTTCTGTGAGCTCATGGAACCACTGCAATGATTTTTTTCTTTCTGCCTAATCTTCGCCTTCCTCTTCTCTCTGTCCCACAGATGCAGTACGTGTTCATCTTCCAGGCTTTGTTGGAGCACTACCTGTACGGAGACACTGAGCTGGAGGTGACCTCTCTGGAGTCCCACCTGGCCAAACTCTACGCCCCCTCACCTGGAGCTGGCTGCAGTGGTCTGGAGGCTGAATTCAAGGTTTGTGTGTGTGTGTGTTGTGTTCTTCAGCAGAAGAAGTAGTTATTCCCTTTGGCCCCCTGAGTTAACATACTTCTACATGTACATGATTTCAATCTCATAATTTCTAGAAACTGACATCTATCAAGATACAGAATGACAAGATGAGAACAGGCAACCTGCCCGCCAACATGAAGAAGAACAGAGTCCTGCAGATCATTCCATGTGAGTGATGCAGTTATCAGTGTGAGATGTGGATTTATACAGAGTTACCGTGGCTGCACATTATTAATTAAAAAGTGAATTTTAAGGAAACTTTTGAAAAAGTAAATTAGGAGTGTTTCCAGCAACTGGTCTGGTGCAGGCAAACTAGGCTGTAGCGTAGTTTGTTTAAAAGGTGGCGATGTAGACGATGCTACGCGTGATTGTAACAAACAGAAGAAGGAGAAGTTGCAGACCAGAAACAAAACATGGTAGCTTTCTGTTACGGTTTCCCATTTAAACATTATCCAAAAAGAAGATGGAATCAGCTTCCTGCACCAACGTTAGCTCATTGTTTATTTTGTGGAGCACAACCAGCAATTAAGTTTTTGCTGTGTCACAATTTACTATTTCTAATGCAATATTTCAAAATGCGCATCAAGTACGTTTATGGAAACGTGTCTAATGTGATGAATCTTGTGAAGCACATAATGAAAATGCAGCTGTGTAGACTCCGTGTCAGCTATTAAAGCAGTTGTCTGATCAAGGTTAATTTTTTCTCCCCGCTCCTAACAGATGAGTTCAACAGAGTGATCATTCCAGTCAAACGAGGAGAGGAGAACACAGATTACGTCAATGCCTCTTTCATTGATGTGAGTGTAAAAGCAGCTGGATAAGAGTGGATCTTTTAATTTCATTCATTCAAGAAATCGATCAGGTGTTTTAAGTCTCGCTCTCGTCTTCCCTCTGTTTATTCCTACATCGTCTGTTCATCCCTCCTTCCCCTCATCTCCTCCCGTCTGCTCACAGGGCTACCGTCAGAAAGACTCCTACATGGCGAGCCAGGGCCCCCTGCAGCACACCATAGAGGACTTCTGGAGGATGATCTGGGAGTGGAGAAGCTGCTCCATAGTCATGCTCACTGAGCTGGAGGAGAGAGGGCAGGTGTGTGTCTGTGTGCATGAGTGCAGATACGAGCAATAGTCTTAAATATCAGGTCAATATCTGGCTAAAATAGAACATTGATTTTAGATCATTTACTCTCTGCTAACTTGATGCCACTAGTCTTGTATAACATGGTGATAATCTGAGCAAAATCAGTTGATCTTTAGTGGTTTCCCAGCATATCTTTGTTAGATTTTCATGTAAATGGAATGGGACTTTTTGGTCAATTTGTTCCGATGCTACAACAAAGTCTAACAGTCATAATGGGGAATTGTTGAAACTTAGCAGTCATACCAGTAAAACCTGTAAATGGTTTAGAACTGGATGTTTATCTTGTGAACATGCTGGATTTGGTGTCAGATTCCTTCTCTGCTCATGTAATAAATTATTAATGTATTGGAAAAAGTCATTATTGTTTTAGACACCTGGAAACTAGAAAAATAACTCTACAGATTTAAGACGTTTTTCAAAATAACATATATATATTTTCTTGGTATTTCTGAGACTGTTAACATGTATGAAGGTTTTTTTTTGTTTCATTGTTGTACATCAAACAAAATAGGTGTGATATCAAAGCTTTACACACTGCAATTAAAACATAGATAAGAGAACAGAATGTTTAAAATTGCAATCAAGAAATAGATTTGTAAGGAAAACTTTTCACACAGCAGTAAATTCTTGAATTGCAATTCAAATTAAATGTTTGCAAATAAAAAGGTTTGTTGGAAATCAGAAACCCTTGCCTGCAGTTCAAAGAGCTTTGCTTTCTGTCATGCTGAGGGTTTTTTTGTGACTTTATTATGCAGTAAAAACAATAGATTTAAAAGCAAAACTTTACACACTACAATAAATTTTTTATTGCAAGTGAAAAGAAAATTGGGATTATCTTCGTCTTTTTTTTCCTTCTTCTTCTTGCAAATCAAAAAACCTTTGGTTGCAGAACAGAAAGTAACCTCCCCCACGTTGTCCTGTCATGTTGACCGTCTCTGTTATCTGTCACGCAGGAAAAGTGTGCTCAGTATTGGCCCAGTGATGGGACAGTCGTGTACGGGGACATTTCTATCGAGATTAAAAGGGAGGAGGAGAGCGAGAGCTACACAGTGCGTGACCTCATGGTCACCAACAACAGGGTGAGAAAGGACACAATGCAACAAGCAGATGCTCCTGATACAGATACACTCGAGGTTCTAAAAGATGATGAAATATTATCAGTAATTATTGTTCCATTTCAAGCCAAAATCAGTTAATACTACATATATAGCAACAACAATGTTTGCAGTACTACCTTTTAAATATTTTGGTAACACTTCATTTAAAGCGTCCATCTATAATGCATTATGAACATACTTATAGTGTGTTATAATGCATCTATAGTGCTGTATAATCAGTTACAAACCAGGTTAGGGTTAACCATAACCATGTAACCATGTACATAAACATGTAATTCATTTTAAGTGTGTTCATAAGGAGTTATAATGCATTATAGAGACAGGCTTTATAGAAAGTGTTAACAATATTTTTTCCCTGATCGCTTCTTCAGGAGAACAAGGCTCGGGCGGTGCGTCAGTTCCATTTCCACGGCTGGCCAGAGGTGGGCATCCCCACTGACGGCAAAGGCATGATCAATATAATTGCTGCGGTGCAGAAACAACAGCAGCAGTCTGGCAACCACCCCATCACGGTGCACTGCAGGTAACACACACACACACACACACACACACACACACACACAGAGCCTTCTTCACTCAGTATTTTGCTGTTTTAATTCATATGAGCCCATATCAGGAAAAACCGGAAACAAAATATGTGACATTAAAGTAATTGTATGGATTTTGGGTTTCTTTGTGTTACTGTTGCACAATGGAGATGCATCTGGCAATCGTCTGTGCTAGTGTGTGTGTCTGGGAAATTGTTGCAGCTTTTAAATCACAGGAAAAAACAGCTCAGAAGAATTGTTCTCTTCTTCCTCGTGACATTTTAACTGCTCCCAGAAATGTTGCTGTGCTCCTTCACTCACAACAAAGCCTCTTGTGTGTATGTGTTTTCTGCAGTGTGTATATTGAGTTTACACTTCTGCCCATGTGTGTCGGTGTGTCTGTGCGTGTACAGTGCTGGTGCTGGCCGGACGGGGACTTTTTGTGCGTTGAGTACAGTCCTGGAGAGGGTGAAGGCAGAGGGCATCCTGGATGTCTTCCAGACAGTCAAGAGCCTCAGACTGCAGAGACCCCACATGGTGCAGACACTGGTGAGCGACCCTTTGAACCCTGGGAAATTACTTCTGATTACTCCTTTGGCAGAGTGCCCGTTTAGCAATTAATAAATCTTGGAGAAGTACATGTTGAAAGACTGTTTTTGTCGTTTGTATTCATAAATTTGGGATGATCTCTTTTAAAAACTGCATGTTGCCCTCAATAAAAACAGTTGTTGTGTGACACAGAATTAAGAAACCCGACTGCCGGGGAAATATTTTTGCTAATGTGATTTGTCAGCAACAGGTTCTTCAACAACTTGGTTATTTCTGATGTTGGCAATAAAATTTGACTCTAGCAATTTGAAAATAGGATTTGTGTCATTAAATAGTATGTAATTTGTTTATTCCAAATTTAGAAAAAAGTATAAAATAATTTGCTCTCTTATGATGGGTTACGTGTTGGACTGTTTCATTGCTGAGACCAGTTGTTGGGCAGTGAGCCGAGGATGCTGTTACTGTTTGAGAAATAGTCCAATATTTACTTAAGGGTTTCATTTATGAGCTTTAGTGTTGCTGATGGGCAGATTTTGTTACCTTTGGTCTTACTGTCTCCAGTCTTCAGTGTAAGCTAAGGCTGGGCGATATGAGCTGAAAATCATATTGTGATATTTTTAGGCTGTATCTCGATACACAGTATATTTCGCAAAATTTTTAAATCTCCTCAACAGCGCTTTATTAATGCTAGAACTGGGAGGCAGAATCGAGCATTACAAATTTCTTGACCAATCTCCCTCTATGATGTGACAATATTGTAGAGACGACTGTTGTCACTTTCAATCAATAATCAGTAGTAATGTAGATATAACGACTAAGTGGGTAAAGGGAAAAATTTAAACAAGTAGAACTGTCTGATAATTTGACAAAATTACACCACTTAATTATCATCCAGCATCAGGAAAAAACAACATTTATTTCATATCACAATATAATGATATCCAATGCCCAGACAATATATAGTCTCATATCTTGATATGATATCTTGGTTTATCATGGAAGTTTAGCTTATTCTACTGGGTTTTTTTGATGGTTTTATTTGATGATTGATTTTAGTTCTTATTTATTGTTTTTGCGATAAATTGGGTTTGATGACTATGATTGCATTTTTTGCTCACATTTATGTGCAGCACTTTGGCCAATCTTGGTTGTTTTTTCAAATGTGCTGTACAAATAAATTTGACTTTGATATAATATCTTTATATTGCCCAGCCCTCATCTTAGCTAGCTAAGCAGCTATGCTAAGCTAACAGCTGCTGGCCCCAGAAACGCATTTTACGGCATTGACATAAGAGTTGGGAAATGAATCTTTCAGTTTCTCATTTAATTTGATTTCAATTCTTTGGGTCACAATTCGACGATCGATTTCTGATTCAAAATCAATTCCTGATTCTGTATTTAAGGGGTTTTATGTCAGAATCTACTTAAATCTGTTCTGCAAGACAGAGTAGCAAATTGTGGTATGAGAGCAGAGTTAAGTGTGTATAAAATTATGAAGGTTTTTTCATATATTAGACTCTGAGCTGCTAAAAGGTAACA
>JAQLOL010000014.1:15364541-15378698 GCA_029783665.1 Naso thynnoides | reverse complement strand
AATAATGTACACACATCTATTTTAATACTTTTTTTTTAGATTTTTTTACAGTAAATTTGAAAACACCTCTGAGATTATACGTTGAACGGTAAAGCGACTGCACATTTGATGTACCTGATACTTATACTTCCTGGCTGGCTGATTGTTATTGTGTGTCTGATGGTGTTTTTCCTGTGAAGGTAACCTGTGGTACCGGCAGGGTGTGACCCCCAGCTACCCTCAGGGCTCCTGCTGGGAACACATCTCCAATAATGTGCGCAAGGTCTCTGTAGGGCCCCTGGACCAGGTCAGAACCAATATTAACTTTTTTCACTCTCTGTCATCTTTTTGTTTCAGTTAAAATTGAAGTAAATTATAGATGTGGAAAATATGTCAGCAGTTCTGTTTTGTTTTTGTTTTTTTGGTATTACACTCTTTTCAATTTGACATTCCATGTGGTTTGAAGCATGACAGAAATGCTGGGCTGGTATTTGAACATGCTGCCTTTCTATTATTTGGAGCGTCTAGCTTAAAGTATGCAGCTTTAATGAACGCCACAGAGTATAATTCGCAAAATTACAAACCCGATAAAATCTTCATAACACCACTTTAAGGTTAAAAACAATCCGCGTATGTTGTTTGGAGGGTAATTTGTGTTGTTGTTGGAGTGCAGGTGTGGATCATTGCAGACAAGGTTCAAGGCAGCCACAGTCTGAGTTGTGGAACTGTGTGCCATCGACTTGGAGTTCAACCTGTGGAGCCTAAAGGACAGTCGTGGGACTACGGCATTGGGGTGAGACTGCAAACAAACCAAAGTATATGACCATGTTGTCAGGGGATCTGCATGTCTTTAAAAGTCTTAAAAAGTAATGAATTCAGTTTTGTCAGAAAGGGAAATAAAAGATATTAAAAGGTCTTTAGTTTATTTGCATGCAGAAGTCTGAATTACTTGGCTGATCTTGGTAATAATGTTGGTTAGAAAAGTGTTTTGTTTCAGTTTGCTCCGCTGCCGGAGGCTGTTTAATCCTTTTTTGTAGGCATAGTTCACCCAAAAATGAAAATGCACTCATTATCTACTTACCCTCATGCCAATGGAAGGTCAGGCGAAGTTTTTTTTAGTCCCCAGAACACTGCTGGAGTTTCAAAAGAAAAAGGCTTTGCGGTAATCGCCAGAACAATTGTAATAAATGGTGACTAGGGCTCAGACATTAAAAAAAAATATGTATGTAGTTAAATCATAAAATGTCCCCATACTGCTCACCTGAAGTAATCCAAGTGTCCCCAAGTCTTGACGTGTTTTTATGAAAAACATCACTGATGCCCCGTTGTTAGCCTCATCATCCACTGTAGCCTGTAGCTCCTAAGAAGGTAGCCACATTCACATTCACATGACATATGCACACACGTGCCATCTGAAGCTTGTGCAGCAACTTGAAGAGGGTCCAAGGAGAGCTTGCTATCTGCGGGATCAATCGGAGGGCAAGTCTGGTGTCTGCTGCTGGCATCAGACTTCTGGGTAGTGTGTAAACACAGGACTCTAGGAACTACAGGCTTCAGTAAACGGTGAGGTTAGGAACACGGCGTCAGTGGCATTTTTCAAAAGAGTTCATTTCTTTTACGTGTGAATAGTCACCATTTGCTACAGTTGTTTGGGACATGACTGCAATGCAATTTTGTGGAGTAAAATCACTTCACCCAAACTTTCAGCAGCATGAAGGTGAGTAGATGATGCCTGATTTTTTTATTTTTGGGTGAACTATCCCTTTTAAGCCAAATAGTAAATAGGTTTATTTTCCTGTGACTGATTTTTCCTTCTCTGTCTCTTTTTCTGTCTTCCAGGGTGGATGGGACCACATCACAGTGAAGGGAAACTCAATGGAGCCACCCCGCATCCGTCTCCCCTCTGTAACAGACCTGTCTGCCTCAGCCCCTCGCAGCTCCCTCCTGCTCAGAAACTCAGAGTTCAACAGCAGTGCTGTGGGAAGCTAGACACACACATAGCAATCCTCAACAACATTAGCTTAGTAGTAAACTTTTGGAGATAATTCAGGCCCAATCTTTGAAGACCAGCATTTAGTCTTCACAACATTGCAGTCACTGTAACAGAAAGTTGTGACCTTTCATAGCTGCCAGTTTCTCTCTGACAACAACCTTTAGTCACCTGATTTGAACAATATTTATTTTTGTTGAGCGTTCATTTCCTCTTACCAGCATTTTGGTGTAAATGATTTTGCAATTGTTGTTTGTTTTTTTGTCACCGCACAGGACTGGATGATTTTATTCATTTTTTTATTTAATAGTCAGGATGTGATGTTTTTTGTTATTTTATATTAGTTTCTGTGTATATATTAGTACATTTAAGGTAAAAATAGAATGGATGTACCTTGAAAAACATTTTAGGTTTTGTTGTTTGTTTTTAAATGTGAAGAAACTTAGTTTCATTAACTTAAAGCTGCGTCATTGCTGAACTATCAGCTCCAGGAACTGGAGGCACTGTGCATAAAATATTTCATGTTAACCCACAGGAAACAGGTTAAAACATGTCCTGACAGAGTAAAGTTTGACTCCAGAAACCAAAAAGTTGTAACTGGATAGAGACAACAGCTCTCCCTTCTGTCACACACAGTCTTCGTAAACCGCAGCAGAGCTCAGTTGCAGCATCTGTAGAGTTCTGATTTCTTAGATCTCTTTAAGGACTTTTTGAAGTCTGATTTATTTTCAGGTATATTTTAGGTTATTGTGCGCAACAATCCTGCTTATTGGAGGCAGAAAATCTAATTCAGGGTGTTGTGGTGACACCTGTGTGAAGCTGAGTTTGGATGGGCGAGAAGCAACCTGAGTGTGACATGCTGTCAGTCAAGACAAACACGCCAAGGCAAACATTTCTGTAAGGCTTGATTTGTTTAAGTGGCACAACTGAGACTGTGTTTTCCTTTTGACTTCAGTACAGCTGGAGTGTTTTATTAGGGCCAACATCTGTAGCAGCTGCAACAACACCTGCACCAGCTTTATTTACCTGTGATGGTTTCTGCTCAGCTTGTTCAAACTGTTGATTTGATTCAAGTTTTTATTGTTTTCTTAAAAAAAATATATATGTATATGTATTATTATGATGTTACAATCATGGAGCACTATGTGCAATAGTTAGCGATGTATAGAAGGGAAAAGTGCTAAGAACTTATAAAAGTCTTGTGGCTGAAATGCTAAAACTGAACCTTCCGCTTTCTCAGGAGAACGTTTGCATTTTCACTCAGACTTCTTCCTTCGAGTGATGGTAGAATGACTAAGCAGTGACAAAAATGTGAAGAAAAAAAACTCTATTTTTGTTATTAATCTGTCAAATAATCATATTATACATTAAGTATAGTGGTAATATATTGAGGTGGAGCTGCGTTTGTATAATTGACAGAGAACAATTACTTTAAAATGCATTTTTCCATGAGGGAATAGTCATAAACTACACACTGATGACTTGCATTCATTCAGCAATGAATTTATTTTAAGCTGCCTGTGTTCCTCTGTGTCAAAAAAAGTACTGTTTAAATATGATGCAGCACTTGTGTGTGAGTGTGTTTTATCTGTGAATAACTTACATCATACTGTGTCACTGTAACACATCAGTGCTGTTGACAATGAGAAATACATTTCTGAAGTGTTGTGCATGGTCAAAATAAGACTCCTTGTCAATAAATAAAAGTGTTTATTGATAACTCCTCAAAAATTTTGGCTTTTCTTTCTAACTACAATGTGCTGCCTTGAGACATGGAGACGCAAAAAGTCAAATAACACACACTTAAAACATCAGCTGGGCCCTCCAGCTATCAGCCATTACCTGTAAGGAGACATGTTGATTGTGTGCTCAGTTTGGCGGCAGATTTTCCTCAAGATCAACTGAGCAAACACACTTTCGACCTTCAACACCTCAATTTGTGTCTGCTGCGTCTCTGTCCTTTTTTTTTCCTGGATGTGACAGTTATGACTGCAGGCTACGCTGAGCAGGTTTCTCAACAGAAAACACACAAGAAGATCACAAGATAACATAAAACAGAACAAGTTCCTGCTCTGGCTCATGACATAGAACACGAGAAATAAGAGACAGAGTAGCAAAAGATTAGCCCTTCATTTCTGAGCGACATAAATTTCACTCCTCGTAACCACAATCCATCTGGTTTTCACTGTCCAGTTTGCAGTCTTTGTTTCTGCTGGTCTAAATCCTTTCATAGCTTGCATGAAGGGTTAAGATATCAACAGCCCATCTCCTGCTGTAGTGCATGGGTTTATTTCATATCGGAGGTCTATGATCTGGAACAGCACCCACCTAGAATGCCTTTTCTGAGCAGGGCGCCTGCAGGAACTCTGTATCATCTGAGATTTGGCCCTAAAAGTCTACCCATGCCTTGGAAACAGCCTCCCGCTGGCTCTGCTGGTCTCCAAACCACCTTGCAGCCACTGTTAGCTGCGCTGGCTGAGGCTGCGAACATGGGTAAGGTACTGGGTGAGATCGTCCTCCCTGTCCCCCTCAAGGTGCTGTTGGTAACACTGGAGCAGCTTGGCAGTGCTGGCCTCTGATGGGACGCCACCAGCAGGCAGGCAGGCCCCTGACATGTCCAGAATGATAGTGGTTAAGGATTTGATGTAATTCTTTGCCAGGGTCAGCGTCTCGATCTTGGACAGCTTCTTGTCCGTCTTGACGTGGGGGATGGCCTCGCGCAACGCTTGGAAGGCATTGTTGAGCTTGTGCATGCGCTGGCGTTCCCTCTCGTTGCTCTCTAGTCTCCGGACGCTGCGTTCCTTGTTGCTGGAGCCGTGCTGCCTGCGCCGGCGGCCTTTACCCACTCCTCCTTGGCGCTTGCCTTCGCCACTCCTTAGAGACCCGCTCCAGGAGCCACCGATCCGGACCGAGGCCTCCGAGCCTTCTTGCTCACTGGAGCCTGGTTCTGTGTCTGGTTCCAGCTCTGGCTCGGGGTCAGACCAGGTCCTCCTGGACGCTTTCACAGCCTTCCCTTTGGATTTCATCCTGCTGCCTCCTTCACCTCACTTGCTCTCTGAAAGTGTAGATCTTGCAGTTTCAAAAGGCCTGAAAGAAAAGATGAAAACGTTAGAGAGAGGAAAAAAAGTTAATACATAGAAAAGTGGCATTAAAACACGAATTCAACAAATTTTTCTGTAGTCATCTTCTTGCCAGACAGTAATAGCCAATGACGGAATAAGCTTTTCTCCAATTCAAACAGCCTTGCATCCTGTTGTATCTAATCAGCCTGTTGCAGTGTGAAAACTCCATGTTGGACTGTTAATCTATGCCTCTCTTATCCCCATGGGCCAGCGATAATGCTGGTTTCAAGGTTACACTCACAAAAACACAGAGATCAGCCAGCAGCACTTCAAAAATACCCCTCTGGTGCTCTTTAACTCCTTTTTAACCAGCAGATTTTCAGCCTAAAATTCACCTGTTCATAAATGAACTTCCATAATCCTGTCATCTGACATTGGCTGAAATTTGCTGCAGTTTGATTTGGTTGTGGATTTAATACAGGGAGTTCTCAAGCAATGAAAATTTATTTAAACCAAATATTCACATATGCTAATGTGCTTAAACTGCCCAGAGAAGTCTGTTTTGCATAGATTAGTGCACACAGTGAATATATGCCATGTCACTGCAGAGTATTTCTCCATCACAAAATTTCCCTAAGCCAAGTTTAATCACCCCAACGGTAGTGTTGTAACTGATATGATACAAACAGAGTCAGCGCTTTCACTCACTGTAGTAAATGATACAAAGAAAGTGAATGAAAAAGGAATGATGGAAAAACAAATTAAAAGCCTTACCGTAGAAGTTAAACTAACTTTCCTTCCTCCTGAGCGTTTACTGAAAAATCGTGACCATGCAGCCGGTTATTCAAAGCACCATCATGCGAAGAGCGGTGAGAGAGAGCAGCGGAGCGTCGCCGTGCAGCAGACACACACTCTCACTGTCACACACACACACACACACGCTCGGATAACTGTCACATGTGGGCTACCTGTAGCTGACTGATGTACACGTAGCGCTGCGCAGCCAATCACAGAGCGAGCCCACTCCCTCCAGCCCTGCTGCTCTGTCCAAACGTCCGACAGGCTGCTGCAACAGTATCACAACACCACACTGATGTCCTCTTAAGAGAGTTTGTCTGTTTTTAGACCAAAGTAGCAATACAATACCCTATAAAGCTACTCCATGACAAGTCCAGCATTACAATTTTTACAAAATAGCAGGGCTGGCCCAAACCTTTTTGGGGCCCTAAGCAAAATTGGATTTGTGGGCCCCCCACCTCCTCAAACTGACCCTTTGCTAAGCCACGCCCCCCTTACTAACTGTTGCTATGTCTGTCAAGCTTTCAGAGCAAGCATGGAACTCACACTGTAACTAACTACACTCCCTAGGGAAATATTGTCTAATTTTTGAAAAAACAAAAAAGACGGACAGAAGGCCTGCAGTAAGCCTTTGAATGACATATACAGGATGGCAAAGTGACTCAGCAGTGAAAACAGGTTAGGGTTTTGAAGACAGATACATGCTAAAGATCATAGTGTAACGGCTTCAACTTGTGTTTCACTTCATTCATAAAACAAGAAAGAACCCTCGTAATGATTTAGAACCCATTTAGGACAAGCGGAGGACATGTCTCTTTGTATATAACGTTAAAAGTAAATTTCGGCTTTCTGGTTGGGTTTGAATTTGGGCTACCAGTGTTGCAGACTGTTGAGAGCTGTGATCTCCAGACTGCAGCTGTAGACTTTAGCTTAGCTTAACTTGCAAACCTTTCTGCAAGAAATTATCATAAATTGTATTTTCTCCCCAAAAGTTCTTATCGCAGGACTAGAAACCTTGTTGCATCATAATTGCACCATGGCGTGTTACAGTATCAAAGGCCAAAAGAATGATTATTACGTTTATTTACGTGATTTGTCCCTCTTTAAAAGAAAATAAAAGACGCTAAATAAACACTCAAGTTTTGGAGGAAAGAAATCAAAAGTACATATATACAACCAATATTGACCCATTTATGTAAAAAGAAATGTCTATGTCAAAAATGAAATTTTAAAATACCAACTTGAATTTGGTCATTTGTTGCTCACTTTAAATATGAGCTATAGGCCTACTAGTTCTGCACAAAAAGTGTGTTATTTTGTCTTCTCTGTTCCGCAGACATTCTTTTGTTCAGTTTGAAGCAGGGAGCAAAAAACAGTTAACAGACTCAGAAACACTCTGTTTTGGTTCCTCGTCTACTCCCTTTAACTACAAGCAGTTAACATAATTTCCATTGTGGCTTATCACCCTCCACTGCTTCATTTGAATAGAGTCCTCCAGGCCACACCTGAATGTACAGAAGCAACCAAGTGTCATTTAAACCTTGTCACATTATTTACTTTTTTCCCAGAGTAGCTGTTTTAAAGTTTTTGCTGCAATAGCCTACTGTTTTCCAGCAATGAGAGCATAATATGGGTTGGTGACGGATGCCTTCAGATAACTGTAAATTGTATGAAAATATCAAATAAACAAGGTCAGAACACAAATAACACAATAATGAACCTTTTTGGAGTAATTAACAAACCCCATCTCCACCTGTAACCTAAACGTAATCCACCATGTCTGTTTGACCTGTGGGCCCAAAACTGTTGGCAGCTGGGATTATTGTGATAAGCAGACTAGTGTAGGTAGTGTCATGGCAGTGAGAAATAGCCTTCTTAATGACCTTTCATACAGTGAAGCCATGTTTCACAGCATGTAAACAATCCCATTCTTTAAGTTAGGCCTATATGTTTTCCATGTCTTTATTCTCAAGCAAACAAAAATCCAAATTTAAATATCTTCTTACAATTAATATAAGATTATGGGTAGTATTTGAGAGTAAAGTTCGCTAAACTCCTACCTGAAATCAAGGAAGGTTTAAGCATAAAACTAAAGCACATTTTAGAGTAGCTACCATTGCAGGCTACTAGTTCTTCTTTCTACATCTACTGTTACAGTTTCTTCTTAAATGTTTCAGAAATGCTTTTAGCTAACTATTAAAAATAACCTAAATTTTTATGGTAACGGTGGTAGCGCAGTGCAGCTCATGTTCTAGCTATGCATTTTTATGACTTTTTTTTCCTAAACTCATTAAGCCCATGACTACAAAAACATGTTCCTAAACTGTCCCCTTGACTTAACTCAGAACATTTTATTAGCTATTATTAGCTAGCTGTTTAAAAGCTAAAGTCACACAAAGAGAAGAAGAAAAGCATAACACCAGGCAAGCACAAGCTGGCAGCTAGCAAACAGCAGCTTAAGAAGTAATTTAGCAACAGTAAACTAAGTACAACATTAAAATAAAACGCCAAAAATAGAAAAAGAAATATTGAATTATGTTTCTGCCATAATCTAGAGTAGGCTTAGGTTTAATGGATGTTTTCCATTTATTGCAATAATTTTAAAGTTGCAGGTTAGCTTAAAGGAAACTGAAAGGCAAGTAGCCTATTTTTTTTTTTTAATAAAAGAAACATCAGAAAAGACTTACTTTTATTAAAGCATACTTGATGGTTATCAAAAATAGGGAGTGGTTTTGAAATGAAGTCAAAAGAATACCAAAAGGCCTATAATTTGACAAGAGACATTTTAACATCCAATATCACAAACATACAACAAAAAAAATGTGCAGGTGTGGAGCTCCCAGCTTTTGGAGGCAAACACTTTTAGCTTTTGGTGTCCTTGAACAGCTCGTGTGTGTGTGTGTGTGTGTGTGTGTGTGTGTGTGTGTGTGTGTGTGGGTGTGTGTGTGTGTGTGAGTGCGGGTGTGTGTGTGTGTGTGTGTGTGTGTGTGTGTATGGTGTGTGTGTGTGTATGTATGTGTGTGAGGGGGTGTGTGTGTGTGTGTGTGTGTGTGTGTGTGAGTTCTGCCAGGTTTCCTTTCCTCCTCAGGTACACTGTATCTAATCAACCAAACCTCGCTGATGCTGGCTCGGTGGAAACATTATCTATTACTTTTAGTTTGTTCAGTTTCTGCCACCATTGGCCCTAAGGTTTACATTGTTTGTTTAGTCACAGCCGCTGATAAATTCCAAGCTAAATACACTTCAGTAATGAGGCAAACAAACAGGACCTCCACAAGCATGCTCTGTTTAAGCAAAACAAAGTGTATAAACAACATTTACATTGTATTCCAGAATTAAGCCAAGGATAAAACTAGATTTCAGACATGAAAATTAATTAGGTTGTGTAAGTTGTGTTAAAGTTCAGGTCCAAAGAAAAAATTCAGCTTCCAATGAGGTTTGCAGCTGGTAAGGTAACCGCTGTTATGCAACTGACTGTTTTATTGCATCATAGTCAATGATCGCGCAATAACAACAACTGTGAAAGCTGAATGCACTGACACACAGTCCTGCGTGGCTGTGATGTCACGAACAACAGGTGCTTTGAATCCATTTGGAGCAGAGAGAGAGAAAAAAATCCATTAAAATCCCTGACTCATCATAAAAGAGGAGGGAGATGGGGCGATGAGCTAGAGGTGAGGAGGACAAGATCTGGACGATTAGTCAGTTTTTCCATTAGGCCAAGGCTGGCTATCTGAGAGAAAAACAAGTGCGGATGTCACATTAGGCCAGGGCAACAGTGAGATGGCCTTTGGCTGACGGCAGACGATGTAATAGAAAGGCTTCCATAAAAATAGGCACCTGCAACTCAATATGTGTGTGTGCGTGTGCCACACACTCTTTATCTCACATCTCAAGGTCTGACTCAGTGACATGGGTGAGGAACAGGCAGGTCTGAGACAGAAAGAAGCGCCTGGACAGAGCAGTGCAGCTCTGTGTTGGCAGGGAAAGGGCGTAGTGCTGAGACACCGACTGTCTAATGCACTGAAAATGGCAGCTCTTCTCCAAAGCCAAGAAGTCGTCATCCCACTCCAAGCCTGCAGGTCAAAACCAACCAAACACACAGTTAGTTAGTTTCAATGAAGTGTCAACAGCCTGCAGCATCTGGATTTAGACAAGACTTACAAACATCAAAGTTTGTATTGTGTCCCGCCCTGATCTCGTTACACTGAGGTCTTGTAGTTTGAAGACGTTATTGGCAAAATCGTCTTTACATTTAAATTGCAGCTGCAGGTTTTAACGTCAAAATTTTAGCCTAATTATTTAAAAAAAATACATCAAAATAGTAAAAGAAGCTCAATTTATTACAAAATACTGTCACAAACTGACACCAGGAACCACTTAGGGGAAGAATAAATCAAAGATAAGCACTACAGTGTCTTTATTAAAACACAGATCATCTTAATCAAGTAAGTAAAAATGCTCTGTTTAAGTGTGTTACAATTATATATTTAAATTATATCATTACATTTTTATAAATAATGTCCAGGCTTTTTGTGAATATTTAATCTACTATTGGTTAGTTTAATCTATTAAAATACAGCAAATTTTATGAGCATACTGTATGTGAAATCTTGAAATGTTGTCAAAAAGAAAAGTCTAAAATTTCCCTCTAACATGTAGTGAGTTTAAGTAGGCCTGTATTAGGTGAGTAAATGTACTTAGTTACTTCCCACTTGTGCAAAATGTTAAGTAGTAATGTTAAATTTACACAATCTGCCATTAATGGTATAAAACATGCAAATTCACTGGAATACGCCTCCAAAAAAGTACCGCTGTCTTCTAACGTGGCATCTGGCACGTTGCAAGAATAGCTGCTTGGCAGTGATGTGCAGGGCCCAGAGTGCAGCTCCGAGGTGGGACTCTCCTAAGAAATGTATCAGTGGATTGTCAATGTCAAATTAAACTGGTAACAAAGGAGGTGCCCTAGCCTTGGTATGGATTAACAAAATCAGCGCCAAGTATTTAACTTTCATTTTCCCTGTGGGAAACAAAGCTCAACACTCACAAAGTTACTGTATAGTGTAACAGACAAAAGGAGAACATACCTGATCAAACAGGTACACCATGACATCATCGTCAAAGGACACACTCTTCCTCTTTTTTACATTCTTTCTTCTCACATTGTATATGTGACAGGATTTCAGAGGATTTTTATGATTGCATGTGTGAAAATTGTCTCTGCTATCCAATTCATGTTGGATTTCCTTAGAGTTGCTGTTGTTGAGACTGTGGGGCCAGTGGGCAGCGGAGTTTGGGAGTTTATTATGACCTGTGGGCGTCCTGTGATTCACAGTGTAGCAAGTGTCACCAAAAAACTGCAGTGGTATATCCTGATCACAGAAAATGACAAACTTACTATGTCGACTCTTTGTAACAGCGTCCTGCTGGGTCACAATTTTTAGATCTTTTTTGATGAAACTGAAAATGTCCTGCAAATTTAAGATAAATCTTGTCCATGGGGCCTCCTTTGGGCACTCTGAGGCAAGAGAAGCTAAAGACGTGAGCGCTGAATGATGTGTGGGCTCCACTGGAAGACGACAATGTTGAGGGAGAACAGACGATGACGGCAGCCATGTTATCAAGCTTAATCTGCGGTCACTGTTACTCAGCGGCTGAGTGGTTGCACTTCCTCTTTGATCAAGAATACAGAAGCAGGTTATCGGCTGCAGCTTCTCAACAGCCTGGATCATTCGACCTGAAGATATCAACAGCTGGAGCTCTTCATCCCTGCGTGAATGATTCACATGACTCATTAAGACTTTGGTTTTTTTAACAGTTCTGTTCATCATCACTTAAAAAAAAACTATATTTGGTCAACAGCACAATTATGGCTCACTGGTATGCTACACTGGAATAGAATAAACCATCATCAGTGTTATTACTAACATGTGCGTTTACTACTTTCAAGGTCAAAATGTCTGCTTTAAAAAAAACCCAGCAATAATATTGCACTTACTGAGCTAACTGGTGACAAATGGGAACAGATTTTTTTAGGTCATTGAGCAATTATTACAGACATTTTGCAGTGTTTCTGTTTTATTGCTAAAAATGTGTTCTCGCTGAACTGTTGCTATGATTCAGCCCTGTAAAATAAGGATTAATCATGAGCCCACCCTGCATAGCAACGTAACAGTCAGTAGAACTGTTATGTACTGCTGAGGACATTAGCTAGAGGCGAAAACTGGTACCAGCAGGTTGCTTATACAATATGAAGGGCTTTTTAAATAGCTTTGCCAATGTTTTTCAAGACTCTCTTAATTTGTGGGTGCATGCCAGTGCACCTTGAACATGTGCTTATAGTCCATGTTATAATAAGGAAATCTAAATTAATATTAAGAGATAAGGGAAATTACCTCCAAATTCGCAGTTCTAACATCTTTTACTGAGCTTTATTGTGGGTTTAAGCTCCATCTCAACTGCTTTGGCTCATTCTCAACGTTGTAAAAGCATTTTTCAGTTCAGTTAAAAAAAAACAAAATGCAAAGTTAATGACTTGCCAGTGAATACTAGCAGGGTACTTAGCAGTGTAAGGACGATATTTCCCTCAGGAGTTGGTGGAGACTCAAAACAGAGCTATAATGGAGTAAATAATGGACTTGTATTAAACAGGCGCATGGCCAGAAACACAAATGCAATTGAATAATATTGTTGCTCAGGCTGTTTAATCATTAAATGAGCAAATTATTGATAACAGTTTTCCAGATCAAATTACAATGTGATGATATGTCACTATTATGTTCACACTTCTTTCCGCTGCTGTCAAAAGGCCAGAAAAGAAAAAAAAGTTATTTTAAATCTTAAACATTAAAAAGCTGACATTATAGATGCAATATTAGCCTACTGTTTGGTCACTAAAACCTTGGCTGAGTAGAATAGCCTTTGCTGTAGAGGATTTATTAGTGTGGTCTGCCTCGCTAGCTTACAGCCCCAGTTATCACTTAACAAGGTCAGTGTAAGTCTACCGCATATAGCAAGATAAACTACCAATTTTAGATGTGGAAACTGATTGGATTACATGCTAGTAATGTCAGTATGAAGTTTTCAACAGAAATAGTCTAATACCATTCAACAGGTACTGAGTACATTGGCTGATTTGAAAATAGAGCCTTGAATGATGACATGCACTTCATAACATGAAGTCATCCATGTTAACATACAGATTTAGCATAAAATTTGAGCACTTTGACAGAAGATAGTAAGTAGGCTTTGATTAATCTCAGTTTACACACAAATGTCCATCCCTCTCAATATCTGCTTTGTCTTTGTTTTCAATCCATTGGATATTTTAAGAGCACAGATGCCCTTCAGTGTCTGTTAACAACAGGATGTACTTAAACTGATGTGTCAGCCTTTGTCCATTGGACAAAACGGTGCACACACAAGTGCACACATGCACACAAACACATACATTATTTGGCCACTCACTCCTGAGCCTGAATAAATATCAGATCCCATCCATCCACAGAGACAAAGACGCAATAGGAAACTTTCACTGCTCTGCAGTAACCAAGCAACCGCTGGATGAGTGACTCAGGAAAGGAAGAGAGGAGCTGACTCACAGCAGCTGTGACGTAAAGGATGTAAAAGGACACACACACACACACACACACACTACTGTAGAGTCTCACACAGTCAAAAACACACATGTACGCAGCAGGCCGTGAAGGCTGTAATCTGCTTCGGGTAAATTAACACCTCACTGTGTAACAGGTGGAGGAGCTCAGGGGAAGGACAGATTATAAGACTTTTCCAAACAACTAATACACAAACACACACCCTTAATTCATACAACCACACAAGAGAAAGACAAACAGACAGACCATCAATCACATGTCATAAAAATTAAAATAATACCTTTTCTTAATTCCTTTGTCACTGCATCTCCTTTTTGAAATCCAATTAAAGCCATCCAATGAAATCACCAATGTGGCACCGTCCCTGAAGTATTTAAACTCTGCAAGAACAACAACAGGAAACACAGTTATCAATGATATGCATTGCCTCAAAATCTTGCTGCAGCATGATGGTGCAAAATGTGTTGCAACATGCTTTATCTCTTTGCATTCACCATGCACGACACCAGTGTATTTATTTTCCTACCTTGCATTGTGCGAGCCCGGCTCTTTTCGTCTGGCTGTTACTGCATAACAGAAACCTCATTTAGGACACAGAAAGAGACAAGCTAAACATATGGACAGAGAGCAGGGGGAGAGATGCACAGAAAAAGAAAGGAGGAAGCGGGGGGGGTGGGGGGTGGGCGGGGGGGGGGGGGGGGGAGGGTAGTGA
>JAQLOL010000014.1:15348203-15364441 GCA_029783665.1 Naso thynnoides | reverse complement strand
TGAAGGGGCGAATAAAAGGGGAGTATACTAGAGGAGGTAAGGGGGGGTAAAGGAGAGTAAAGGCAGGTGATGAATAGGATGAGATGAGAGAGGATGTGAAGACAGAGAAAGGACAAAGAGCTCATATATACAGTACTCTCCCTGGAGGCTACTGGCCTCTCTGCTGCAGCAGAGTGCAGGATGGGATCAATAACTTATCTGGTCTACTGCAACACAGCTGCCTGAATAGCAAACACAGTGACAGACTGTACTTTATCCAAAATAATTTTACCATACGTACTTAAGGGACAAGTGAAATGAAGGATACCTTTGGTTTAATGTGCATTATTTGCCAATAAGTAAGGTGCTCTTCCTCCGACTAATACAATGATAATAAAATAAGTAAATGAGTTATCAAATGTGAATTTTTATTTATGTATTTTTTTAAAGGACAGTTTTGTCCACCATTGCTAAAGTTATCACTAATTGTTCATACTCTGATTTTTCATTCACTTGAGGTCTCTGGAAACTGGTTTCAAATTATTTACAGGAGAAGGATAAGTTAAATGAACTTGTGCACAGTAAACCAAATCATACAATTATCAGTAATTTTAGAGTCATGTGCAATAGAGCTGACGATTTACCTCTTGAGATATATAAATACAGAAGTTTGTTTTCAGCAGATGTATAATTTGTAATATAATAATAAAGAGATCATTGGTTCCCAAAGTGGAACTAAAGGTCGATCAAGGGTCCTTAGTCCAAAGAACTTTTCCAGGGTCTTCAGTTAGATCAATAATATTGTTTATTTCGTTCAGTTATTACAACAATTTATTGCTTGCTTTTTAATATGAGCAATTGCTCAAAATAGATTTATTCTGCCTAATATAGAAACTTAAGTTTTCTTGTGTGTTAGTGTTACAATGTCAAATTTTTCCCTTTCCCCTTATGAACAGCATTTAGTTTGAATACATCTTTAATTTACAGCTGACATTAGCACAGACCACAGTCTTATGTGATTGTGATGCATCATTTTGAAAATCAAAATTAAGAGTTTAACCAGATAACTTTGTCTTTTCAATGTAGTCACATATTTTTGCTTTGTTTTGTTTTGTTTTGTTTTGCGTTATTTTTATTGTCACAAGCACCCAGAGGTGGAAAGTAACTAATTACATTTACTCACGTTATTGTAATGAGTAGTTTTTTTGTGTACAACACATAAGTTGTACAATAAACAATAAACAATAAATTTCTTTAAGTATTCTATGGACTGGTGCTGCAACTGCGTGTCAGTAACTGTCCATCTGATTGGCTTGGGCTGATGAACTGCAGCGCCAGAAGGTGAACAACAATCAGTTGCACACACCCAGACGGCAAAGGGGCGTTTTTGCACAGACATGGAGCAGGAAGAAAATAAAGAGATGATATTACAACCCACCGCGACCCCCAAAGAGTAACTAAGTAACTTTTACTTGAGTACATTTTTACACCAGTAAATTTAATTAAGGTAACAGTACTTCTACTTAAGCAGATTTTTTTTGTACTCTTCCACCCCTGCAAGCGCCCTCAGTGTCTGTTTTTGGTGAATGGTCTCACTGGCTGCAACGGTGAACTTTAGTTCCCCCTAGAGGTTTTTGGAAGAGCAGCAGGTAGCTTCAGCAAACACTGTGGCAAAGAAGAGAATTGCAGGAGAGCTTTTAGCTTGTTCTTAGGCTGTCAAAAAAGGCATTGAGGCTTTATAAATATGACTAAGAAAAATAATTATCCACAAGTACCATACGTCATACAGGAAGTACTTCTCCCACTACATAGGCAAGGCAAGTACACATGTATTCCTACAACTACAGCTGTTAAAGTCACTGAAGCAGTTCCTTTACTGCTGTTGTCACTTATAATGTCATGTTATACATAATCATAATTATTACCAACATGGAACTTCTGCTTTTTCTCGTATTTTTTTGAAAGTTTTCGCTGCTGTCATCCTCCCCCTGGCAACAAAATCACTGATGCTGGAGTTCTGTTTTACACACCCAGACAGCACCAGGATGTTGTTCACAGGAGGCGATAATGTCACCATTCAGTCCACCTCTGGTTCCCAAGAGAGGGGAATTAAGAAAGAATAAAGGGTACAGAGGGAAAAAAGAGAAAAGACAAGAGACATAGAGATGGACAGATGGTGTTTCTATTCAGAGAGAGAAAGGAGATTGCATTTCTGTTCTCCTCATTTTGCTTTGGTTGCTCCCTTCCTCTGACCTCACAGTCTTCACAGTGTTACCCAGCAACCTACACCCAATTCATATCAGGTCAGGTCAGCCAAGGTACTCAAACTGCTTACAGTACAATCTTTCAATATAGACTACTCTTTTTTTCACTGGACTTAGCAGTACATATGAGGATGTGATACAGTTGCTGAGCAGAAAGCCTTCTCACTGGCACAAAAATGTGAGCTTGTACAAGTCTGTCCCACTTCCTATTTTCACATTGGAGTTATAATTGATGCATGCATGCTCCTAATGCAATATCCGGACAAGTTCTCCACCAAATGCCAGATGAGAGAAGGGTAAATATTTGGTTTCAGGCTTTCTGACTGACAGAGTCAGAGCTGAGGAAGTCCAACAGTTGTATTTTATGATCTGTTGTAGTTTATTTAAGTTGGATAAAGCACTGAATATCATTTCTCCACCCTGCTGCTCTGGCCAGACATTTGCTGAAGCCATTAAAGTGGTTCATTTGGTTCCCAACCAGCCTGAGATACAGTCAGCCAATCCTCTCATCTGGCTCAACTTCGCAATTCCCTGCAGCACACAGGGAAACCTGATCTCTCAGACACCAACAGGTGAACTAAAATAAAGAATGCGTCTGTTGTGCTAAAGATGATAATAACAAGCCCAAGCATTGAGAGGACACTTCAGCTGCAATTTCTTAATTAACTGGTCTGATCTTGTCATGTTTTACAGCTCCAATTGAGTTGTAATGATCACAGTACATGCCGAAAGAACTGTAGAACTATCCTTTTACACTGCAGGCGCAGAATCATCACATCCAGCCGGCAGACGGCGAGTGACACCAAACAATCCATGAGAGGAGGGTAATTGGAGAGCATTGGACTTATTCGGAGCATGATACACCGTGCTCGAGGCCTGAGAAGGAACATATGGAGCAGTGCACTGTCTTTATGGGTAATATGGGAGCATTAGACGTCCAGTCAGGACACTGGTGGTGCCATTTGCAGCCTTTATTTGGACACAGCAGGGTCTCACGGCTACAGGGGAGAGGAGCTGATAGGAAGTGAAATGTGACACTAAAGTAACAACATGCATAGTGGTAAATATGTCACTGTTGTGTACATATTTGCTGAAGATGTGGCATCAGGTGTAACAAAACTTGCTAAGTGGGACTTTTCTGCAGCTTTTACACATCAAATAACAGAATCCAGGGTGCAGAGCTGCATTTGGTTGTGAACTGAATGACTAATTTGTTGCAGATCAGCACGGCGCAGCGGTGATAAACTCCCTTTGTAGGGAGAAGATTTTTTTTTTGTAGGTGAGAGATTACAGGGTATTAAAGGTGTTTGCTGACAGAGTGTCTTTAATATGATGACATAAATGTGTAATCCATCTCAGATCGCGGGCTGAGTATTTATGAGTTGCTGTTGACAGCAGTACACCTGCTCCTCACCAGTCCAGACCTGGGAACGGCGCCCGCCTGAACTAGCACCACTGATGCCAAGTGCACTGCCATATCCGGAGAAGTGTGAGTGTGTGCGAGTGTAAAGAGTGTGTTTGCATGAAAGCTGTAGCAAGAAAAATTAAGGGAGAGATGTGGTGAATCTAGAGGGAGTGAGTCTTAATTTACTGGTTTCCTGGTGCTTCCTTGTGGATTATTTTATTGCTCCATCATGCACTTAAATAGCATCAATTTTATGTCAGCAGGTGAAAAATATCATCAAAAAATATGTCCGACCCAGCTAAAAGACCAAAGATAAACTGAAACACACTGAGCAAAGGTCCTGCTGGATGCAAAAAGTGTTCATTTAGACTGTTAGAAGAAGTAATAAGGAATGTAGCTGCCTTCATGAGTCTGCTCACATAAATAAACAAAAAGATAAAACAAAGATTAAAAAAATGTTAAATCAGTCTCACCAAATTTGTTTATACTTTCAAGCTGTAATTTGCATGGATTTTAATAGATTAATTCAGTTTAATTCTGAAAAATGTGAAAGACAAAAGATTTTTTGTAATGAACAATGGATGTTTGTGTAGACAAAAATAGTTGTAGCAGAGAATGCATGTTTATACGGCAAGCTGCTTCATTTACAGTTTTTGCACTATGGTTAAGTCCTCAGTTGTGTTTTGCAAAACATGAAAACCTTAAGATTTTCAAAATAAATGCATTCACCAAATTCAAGAACTGTAGTGTTTACATGTGTAGATGGTTACTAGAGGAGAACAAACAATGTTAGTCAATCAGCAATTAAGGTAACAGCAAAAGAGTTGTGTCTTGATTAGTTCGAACCCTCTCTGCAGCTTGTGTCGTTGCAGGGTTTTACCACTAGACGGCAGTAGAGTCCAGACTTTGCCTCCAGTTGAGGATTACACACACAAGCACACAAACTGTAACCCTTGCGAGGAAAATAGGAGTCATAGCAACGGCTGTTTATTTTTTTTTAAAAATCATGTAATAAAAAATTTACTTTTTTTTTCTTTGCATTTTTTAAGTGTGCAGTTCTCTTCTTATGCATGCACGAGTTGGAAACAGGCAGCAAAGAGGGACAAAGGCTTAAAACACCGATGCAGTACATCAGTCTGATGCTAAAGCCAGTGGTAAATGCCCTGTGCCTGTCTGTCACTACCACTTCTGTTTCTGCATCTATAGTATTAAAAGGTTGAGCAATGCCTGTCACTGTGCACCAATACGTAAACACTCACCTCCCCCTGTCCTGTAATCAAACCACAGCTACAGGAGCAGCTAAATCAGGGTGAAATGATATTTCAGCCACAACATAAAGTTAACATACAGTTGACACACACACACAAGTGGAAAGGAATTAAACTTGAAATGTCAGGCCTGCTGGCAGGCCAAGGACAGTAGGGAAAGTGTTGAAAACTGGCACCATGACCTCTGACCTGTATGAACACACACACACAGAAGCAGCTGAGACAGCTGTGGAACTCCTCGACTGGTTTAAAGTGTTTATGGAAGAGCTGAGTTTGAGCAGTGGTTGACAGAGCTCCTATTTACATGCACACACACACACACATAACCCTGATCAGATCAGATTTGTTTTAGCAGCTAATCTTAAATGTGATGAGGTTCACGGGGGCACGCAGGCACCAGAATATACGTAAATATCTTTATTTGGGAATCAGGCTCTGCCCACGGGGTATATCACACTACTTCACACTATAGGAACAGGAAAGAGGACACCATGCTTTCATGTCAATGGAGACTTGTTCTGGCATACAGATCCCAATAACTGCCACATGGAGAAAAAGCTGTTCAGAGCAAATATATTTTGAGAAAGGTCTGAGCTTGTTAGCATGCAAACTTCTATCGTTCTATGTCCAGCATTCATCTGCATGCCAGTACAGTCAAAGCCTCTTTCCCTGACACCGCTATCTTGTTGCTGCAACCCCTAAACACACACACATACACACACACGCCACCACCTTCCACCTCTCAGAGACCACAGACACCCGGGGGAGTCCCTCAGTCCCTCCTCACAAACCCACCTACCCTGTCTTGTCCCAGCACAGATCCTGTCAATTGTGCCTAAACTGGCCAATATTCATCGGGCCCTGTTTCAGCACACAGCAGCAACCAAATTTATATGCAAAACTTACTGAGTCAGGATTGCCGCTTAGTTTTTTAGCTCAAACGCTTAAGGAATGGAAGCGGCTGCAACGCTGCATTTCACAGATGTTTAATTTAAAGTTAATTGACAAGTAACAGCAGAATTTACTTACGATTTTCAACAAAAATGTCGATAAATGTCTAAAAATGCTAGCTGTTTGCAATCTTTGTGCTAAGCTAAGCTAAGTTAGCTGTTTGCTAGCTGTGCTTTCTTTTAGTACACAGACAGGAGATTTGTCTCAATCAGTTCATCTACATTAACTTAAGAAAATGATTATGTTTCCTAAATGTCCAGTTTTTTAAATGAAATGCAGTTTTTGTGCGTGGGTGTGTGTGTGGGTGTGTACTAGTTTGTGTCACCTATTTAGGACCTTTTCTGACAGAAACACTGACCATGTGAGGACCAGTAGTCCTCATGGGGACCAAAGACCAGTCCTAATGCAGCACGACTTGATTTGTTAGGTCCTGGTTAAGTTTAGGGGTAAGGTATGAATTGAGGTTTGGTTAAGGTTAAGCTAAGGCATACACTGGCTAAGGTTAGGGTTAGGGTAAGTGTTTGGGTTAGGCTGTACAAATGAATGGAAGTCAATGTAAAGTCCTAACAAGAATATCTGCACAAACCTCTGTGTGTGTGTGTGTGTGTGATTGTGTGTGTAAAGGATCTCAATGGTGTCGGCAAAACACACACAAACATACATGTAGACACACATGCACTGACATGCAGTATAGACATAAACATGCATGTACAGACACAGACCGACACACATCAAGTCTTAAGTGATTAAGGTCAAAACTTCGACACACACATGCACCAACACACTGAACACCACAGACAACGATAGCAGTGTCAAAGAGAGGAGTGAGGTAAAACTGTAAGCGAGAGTTGAGGGAGGTGGTTGAGGGTGGAGCCTAAAGTGGGTGTTAGAGGCGGTGTCCAGGCTGAATTTGAGAGTGTCACTGGCATGGCCACACCACAGCTGGTCAGATGAAAATAGACAAGGCAGTAACTGAGCCCAGAAGGAGCAAGCGCTTTCCTCAAGGATGCATGCACGGATGGACAGGGTGTCTCTTTATCTCTGTCTTTATCTTAGAGGCCAAACATTTCAGACATCACACAGGGTCTCAAAGACTTAGTTTAGCTGGACATTAAGGTTAACGTGATGACAGTCTCATCAATCTGAATTAAAATGGCTTTTAAAGATGAATTATTTTGACTGCCCGCACAATGCACAGAGTGACTTTTTAAAATGTGATACATGTCTGAACATCTTCAAGGTGTCAATGGCAATGGCATCAACTAAAAGTAAGATGCATCATTTTCTCATTTATGTCTTGTAATAATTGATTTACTAATATTTTGTGAAGAGCTTTTCTATCATGCAAAGATGTGATACTCACCATTTAACTTTTTTGGGCTTTTCCAAACACTTATTTTCACATGCAAAAGTGGTGACATTTATCTACATTAGTAAGTTGCAGTCAAATGTGAATTGTCATGCATAATAAAGATTCATAATTTTAAAAAAGGCTCTAAATACATGATTCTTTCGGGTAGGCAGCCCAGAGACCTTGTTCACAAAATGTAAGACAAACGTGATCTAAAGCAAAAATAATGAAAACATCACTTACAGTGTGATGGCGAGAGAGGGACCAACAAAGAGACAATGACAGTGCTAAATAGGAGGTAAATTTAAAAAAGCAAGCAGTAAATATCTCATGCTTGTGTTCAAAAATCTTTGTGGTTAATCGATTTGACCTAAAAGATAAAATCCAGCAGTCTTTATGAGTGTTTATTCTCACTCTAATATATGACATTAAGCACTTTGTAATCCAGATCTTACATAATAAATCCCCTAAAAGGCTGTTTGTGTGAAGGCACCTATGCAATATCCTGTCAAAGAGTCCTTAAGCAACCCACGGATTGTCGGTCAGTTTAGTCAGTCAAGTCTTTCCAGATATAAATACATCATAGATACATAATAATTAGATAGATTAAAATTACTAAAATGCTGTCAAAGGCTGTCTTATTCTTTATTGTGTGTAAAATGCAACCTACCATGTGTTTGTGTAACGCTTACCTCTGCTGGTTTCCATGCTGTTTGCTGATTGTCCCATTGCTCAGTATTTCCCAACACAAATGTCTCTACATGATTTTATCCACACATGAAATGGGTTTGTTACTTCTCGAAATAAGCCAAGTAATGCATTAGGCCCCTCCCTGTCCGCCTTGTTTATTTTCTAAGACAGAAAAGCAGGAAAAAATAAAAGTTTTCTGTCTATGTAGCAGTTGCATTGTAACCCTGTTCTCAGACTCCCTTACAGCCTGTGAAAAAAACAAGCAAACAACAAACTCCCCCAAATCACTGTGTGCATTAGACCATCACCCCATCCCTATCCATCTCTCCTTGTCTGTCTTTTCCTTTCAGTCCCTTCCCCCTCTTCCTCCTCTCATCCACCACTCCATCATGCAGGAAGCCTGGCCTTCCTGAAAACAAGCATCGGAGCATGGAAAGGGACAAGGCTGAGGGGGGCAGGTACGTGAGGGGAATCAGAGGATGTTTTTGTCGTTTCTCTGCTCCTCTGGTTGCTGCAGGCTTCACTGTAGTCCATCCTGAGGAAATCAGGCTCACGTCACTCTGGCCAGGCCTTGGGCCCACACGTGCTGCCTGTTAGGGCGGATATGACGCAGTAACTTCAACATTCGAGCAGCCCCTCACACATGGGAGCCATTAAGACATATATGAGGATTAAAACTGTGGAAAACACTTCTTTCTCAAACCATTATGGCTGTAGCAAGCAGGAAGAGTCGACACAAAATCACAGAGTCCAAGTCAGTTACACAAAAGGGGTCAAATGTGGTGTAGAGAGATATTGTGAGGAGGGTTCGAGAACAAACATCTGTAACTTTGCCAACCAACCACACTCCATTTCCTGTATGTATTATCTGTGAGCTGGCAAGCTGCATACAAGTGTGAGAATTCCCAAGCAGGTGGTTTTCCAGAAACTGCCATCGACAGATTTATAGGACACCAAAACATTTGTCCCTGCCTCTAAAAGATGATGTCTTAAGTCTGCAGTTTTAGAAACTCTGTGATTATTAAAAATTTTAATTGTGAAAAAAAATGCAAAGTCAGTATCAGGTAAAACTTGTCATATTCATTTTTTGGTTTTTGTTTTTATTTAGGCTTTTATTTTTGCTGAGGCATTTGGCTGAGCAATGACATCTATTTTAATTTATTGTATTATTTGTTTGAATTTGATTATGTGCAGGGTTTGATATTGATATCAATTTATATTTACATTGCGTAATCTGTCTGTTTTGATTTTAAACATTTATTTGGTTATTTTCATTTTTAAGCTTCTTTGTGCAGCACTTTGGTCAACTGTGGTTGTTTTAAATGTGCTGTACAAATAAATTTGACACTGACATTGACATCTTAACTTTGGTTTTTAATTTGATTGTTTTTTTTATGATCCGCAGAGCAGGGCATGTAAAGTCAAATCAGTTTTATTTAAATAGCACAAATAAAACATTTAGTTTATGAGGCTTTTAAATTTTTACAGTACACAGCATCCTCTATTATTTAGACCCATTCAGATTCACGAAAAAAAAAAAACTCTTAAAACACTTTGGGGGAAAATGAAAGGAACCTCAGGACCGATATGCAATAGGCGTCCGGTATTGACATAGCATCCACCCTCAATGCAGCGTGAAAAAAAATTATTAAAAGCCCCCTTTGTGTGGAATTTGAAAATATTCAACTTTGGCACCCCCAAATGGTCAGATTAAAACCAAATTTTACACTTAATAATTTAAAACAAAAGTAAATATTTTAACAAGATCAAGTTTAGGCCTAAGTCAAATGTTATAAAGTCTTTTGTTCTATAACCAAGCTACAATTTAAACATGCAGCACATGCCTATTTCTTGTTGAGTGTAGCCTATGTTAGAAAAGAGTTCATTTCAAGCTTAGCCTACTTTTACAAGCAAGTGAAGATTTTTCATCATTAAATTTAAAAAGGTTGAATATTACAAACTAGTTAGGCTATAACATAGGGATTTTTGTTGCTAAATATTTACACCCAGCAGCAGCCACTTGCATACAGCTATCCAAATTACTTGACAAAGCTAACTAGCTTGTTAGCTTGCTGATATACAATGACACGCTCAGAGTGCAGAGTAAACTACATTTGGTTAGCACATGTGACACTTAGTGAAATACTGTTAAAAATGTCAGTAAAATATCCAAAATAGCACAACAAACATTAAAGGAATGGCATTAAATTAATGATCTCAGTGACATCAGTTAGGTTAGCAAAATTAGATATTTCACACTCAAATTTCAGCTGAAAGAAAGCCACTAACTCCAAAATACACGTTCTCTTTATGTACAAGTATAAGAATTACATAGGCAACAGGTTGGGGCTAAATAAATAAGTCAAACACTTTCAAAAATTTGTCAGAAACAAGTTTCATATATCATTAGCTTAGGTTAAGCTAGCTACAGCCTTTCACCTCCTGTTGATAGTTTCCTCTTTCCATTGGACAGTGTTACAAATGTTTTCTGGCAGCTGATTAACAAAATCTTTACTAACACCTAACCAGATTTAGAAAGGTTTATTTGTAACATGCTAATAGTTATTTAGAAATTATAGAATGATATTTACATACACTTAGCAATGATTGTATGGACAAGAGGAGTATCCCCTGAAGAAAAAATAATATCCACAAATAAATGAATGACTAAAACTGTTGCCCACTGCATGTGAGTGTGTCATCATAGTTCTAAAGCATGTTTAGCTTGTGTTTTGAAATGACACTTTCAGCAAGCTCTTTTTATGTTGAATGTAGCTCATGAGAGCAAGTTGGCTCTGAGTGGCGACAGCTCTATGCAGCGCAGCCTGAAAGTGACAGAGGCCGTAATAACAGGATGTTTACAGCCTGTGGAAACACTGCCAGGGACAACCACAAGCAGGCAGAGACTGTGGCTGGAAACAAGCAAAGAGGAAATGCAGGTCAGCCAGGTTCCCTCCAGATCTACCAAATATAACCTCACTGAATTGCTGTTTTGTTTACAGACAGACCCTTCCTGACTGGGGTCTGTTTAGGTAGATTTAGCTTCCAATATGACCCCTCTGACCCCTAAAGAAACCACTCTTGACAGTGCAGTCGTGCCTTGACAAGATTCTGCTCTTCCAACCTCCCTTTTTACTCACACACACAGTTTGCTGGAGAGGTCAGCTGCAGGTGACAGCAGACTGAAGGACACTGGTGGTTTCTGACACCAGGGTGGTGAAGTCTGCTCACTGTCACCAGTAGTTTGTTTTCTGCTGGACGGTGGTCATATACTGACCTAGGCTGCATCACCGATCACAGTCTCTGCCACCATGGCTATTACCGACTTTCTAGCTGCCTCAGACATCACTTCAGCTATTAATGCTTGTAAAGGTTAGCCAACGGATGTGTTTTGAGTGTGAATTCATATTTCAACTGTTTGGATCTCACCAAGTTTTTCCTGTGATTGTGCTTTCAGCTAAGGATTCCTTCAGTCCAAAGGTGTTTTTCAAGACGGTGGGTTTATCCAAGAAAAGTCCAACAGAAATTGAGCGGGTCTTTAAGATTTTGGATCAGGACAAAAGCGGCTACATAGAGCAGGATGAGTTACAGTTGAGTACACACAGCAAACTACTCATAAATGAATGTATATCCTGCTGTCCATAGCTTTTAAGCTCCATCTTATTTATTATTATTAACACTCCATGTGTGGCTGCATTCCTGCTCTTCATTAGGCTTTTCCTGCAGAACTTCGCTAAAGGAGCAAGGCCCTTGACTGCAGCTGAGACCAGAGCTTTCCTCCTGGAGGGAGACTCGGATGGAGATGGAAAGATCGGCTGGGAGGGTAGGCACATCTGAGGGTCATCTCAGGGGTAGACACTGATCAGGGATCAGCCTTTTTCTCATTTATTAGGCGGCAATGTTTGGTTTGCCCCGTTGTGTTGTCATTCTCAAAAAGTGAGAGCTGATCAAGATCATGAACACTAAGAAAGTCCAACAAGCTACTACATATTACTACTCATAGTAGTGAGAGAGCCAACTTTTGAGTGTTACTCTGAAGTGATCACGTGATTTTTTCATATTTATTTAAGAACATAGTTATTATAGATAGATGCCAGATACTATGATCTGTGTGTCTGTAAGAATGTCTGTCTATATATACATAAATTAGTTAAAGTCATAAGATTTGTTTATGTGTACACATGATACATACAAAAAAATAAATAACGATTAAATAAATTAGAAACGGTGGTGAATCATGCTATCAAAGCCAAAACCAATATAAATATTAGTCTAAAGCAGCTATAATTTGTACTTCGTGTTGTATTTTCATGTCTTTTTAAAATTGTTTTTCAATCTTAAGTTTGTCATTTGTTGTGAATATTAAGAATTTTTACTTCTATCTTTCATTGAAGTCCAAAATTTTCCATTAGCAGGGCGGAAAAGTACCAGAAAGGCCTTGACTCAACAAAATAGTAAAAACTTAAATAATCCCTTGAGTTACAGACAATTGACATCATTCTTCATTTCATATATGACAGTTAATGGTGTATCAATGACCATAAAGTCACCATTCTGTCATCACTGTGCTGTGCTGCATTGTGTTGCCATACAGCTTTAATTTAGCTAAGTCAGCATCATCACGCAAAGCATCACTCCACTAACCCACTTCAGTACTGTTGATCATGTTGTAGTTTAATAAAATAGGATGTACTAGAAAGAGCGGTATTGAAAAGTATCTAATATTATGTCTGTCCTTCGTGTTTTTCAGAGTTTTCAGCGCTGGTCAAGTCTTCATAAATCATGTGTGATTCTTCAGACTTGTTGTATGGTGATAATCTCAGGGTGGACCACTTTTTATAATGTTTACTAGCTACAGTAAATAGCACAGACTCATCCAAGGATTCTTACGTGTTTTGAGTAATAAGATATGCTGTAGATTTAATAGAAAGTAATGTAATAAAGTAATTAAAGAAGACCACAAATTAAATCAGATCTCCCTGCTATGTGTCCTTCCCTGCCAGAAAGATGAATAAATAAACATAGCCTACTTTTATTCCATGAAATGTTAGCAGTTTTTTTTTTCTTGCTTGTGAGACACTTGTCAACAGATGAGCAGAGCCTTGTGTTATGATGTTATATCGAGCACTGGGGGAGGTCCAGCCTGTGCAGGAGGTGTTGGTTTCTCCAATTAACAGCACGAGCAAGTTCCCACTGTGCAAATGAAGTGCTGACCATTCTGGCAAAACTCAGTTGGACACTTTTGATGGGGTATCTTAGTCTAAATTTTTAGAAAACATGTACAACACATTTCTTTGAGATAAATTTTACAGATAAAATACCACAATTTACTGTTTTTATCATTATTCAGACCAAATAAATGTAGACTTTGCCTATGCTGTCTTAATATAATTTCATTCCAGCTCATCATGGCAATAAGACGTACAGTAAATTTTCTTCTCTTGCCTCTTATTTACAGAATTGACCTGACTTTAAATGCCTTGCATTGAATCTGCAGTTTGCACACTGCCTAAAGGCAGAATTAGGCCCAGGCTGAATTTACAGTCCATCCCTCGTGTGTTTCATTCAAAGACTGCATCTCTTTCTCTGCCAGGGTGGGTGTGATGAAGCCAGTGAGGAATGCATTTTATATGATTAACAAGGAGTCGATAGCTTTATTTAGGAAGTTAGGAGGGTGATAATACAGTAAAAGACTTGCCACTCATTTTTAATTTGAAAGTAGCCAGTAATGATATTCAGCCACAAAAGTAAGTGCCTCCAGGAAGACACGTTTTCTCATATACAGAGACGGAGAAGTATTTGGATTATTTATATAAATAAGATTAACCATTACACAGTGAAAAAATGTCTTGTTTTCTTGAAGTAACATTCACATCATTTATTGAAATAAATATAAGTATTAGCATTAAAACATACTTGAGGAAAAAAAGCAAAAGCACTTATATGCAGCATAGCTCATTTCAGAGAAATATTTCTCATTTTAGTATAATTATTAAGGCACGAATGCACAGGTGGACTCAAGTGTCAGAGGGGGCGATTGCCCCCCGACACTTGTCCTAATGTTTGAAAAAACGCTGTGAAAGTGCTCTCTTGGATGTTCCTATGGTAGATAAAACATGATGAAGTGCCCTCTTGGGTTATTCCCTTCCAGTAGACAAAACATGTTTGGGTACTCTCTCAAGTGCCCCTCCAGTTGTTTCATCATAAACATATGATGACTTTCTGCGCTCTGGTTCCCCACCACATACAGCAGGTGCCATTTTTACTATTTCCACCCCTGCCCCTCAAACGTCCACCACTGCATTCATGTATAAAAATCACTATGATGTTGCAGCTGGTAAAGGTCGAGGTAATTGTAAAGACTTTCCCCACTGCTGGGCAGCTTTTGAATTTCCCCCCTTAAGTCAATAAAATCTCATTTTATTCAACTTATAACAGTACATTATCATTTATTGACTGATTTTATTTAGATATTAAGCTAAATATCCATTGTAATAATAACTTAAGACCTAAAATTATTTTAATGGGATAAAAGGTGTCTCTAAAATGTAGTCCAGTATAAATAGAAAATAACAGCAATTAAAGCAGAGGCGCCTCAAAATATATATTTAATAATCAATGTAAATGATTAAATGTACTTGCTTTCCACCACTGCTCACATGTGTTTCCATAACTAGAACGCACCTTTTAAAGAGCACAACATATTATGTTGAAATGGAAGAAAACTGTCAAAAAAAAATTATTTAAAAAAAAAATAATAATAATAATAACAATAATAATAATTGTTTTACTATAAAGTTTTGTGACTATGCAATATTTCCCTTGTATGAAGTGAAGTACAAGTGCCTCAAAACTGTGCTTGCGGTAAGCACATTCCCTGGTGCAGTTTGATGAAAAGCAGCTTTGGCAGACAAAGACGTTTCCCTGGCAGAGCATCCGCAGTAGCCGATCTGAGGTGTCTGCTGCTTGCAGTGACCCAGCAGAGAAACTCTGGGACGGGATTGAGTTTCTGTGGCAGCATATTTGCAGGACTTGTTTCAGCGAAGCACATTTATTCACAAGTGTATCACAGAAAATATAGGTCACTTCTATTTCCGCTGTGGCATGAGTGAACAAGCTCCCGCTCTCAGGTGGAGCATTAGAGAAATTAGTAATCATAAATTATTTCACACACAAAACACTCGAAATATTCACCAACTCATTACAAATGCAGATTTCAAACATAAAGTTCAAAATGTGATGGTGGGGGTTGTGCTTCACCCTCTCCAATTACAGACATTCATAGCCTCTCTTGATGGGTTTCAGCCCTGCTGTGAGATATTTGTAATTTAAACCTGATATTGAAGAAGGGCAGGAATAGTTACAGTATCCATGGCTGAGTCATTTGAGGTGAGAGACCTCATTTAACCACAGCAAATGTGAAAGGCCAAAGATAACTTTTACAGAGCTTTTATGAAGATTTTCAAGCTAAAGCAGAGCTGTCGCTAATATATTTAGTTGGAAATCACACACATTAAACCTCTGAAATGAAGGAAGTGACTAATAAGACAAAATGTAAGCGATCACATCAATTATGTGGAACTAAAGCTGCAGACACAAAACATATTTAAAACATACTTTATTACATTTTCTATATGTTTAATCATGACTCGTGCAAATAAAATCCGCTGATGTTTAAATATCAATTTTATGAGTTATTATTCACAGTATTACCTCAACACTGCCCCCAGATGTACAGTAGAGGCACTACAGCCTGCTGCCGTCATGAGAACAAATATGGGCATGGAAAAGACCCCATGGGTCCACATTTAATCTCACTGTTTGGTGCAGTGTGAGAACTGGGTGTCATTACGCAACCAGTGTGTTAAGATGACGACAATAATGGTGATGAAGATGATGAAGAAGATAATGGTATCAGTTTTCAGTGTTTCCCAGTATAGCATCACAAATAGTTTCATCACCATATGGAGAAACAGTCTGAATAAGTGTAAGAGGACCAGAAATAAAACCTGGCGTTCAGCCCTCGGCTGAGTGTAAGCAGATGATGACGATGTGCTTTTAAATGAGAGCATGTCAGTGAATCCCGCTGGTTGTCCGGTTTAACCCCTCTCCTCTTTGGCACTGGAGCTCACAGTGAAATTTTCAGCCTTATTATCATGTTTTCATAATGTCTTTCGTATTTACTTCTTCCTTTTTACAAATTCTGACAGAGACTGACTTAAAAATCCACAAAAATGCAATTAACTTCGCAAAATGATACATTCATATATATATATATATATATATATATATATATATATATATATGCTCGACTGGACATATTTGCACCC
>JAQLOL010000014.1:15314323-15331746 GCA_029783665.1 Naso thynnoides | reverse complement strand
GTGTGTGTGTGTGTGTGTGTGTGTGTGTGTGTGTGTGTGTGTGTGTGTGTGTGTGTGGTGTCAATGTGGGATTTCCAGTATCTGCAGACTCTCCACCTGCAGTCCTGCGACCTGCTGGATGTATTTGGAGGCATCAGCTTTTTCCCATTGGACAAGATGACCTACCTAAAGATTCAGTCCTTTGTCAACAGAGTGGAGGAGAGCCTCAGTCTGATCAAATACACAGCCTTCCTGTATAACGACCAGCTCATCTGGTACAATTTGATCACTACAAACTTTGCCGTAAATTGTGTGTGCTTGTCTGTTGACATCCCCCTGTTTCTTTCTGCCGTTATGTGTTAACGTATGTCCTGTGGTAGGACTTGACCTTGTACATCACTGCACATACAGTATTTTTAATCATACAGACATCATGGCATGCTGGGTAAACAGACACAAGTCCTGTAATCCTCTTTGCGGTTAACATGCTCCCTGACGTGTCACTTGCCACCTGGCTCAGTGTGTGAGCATGAGGGATTAATGAAATCACTTGAGCGGAGTGATTCATTCATTGTAAACTATCAAAAGGCAAACAGAGAGGAGCTGTTTAATTATTATCTAAATGAAGTGCTATTGCTCTGGAGTGACGGTGAACAGTAACTACAACCAGGCGACTCTTTGTTTTTAATGCCGGGCTCGTGATGCATAACACAGTTGCAGCACATTGTGGATTTGTGTTGGATTTTACTATTCGGGAATGGTGTGTTGTGCAGGTGATGTGGGTTGACTTTGTCCTTGTGGTTTGATCTGCAGGAGCGGACTGGAACAAGATGACATGAGGATCCTGTACAAGTACTTGACCACCTCGCTGTTCCCCAGACACTCTGAACCAGAGGTGAGGAGGTCAGAGTGCACGAGGTAGGGATGCATCGATCCGATATAAATATTGGGTATCGGCCCCGAAATTGACTAAATAGCTAGATCAGATGTTGGTGATAGTAGGTCTGATCCATAGAGCCAGTCTATTTATTTTGATTCTGTGTGTGCAATGCACCTTACATCACGCTATGGCGGCACGCATGCAATAACATCCTGCCATGAGCAGGCCTATTCAGCTGGAGCAGGGTGGCAGCATTGGCGAGTAGCTAAAAATAAGTGGCGTTTCACTTAAAATATGATGAGTAGGGAGATTTGACCAGCAAGGCGATTGTGGAGGATTAGTTATTAAAGAGAAACGCAGAAAGCACCTAATGAATAATGTTTCAGATGCTAATAGAAAACTTGAAAACCTAAATTAAGAAGGACAGCTTGTTAGCTAAGCTGACTACAGCTTTTCATCTAACAGCTCCTTCTTGTTCCATTACTTTCGCTAGTTAAATTCTTTAAATGTGAAGCTGCAGCTGTAAGAAATGTTCAGTTTGCATTAACAGAAATTTGGTATCAGCCGAAACCCAAAGCCCAGGTATTGGATCGGTACTGGAACTGATAAAGTGTGATCGTTGCATCCCTTGTCAAGGGACAGATAAAGAGAATAGCTAAAGGATGTATGGGAGACAAATTGAGAATGTGATAAAAGAAATAAAGGAACAGTGCGTGTTGGTTTAGCAAGGAAAAAAGAAGGTAACTGAAAACTAGCATCTTTGTTACGATGACATGACCATCTTAGCCCTGATAGTGTGTGCTCTCAGTGCTCCTCCCTTATGATGAAGACCATAATGTGATCTAAAGGTCTTCAATATAAATGATCCAGACTGGCTAAATATAAGCTGTGAATATTGCTTGCAAAGCTATGACACACTTTTTCTTTGCATAGCTGGCTGGCAGGGACTCTCCACTGAGGCCAGAGGTCGCAGGGAATCTATTGCATTACGGGAGGTAAGTCCCTGCTCCTGTTTGTCTTTACTGTATTTGTGAACCCACTCCCTCTGCAGAGGAGAGGATTAATAGGATTCTGTTTAAATGTTAATGTTTCCAGTGCAACAGAGAAATTGTCCAACATTATGTGTGAAACAGCATCCCCTGTTTACATAGGCATCCTAGTGTGTGCTGCATCCTGTGGTTTCGATCCACTGACAGAAATGAGCTTTGGTTGCAGTCATCCAAATTATTTAAGGAGGCAACTCCCTTGGCAAGCATGTTGTATTTAAATAAGAGATCAGGGGCAGAGTATCACCACAGCTTCAAGGGAGCAAAAAAACCTTTATGTTCAGTTTCATATTTGCCCAGACAGAGTTTGCTCAAGTGTTTGCTGACTGACAAACGTGTGTGTGCGAGCTGGTTTTAGCAATGTGTTTCTGAAGGTGAAGTGGAGCTGCAGTAGTCCATGTTTGACTCCTGGTGACCATTAATGAGACAGGAAACAGCCCAACAGATCGAATTGGATGGCGCATTAGAATAGAGCGTATTTTTGATAAAGGCTTGAAAGATAGCCAGAGGTGAGGCACAGATAACTAGTTATACTATTAAAAATATAATGAGTAATTTAACTATTTGAATTTTTGAATCAAAATAATGCAACTTCTTAAATCTGATTACTTTTTCGTTACTTCTCTAGAATTTGTTTTAAGATGGGTTTAAAAACTTTGATGTAACTCATTGCAGTGAATGCTTCTTTTTTTTAAATGTAATTTAATTGCATAACTCAATAACATGTAACTAGTTACTTGCCAACACCGCAACTTGGGAAAAGTAAATTAAATTACAGATGCACTTAGAGGTCCATGCAGCGAAAGCTACACAAGAGAAGTCCATGTAACACACAGACATGTCCTCCAGCGTGAAGGGTTGATATTAAGTGGCATCCTTGGAATCCACTGTATTAACAGAACTACAGCGAACCCTTTGTACAGTTTGTGGCCTCTTCTTCTGGATTAGTCATGGAGTAATGAGCAGTCAACAACTTTGATCCCATCTACAACTAAGGAAATGAATCTCTTACAGGCCTTCAATGGTTATAATGCTAACTGATGGATTAGGTTTAGTTCAGTCCGTCCCACGCTTTGGTCCAAGATATCTCGACAGCTACTGGCTACGTTGCTGTGAAATTTGGAATAAATATTCATGGTACCCACATGATGATTCATTACCATTTTGGTTATCTCCCAAACATTCCTCTATTGCCACCATCTGGCCAAACCTTCCCTCCTGAACAGTAATAGATTCATCACATGATGCTTTAAGAGGCCACGTTATACTCATTTTTGGGTCTTTGATCTTGATTTTGAACTCGTAGAGCAGCCAGACTCAAGTGACTGAAGGGTAAAGTCTGTAGATCTTTAGAAAACTGTGCCTCTCACCCTCTGCCTTCGTCCTATTTTCTGCATTCTCTCAAAACGGTCTGTGTAGCTTCCTCCTCCACCTTTCCCTCCCCTGTGTATGCCTTTGCACACCACTGTACTCACAACCCCTTTTGTCTGATCGTTAACACAAAATAAACACTGGTAGGACAAGGGCTGGGCAATAAATTGATTTTAAATCAAATTGGAATTAATTTGTTTGGCGGATGTTAAAAAATGAAAATTTTAAAAATCGACTTTCCCTTTAACTAGGGTAAATATGGTAGCCTACGGCTCTCTCTCAGTTTAGTGCTCTTAGTTTTTATAAGTGAAGTTTGGTGAAAGTTAGGTTGGCTCTTTATTAATCCAAAACTGGGGGATTCATCTGTGTTTGATCAAACCTTTATTTAAATAAAGGTTTAGCTTGGTTAAAGCTAGGTTTGCACTTTATTCCAAATAGGGAAATTCATGTTTGTTTGAAATAAAAGCAACATAATGAAATGTGGTGTGCAGAGCAAACTGAAACAGCCTGCAGGGCTCACTTCCAAATGTGTGTACCTCATTATTTGATACTTCAACATCGTTTAACATGAGTATCGGCTATGTAGCATCATTTATAGGTCAGAAAAGATGGAAAAGCACACTTTTTAAAAAGTGAGAAAAAAAATCCACTGTCCTGCCATATTCTGCTGATATTCATGATCCCCTGTGGAACAATCTGGAGGTGAAAGGATTTGTCAGTCAGTTGAATGACAGAAAATAAGCCACCAACAAGTTGGATAAGTACTAATGTCAGCTTTTGGTGTGGTTGAAGTTTGACCAGCCAGAGTTTGATTAAAAACAGCAATAAAAGCTCCTAAAGAGATCAGCATAGATTCTTGTATTTATGTCAAGGATATCAAAATTGGAAAGTATTTGTTGATTGAAAGGACAGGAAAGACAATATCACTTTTCTTCTGGCTGACTTTGGCAAGAATTTGATTTACCAACGTGCTCTGTTACATTGCTACTACATGGTCTTATTTTATGTCATTCGTTTTTTTTGTTTTTTTTTAAGCTAGCCTGCCTGTGATGAATGATGAATGATCGTCTAATCTACTAGACCGGATTTAATGAAAGTGCCTCCGCTTTTTAATTAGTTTCCAAGTATTTGATCATAAATGGAAGTATAGGGAACTAAAATGACTTGCTGCTGGCCGTAGGGAAATGATTCAGGGTTTACTTGAGTGAGGAGGCTTTATCCTCTGGGAACAATGAACGTCTATACTGGGCCTAAAGCCATGACTCTAATGTGACTATATAAAACTGAGGACTTTCATCGACTGCCAGATGTTGGGAAAACCCATTATTTGACTTTTGAGTCACAGTAGGGCTAAAAATATTTTTTCACAGGATGTCTTTCTAAAACAATAAATGCAAACGAGTTTGCAAAAACTGCATCCAAGCTCTTGAGAGGATAAACTTACAATTTTTATCCCCTCAGTTCCATGCTTCTATTGGATCTTTTTTACAGCTTTAACAGCAACACAGCCTTTTGGATCCTCTGTTCTCTCCAGGTTTTTGACAGGACCCACCAATCTTAAAGATCCAGAGGCCAAGTTCCGCTTTCCCAAAATATTTGTCAGCGCAGAGGATGGCTATGAGGAGCTGCATCTGATCGTTTATAAGGTAATGACATGATCTGCTGTTTCGTGATAGTCCACAGGCTGCATTCAATCATTCATTTATACTCTTACAGTAGTCTTTTAATGTATTAAAACACAGGCTAAGTTGTTATTCATTTTCATAATCTGTGGCTGGAGGATTTGTTTATGATCAGTAGATTTAGGATAAAACATCCCACTGCTCTATCAAACGATATGGATTTTTGGGATTAGACAGAGTTTTAAAATAATGAAGTACGTCCCAGGATGCTTATCATCACTTTAATGTCATCTCTAACCTCTCTGACCTTGATTCTGCATTTAACCTGCACTCATCTGCTCTGTTCCAGGCGATGAGCGCTGCAGCTTGTTTTATGATCAGTGGTGAGTGTTCACCCTGTCGCCCACCCACTCAAATGATGCAGTTAAATGTCTTTCCTTATTTCTGGTTCATTTATTTTGGTATTATCTAGTATTTTGGCCTTTGTGCTGCTCATATAAATTTTAAATATCACTTTTTCTTTGGCTTACGTCTCATAAACACTGACTGTCTTCTCTCCTCCGTCTCCTTTTAGCTTCTGTGGAGCTGACGCGGGACTTCTGTGAACAGTTGGACTGCTTGGTGGGCCCTCAGCTCACTCTCCTGGCATCTGACATATGTGAACAGTTCACTATTAATCGCAGGATATCAGGGTCAGTTGAGAATCCAACGCTCTGCTGATTAACAATATGTCCTGTTGATGCAGACTGGCAAATTATGGCTGCAACCAAGGATTAAATTTAGTATCAAATATTTTCTACCATCAAGCATTTTAATTACAAAAGTGTCAAAAATTGTTCTGCAGATTTTAAAAATAGAAATTGAAGATTTCTCTGAGTTTGAAGCTTGTTGGAAACATTTTGATAATTTAAGCAAACTCAACTCTAAAAAAACATAAAAGAGATAAAATCGTTTGACTTTTTACAATGTTAAGTACGTTTAAATTACTTAGACACTTATCGGTTATCAGTGTAATTTATCAGGTAATCTTTTGAAAGATAACCTTTTTTCTATTGAATTTAATCATTCAAGACATTTAAGAATGTAAACACTAGTTTAAAAAAATGCGACATTGAACTGCTTTAAGTCTGTCAGATGTAAAAATTTGCTACTTGCTAAACTGGATAAATTCTTGGTGTTCTAGAAATACAGTAGATGACATTATGTTTGATGTTTGTATTCGTGATGGGCTTTTATATCACTTCTGTTTATATAAACTAAATGGTAAATCCATCAAATAATGAAATGTTCCATATTTAAGTGTTAGTGCTTCCTTCTGCAGACTATCTGTATCAATCATCGTATCCAGGCAAAAACTATTCTGGATAATACGGTAATAGAGAATAAGCGAGAATGAAGCACGAGGGCAGGAGATGATATCAAAGTCCCATAATTTACAGCTTCCATCTTGTTTTTGGTCAGTTTGCAGCCGGTTCTTTGTTATTAACTCTGCCTGGTTGGCAGCAATAGATAAGACTCTCTCTCAACTGTGGATATCGTTAAGTTAGTTAGTTTCTGACATGCCTTCATCCGTAATCCAAGACTGGGCTCCCTGGCCCGTGCAGTTTGATGGGTTCCTTTTTTTAATCACCCTAGTGAAGCACCTACTGAATAAATGATATCGTCCCAAATTCCTCAGCTGGCATTTAGCTCCGTGTCCTGATTTGTACTGGTGGAAGTGTGAATAATTAGATGCAGCACAGATGCATACATGTGCTCCTACAGAGATGCAGTCCGTTACAGTTACATTACTGTTGGCAGGTGAGCAGTGATAATAACTGTACCCTCAGCTCACTTTAATGGGGCGGAGTAGGCTTAATGAATCTTGCATTGATAATGTGTGTGTACTGAACGGCTTGCCTCAGAAGCTAGCCTTCTCTTTCACTTGACATTGTTGATCTCTCACCGACGCATACAATGGTCACAGGTTGAGCTGTAGTGTTGAAATGCAGTAGTAAAATGTGTCTTTGCTTCAGGTCTGGTTTTAAAAAAAAGATGCAATCTGCACCTGACAAAACCTTAAAATAAAGTTGCATCCTTTAAAGAGACTGACAGTAAAGATTTGTCCTTGTTTTTCACAGGCAATGAGTATAACAACTTTTAAGCATTATGTGGCCCAAAAAGTGACCGAGGATGTTTTGCTTTATCAATTTGGTGTTCAATCAGGCCGGAGAAGGAGCCCCAGTTTAAGTTTATTTACTTCAACCACATGAACCTGGCGGAGAAGAGCACCATCCACATGAGGAAGACCGCCAGTGTTTGCCTCACATCTGTGCACCCTGACCTCATGAAGATCCTCGGAGACATCAACTGTGACTTCGCCAGGTACACCAGAGAACGTTGGCTTTGAAAATCTAGAGACTGTCCACAAATCAGTTTGATGGCATCTCTGGCCATCAGAGTAGAAACAAAGACAAAGTAGATATAGTAGATTTTAGAAAAAGGAACTTAAGCTTTCATATTAGTGTCAGTAGAGAGACAACAGTACAGCAGTATGGGGTCATTAAATGTGTCTTCAGTTTTAAACAGCAGCTGTTTTCAGACTTCACAAACTATCAGATAATGTGATGCCTGTGTAAACTTTTAAACTCACATTTCTGAAGCAGTCATGGGACTAAAGTCATGTGAAAGTTCCAGTCTGGGACATTCACTGGCAACAACACTCAGAGCATTTATGCTAGTATCAATATCAGATCCTCTTTTTGCACAGGTGTTGTACAGATGTTACCTTGTGAGCACACTCAAAATATACACATTTGTACACATAGATTTTAAAATTTGGATGATTTCTTATGGATCTGTGGTGTGTAATTATGTGACTTAAATGACAATTTTTTTTGTCACTGTCATGTGATGACGCTTAGTTCTTTCCTGTTTGTCTCCCAGAGTGGATGAAGATGAGGAAATCATCGTAAAAGCTATGACAGACTACTGGGTAGTCGGCAAAAAGTCAGACCAGAGAGAACTGTATGTGATCCTGAATCAGAAGAACGCCAATCTGATCGAAGTTAATGGTACGTCTCCACCACCGGCAGAAACGAAATGTGGTATCAGTACCATGACAATAGACTGACTGTGCTTTGATATTTAATGTCTTCTTCACCCCTAAAGCCTTTTTGTCTTTTTTTCTGTTACAGAGGAGGTTAAGAGACTTTGCGCGACGCAGTTCAACAATATTTTCTTCCTGGACTGATGCAGCAGACACACAGAAACTGTTTCACCTCACTAAAAACTGTCAGTTTTACAGGTTATCGTGACAGCATCGACGTAATGCAATAATTGCATTGTAAAATAAGAAAAATAAAAAGCTCTCTCACCAAGTTTTTTTTTAATTTAATCTATAAAAATTGTAATTTTCTCTTGTAATTAAGTGTAAATCCAGATTTTTACTGTAAATGTACTTTATTTTCTTTCTCCCTTTGTACATACTTGTAGGATTTTGTTAACTGCTCATTTTGATTTCTTTCACATCCCAGTTTGTTTATGCATTATTTTAATGAACACATCATGACAATGTCTCTAGTTAATGTACAACAACTGACTTGCACAGAACAGTTCACTCCAAGTTCCTAAGATGATCGGTGATGGTTTTAAAATAAGATGTCATTATGTCGAAAATGTTGTGGTTTGCACACAACTGCCCTAACTTTAAATAAATTAAGAGGTCATTTTACTTACAGTGAGAAATTTTTGTTTGTTTGTTTCAGTTTAAGGTGAAGATGCACATCAGGTAAAATCTTTGGATTACATTCTAAATAGCATATTGACTTGTTTGAAGTCAATGGCACTCATTCTCAGATAACAGTCATAAAATTGGTCACTGATTAGGACACTGAAGTTTTAGAAGTGGTCCTGAAAGAAGTAGGGGATAGAGATCTACTGCTAATTTTGTGATAGCCTAGAATTACAACATCATTTAAGTATGCACTTTTATAGTATATAATCTATATTTAATTAAGTAACAGCACAAAGAAGAATGAACATTCAGCCAAAGAGTTTTAATCTGTATTTAAGTATCATCCCATCCCATATTATCCTGTTTGTCAGTATGCCTTTTGCACCGTCATTGCAGAGTCAGTTATAGACAGACAGATCAGACCGTGATGAAATTAAGTCTCCATGAAATTACTCTTAAAATGCAGGTGGTGTGGACAACAAATGGTACAAGTTTTTTGTAAGAAATGTTTTTGAGGGATTGACAATAGTTGGCCATTTTTCTAATAAAGCAGAATATAAGAGAAAAAATAAATATACTACGAGACAAATAGGAGAAAAAAACAACGTCATAAAAGGAATGTAAAACATCACAAAACAAATCACAGAGACGCTAAACTTTCAACTGTTAAATGTTCACTTTGCACTCCAGACCTATAGCTGTCATTAAATCCTACAGCTGCTGTTATTACAGGAAGCAGAAGAAGAAGAAAGAGAGCCAATCAGCGCCCACCGTGCTTCTCCGATTTTCAGCCAATCAGCATCACTTTCCGCAATTTCAAAAAGTCACCCGCCATGATTTTTAGGATTTTTAGGTTGGTTTAGTGCCCGTAGGTTTTCTTACTGGACGAACGGAAAAAGACGTTTTAAAGTTTTTTTTTTTCTTTTGGAGGAGAACAAGGTAAGATGGATGTATAGTTATATGTTATATAAATAACAATATATGCAGACAGCTTAATCTTTCGTCAATAGCTGTTATGTTGGTTTGTGGCTTCCAATTATTGCAGCCAGTGCGGGACGTTAATTAACGTTAGTGTTTTGCTAATGTTAGCTCCGTTTGCTAGATTTTGGACCGCTCCTCTAAAGCTAACGCTAGCCTGCGTTTAGGTAAGTTATTTTGTTATCATGCAAACAACGTTGCAAAATCTGGAAGGTACGAACTGGCTCAGTTTCACCACAATAATGTTCGTTCAAACAGAACGCTAAAGTTACGGAGAGATTTTGTTGATGTGACGTTATCGTTTAGCGTTAGTTTTTGGCTTTGATTCACTAGAGTCGACCTTACTCTTAAAAGTTAGCTAATTGGGCTTGGAGTCAAACCTCACTGGAAATGTAAAAACTTGTAATAAGCTTGAATCGACGAGGGAAACAAGGTGTTAGTGTAAATAGTTGAGATATTTGACTCATTCATTTAACCTGCGCTATGACAAAAACACGTTAACATTAGTCTGTTAAAGCCTTTTACTTTGCTTAATTTTCATGTGTATGTATGTTTATGTTGTTTTTTTATGTCTACCGTTGTTAGCTCCTCCCCTCTCCTAACTCCTCTCCACAATGACTAAATAACAGAGCAAGCTGTTATACCTTTCAGTCCAAAACAAATTGCATTGTTTGCCTTCACTAGTTTTTGATTTCTTTGTGTTTTGTCCCAGTTGGCATGACGACTAGCTCATACAATGTGATGCACCTTAATGACTCTAATAGATGTAACATGCAGAGTACCTATGCCTATTCATAATACATAGTCACCTGTTCCTTTTCTTATCACTGCAGGTACCTGAACATGGATTCTCGATTTGCTCACCTGCGCCAGCGGGACACCAGTGTGTCCATGCTGAGGGTGAAAATGTCCCGCAGGAGATCTCAGACTCAGAAGGAAAACCGTGAACGGGCTGTGAACACACGCAGGCAGCTGGACAAAGTCCCTGAACTGGAAATCTCTTCACTGGATGCCTCCATCGCGATGTCCAACATGTCAACCATTCAGGAGAAGAAACTGAACAATACAAAACTTGCTAAAAGTAAGGCTTCATTTCCCGTCACAGCTACAATTCAAACAAATAAGCAAACTTTTGTTTGGAAAAAAAAACATCAGCCATCATCAGATATTATGGAGGTTTTTTTGTGCCCATCACAGATATATCTGACCCCTGTTTCTCCCCAGGTGTAGCTTTAGAGGAGAGGATGAAACAGCTTGAGCGTTGGAAAGAGCGTAAGGCTCTTGAGAAAGAGAAGGAGAAGAGAGAAAAGGAGCGTAAAGGTGTTTTCAAGACTGGCTTGTATCATCCAAAGGACACCATTACTGTTGTGTCTCTGCCTGCAGCCCCTGCTGTTGCAACCAGAGCTAAAGAGGTGTGAAAGGAAACATAAATAGAATAATATAAACTATTTACTCTAGACAAATGACTTCAATGATCAATATTATGTAATGCTTGCTTGTCCGTCAGACAAAAGTGAACACAGCTCCATCCCAGAGTACCAGAGTCACTCGATCAATGAGACAGCCACAGCAAATGCAGAAGGTATTTATTTTCTCTAATGTCTGTCACATATTAACTTTAATAACATGTATATACACTTATATATGCTTTGTTGCATCTCATTCATACAGCCTCTTAAGCAGCAGGATCCAAATACTACAACAAAGAAAGGTAATTGAATTAAATATCCTTTTTATCTTAATGAAGCATATGTCTTCTGCAGCCTGTTGTAGTTAACATCTGACCTTTTCCTCCTCCTGTAGCTCAACCTGCTGTGGAAAGATTGACCAGGAGCCGAGCTGCTCCTGTCAAGCCTGCCCCAGCAAAGACCAAGACCAAAGTTTGCGCAGGTAACAGATAAAAAAATACAAATCCTTGCACATAATTTGACCCTTGATCAGCTTTGGTGCTGCTTTCACGCTATTGTGTTTCCTTATTTGCATCTCAATCTGTGTCTCTGTGTCATGCCACACCACTGTAGAGGAGCCTGTCGTACGAGCTTTGTCGACCAGATCAGCCAACAGGCCTCCTGTTACAGCAGCCCCTGTGGTGAAAGACAAACCTAAGGACAAATCTGCAGGTACACATTGAGCCAACGCCATAGCTGGTTGAAGTTGAAGCCGTTTATTTTCTGGTATTAATGCTGTAAAAGCACCAGAAATGTGACCATCAAAGCATACAGAGCTGCTGTTTGAGTAAAATTGCTTGTGATATTCTCTAATGTCTCCTCACCTGCAGATGTTAGAACCACAAGGAGCAGAGCATTTGTCAACCCTGTGGCCCCCCCTTCTGACAGAGCAAGGAACTGTAAAGGTATATCCACGGAGAAAAATACAAACATCAGCTTTATTTTTCCCTGGTGAACATTTGTTTTAACTTTTACAATTCCTTTGTTTGTTTGAATCTCTCCTTTTTAAATATACAGAAACAGTCGAGGACACTGTCCAGCCTGCTGCGCCCAAGGTGAACATTTGAGTTTTCCACGCAGTGTGACCTGTAAATATATCTTTTTTTGTTACGTCAGAAGCTTGTTAATCATTCAGTTTGCTGTTTCTGACTGTTGTAGGAGTGTGAGCTGCAGCACCCCGAGATGCAGGAGTCAAAGGAGGATGACATGGTGGAGGACCAAGCTCCAACTGACTCTGTGGATCCTGTTGCAGTGTTGTCCTCTTTTGCTCCCACAGGTTTTGTCTTCCAGGCTCCCACCGGCTTGTCATCCTTCAGGTTCGAGCCTCTGACTCCTCGCTCAGCAGACGCCTTCCTTACGCCAAGGTTTGTCTTGTTTCCCTCTTGTTGGCTCAGAGTTAAAACACTGAGAAGCTGTAACATTGTTGTTGTATTCCATATAAGGCCACTATGAAAGTAAATTTTAAACTACACCATACAGAGTTTTGCCTTTGGATCCTCTAAGAAAATAAATACGATTACTCTTTGTATCTAGCTCGAGCTTCAGTCTTCCACCAGCACCTGCATTCAACATTGAGCCTCCGGTCGAGGCAAGCAAAACATCTCCCCCTACTTCCCCTTGTCGCTCTCCTCCTCATACATCTCCCACAGCGATCCCTCCATCTCCTGACAACTCCGTGGAATCAAAGCACGACGTACCATACTTCAGGTGGAATATGTATTTTAAATCGTTCTAGGCATCTGCTGTTCCGTTGCACAATTAATATTTATTTAGTTCTGAGTTTCTATAGTCTCTCTTTTTGTATATAAACTATCAGATCAGAAATTTCCAATGAGACGGACAGACTGACAGACCTGTGTTTCCACTGGGAGTCTAAAGTGGAGGATGAGTCCATCCCAGAAGAGAGTGAGTTCAGATTCTTCACATATAGCTGTGTTTAATATAGTGCCGTTTGGAGTTGTGGTGTTTTTAATTGGGGGAAATGTTGCTCCCTAACAACTGTAATTTGACATCTTTCTTGCTTTCAGTGAGAGACCGCATGCGCACAGCTGTGGGCCAGGCCAGGCTGTTGATGAAAGAGCGCTTCAAGCAGTTCAGCGGTCTGGTGGACGACTGCGAGCTGGGCCGAGGGGAGAAGATCACCACCTGCACCGACCTGCAGGGATTCTGGGACATGGTTTATTTCCAGGCAAGTAACTCTTTACAGAGGGGAAAAAAACTCATTGTTTTAGACACAAAACACACAAAGAGAAGATACTGATATTGTACCTTTTTGCCGTTGTTCAGGTGGAAGATGTCAACAGAAAATTTGATGCTCTGAAAGAAGCAGAGAGCCGAGGCTGGGTGGAGGAGCACAAGCCCCCACCACGCCAGAAGAAAACAGTGAAGGTGAGAATTTAAAACCAACTATTTGATCACATTTACCATCAATCTAAAGACACAACATGTCTCCATTTTCATTTGTGGTGGGTTTGTAATCTGCTTCATAATCATTCATTATACATTAATAAGAAAGCAACTTTTGCTCTTTTTTGGGGCAGAAAGAATCATGATGTAGGTGCAAAGACATTTTGACTGTCCTTTCCTTTTTTGACAGAAACCATCGGCAGCACCTGCCAAGCCAGCCGGAACCAACGCAGCAGCCAAGTCTCGCCTGGCTGCCGTGAAAGCAGCCATGAAGGCCAAACAGCAGGCTCTAGAGGCTGAGAAAGCAGCAAAGGACGCTGGTAATGCTGAGGAGAACCAAAGCCTGAACTCTCAGGAAGTACAACCCCAATTGGAGCCACAACAGACTGACTCGGCTGTCAGTGAAAGAGGCCTCACCCAGATGGAGAGCCCAGCAAAACCATCAGGTGAGAGAGGAAGAACTTCTTGCCAAATGTCTTTCCCATTATGTGTGACAAATCAGTGTTTTCTTGTGTAATTTCCCCTGTGGTTTAGCTAAAAAATTCTGTCTTGTAAGTTTGCCATCCATGTTGTCATGTCTGTAGGTTCAGTGAGGAGATCCAGTCGTCTGAGTGCTGCTGTGCTGCCTCAGGCCTCTCCCTGCTCCAACCTCCTCTCCCCTAGACGAGTCACCCGGCGATCGCTTGCACTGGCACAGACTCCTGTTCAAGCCGCCCCTTCTCCTGCCCAGCCTGTCCAAACTCCAGCCCAATTTCGTCTTACCCTCAATTCAACACCAGCACATGCTTCAAAGTCTCAGCAAGACACTCCTCAGTCAGCCAGGAGCAGAAAGGACACTGTAAATGTCTCTCTTTGTTGCTCACCTGTTAAGGAAGTGCGTTCAGATGACACCAAGGTTGAGGGAAGCCCAGCACCCCAGTCAGAAACAGTTTCCACACAAGACACAGAAAGCACTGCCTCTGTTCCTGAATTGAGCACAGCTGCACCTATGCATTCACTCCTATCCATTCCGGTAGTCGAGGAGCAAGACGCACCAGCTGAAGCTATCGAGGTTGACCTCCAGCTGTCTCCGAGACTTTCCCTCTCTCCCTGTAAAACACCTCTGCCAGTCTCCAAAGCCCCTGAGCCCTCATCATGTCTGAGTTTCACATTGTCACCGTGTGTGACTATCAGCCAGTCTCCCAACTCCCCCACTGTGCAGGGCCCTGGGGTGGCCCAAGTGTCTGTGTGCCACACACCAGACAGCTCAGTTGTTGAGGTAATCTCATTTTTAGAGTCTTGTTTCTGTAATGAAAAGTCTCTGTCTCAGAAGATGCCATTTACTAAATCCTGTGATCCCTTCTTGCTTCACAGTAAACAAGTTGCTCTCCTGTAATTTCAGGAAATTCCTGGGTTGGACTTTGAGCGTTACCTCCAGCCTTCACAGAGATGCAGCGTTTCTCCAGGAGAGGCGGTTGCCATGGAGACACAGTCACCCATGGCAATGGATGTAGATATGGAGAGTCCCAGAGGTCAATCTGAAGACCTGCTTCCTCAGCAAAAAGCAGGTATGATTGATGGCCAAAGGTACCATGCATGCACACACTGTGGATACACTTTTCATACCTCAGTAACACTGCATACTAAATTTATGGTAAGGATTTATATAGAGAAATTTGCTTTAAACAAGTAATACAAGTAGTAGTTCTGCTCCCTCTTTTGGCATTTTCAACTGATGGTGCACATTTGGACAGTTTGACTCTCATAACTCATGTTGTGCTCACTTCTCACTGTCACCACAGCACTGCCAGGGGTGTCTTCACTGTTAAGTCCTCAGTCGCCACAGGTCCGATTTTGTTTCAAAATTCTTTTAATATCCACATTGAATAATTAAATGTGCTCTTAACTATTACTTTTATTTCTTTATTGCACTTTTCTTATTGCTGAATATTCTTCTGTATTTTTCAGGCCCAGACTGCCGAGTCGGCCCTGCTTTTCTTCACCCCAGACCTGAAGGACAGGATACGCCAGTCTGTCTGTCCAAGTGACCTCATGGTCTTCACCCCTCCCCTCTAATGTGCAGATTTTTTTTTAATTTTTTATTTTACATTTTTAATTTGACAAATATATACTACTTTTGTTACTCCCTGTGAAAAAATGTGTAAGTGACTGACATATTTTTAGATAAAAATGGAAAATAGTTTTGTCTTAGAAGACAGATGGAATAAACTTTAGGTTACAACAAGGAAATGGCTGGTATTCTTCAATGACATCCAAGCACAAATCAACAATGCACTCACAACTTTTAGAACCCCTTCCAACAAGGTTACATTTTTCAGTTTGGTTTGTTTGTGTGCAGGATTGCTGAGAAACTTCAGTCCCAAAATTTTATACAACTTGGTGTAAGGGTGTGGCATGACTGAGGGAAGAACCAATGAAATAGTGGAGCACATAAATAAAGGGTGGATTCATGAATTATTTTTTGCAAATTAGGGCATTTGGCTTCAGTAGAACTGATACCATACATCTTTAAAATCCAGTAAATAGGTTTAACAGTGACAAAACAGCCAATTGTAGATATGCAACAACCACACCACAGTCCACATTCATGAGTATCAGTAATCCTGCCAGGTAGCTGACAAGTACAGTTACACAAACTTCACAAAGAGTGTAGTTACACTGCATTCAGAGGCATCATTTTCATTGGAGAACAGGTACAACTGTAATGCAATTTTCTTAAACTAGTGTTTGGCTATGAAAACACATTGCTCTACTACTTATACTCTAAAAATCATCCAAATGTGATTTGTCTACATTAAACATGAAGTTGTCATTCCGATCTTCTGTCCTCTAGTTAAAAGTTAACTGGAGTGTCTGGAGCGGGTCATTTGTAAACACCAGTTGCAAAATGAGCTGTTGCACTTGCAGATTTTTTTTTGCATAGATGAGTGGAAAATTCATTTGCAGTTCCTTGCTGTATTTAGGTGTTAAGCACAAAGCAGCTGGAGTCATCCTGTGTTCACCAGGTTTCTCTGATGTCCACGTAGGTCCGTCTTTATCATCTTGCATCATTCAGCAGCATCTGAATTCCTCCTCTGCCTGTAACAGTACAGTACAACACTGAGCACTGCAGGACACACATCTATGTCACAATCATTTAAGTAAAGGAGTTGGGATAATGGTTTCATGTCTGCAAAGTGATGAGCGCAATCTGGTGGCTGTGTTCATGCTAATATTCTCTGTAAATGTTAGTAGAACATAAATTGAAACATTGCAATAATAAGCAAGTGATGCTGCTCAGACTTGTGTTACGTGAACTATGGAATCTGAAAATAAACTGTCAGTTGTTTAAATATCATGATATAGTGCATTTTAATTCACTGACCCAAACATTGGAGGAGTAATACTATTAACTGAGCTGACAAAATAAGTGAATCTTGGTTGGGAAATGCTTGTATAAAATGAACTACCAGGGTCTTGTTGGGCCTTGGCCACATGATGCGTTTGTGGTCCACTGGTGGAGCTTCTCTTCCTTTATGTATCTGGACACTGACTGGTGATGCTCAAAAGCCGGGAAGAGAATATGTTTAAAGAACTGATGTATCGTCTGGATGTGAAGCTCCAGCTCAGGGTTTTCATCCTCTGCTCCTCTGGTGTTCAAGCTCTTTTCTTCACCTCTGTGTTCTTCTGTGTGACCTGGAGGAAACGTAACACATATTGTTCTATAAATCACAACATTTTTAGGGTTACAGCCACTAAATGTGTCTCAGTAAAAGATCTGCATTCCCATGTTTAAACCTATTTGTCAACATCTCTGCATATTTACTCTGCATGACCGCAAGTTTTTTTTTTCTATATGATCAGTACAATAAATCTAATATTTGCTTTTACTTTCTGAACAGAACATAACTGACTGCTGAAGTTTTTTTTCCCCCCGCTATGTTCATACATATATATATATATATATATATATATATATATATATATATATATATATAT
>JAQLOL010000014.1:15302477-15314223 GCA_029783665.1 Naso thynnoides | reverse complement strand
TGCTGTTAAAATTTGACATAGTATATACTTCCGCAGATCTCAGGCTGCATTTTAAATTTACTGCCTTATATGTTGAAATGGTACTGAAACACTATAGGACGCATGAAAGTTGCTAGATAAAGCCAATTCACCCTTACAAAGAGAACATCTGCGTTTATTTGGTCAAAAATCGCTGAGACGGAGAGAGAGAGAGAGAGAGAGAGAGAGAGAGAGAGAGAGAGAGAGGGGAACCATTGAGACAGAAGTTGTTACGCCTGGAAAAATAGGTCCTTACAAGTGCTGCTTTCCTAGCTTGGATACTAGCATGAGAAGGAATATGGACACAATGTAAACATACACACTGTCTCATCGATGAAGCTATTTTAGGACAAATGCGTGGCGTTTATGTTACCTATGTGGCTGATGTTGACAAAGAATAATGACATGTAGTAACACCAGTGTCCTCCTTTAATTGTGGTATCAATACTGGATATGTGGTCTTTCTTTTTACGTAAGAATGAATTTAGGATTTCTAGAACAGACACCCGTGACTCATGTTGGCAGTGAGATAAGCGCGGAGGTGCGGCTCAAGTCATAAATTCATAGTTCAGCGTTAAAAAAAGTGTTTTTTTTTTTCTTTTTATGAATGCTAGATTGCCTGTTGTAATCAACCTCCACAGACTTGGGGACTGACCATTTTAACAGTGATGATACAATGCACTGGAGCTTCCATGTAGACAGTTAAAATTTGTAAAAGTCACGTGTTTTGTTTTCTTGTGCACATTTCTTGGCTCTAAGTCACAGGTGTGCTGCAATAACTACTCTCTTTGCATGGAGTGGGTGAGGTGCGCAGAGGTTTTAGAGGCTTAAGAAAGGATCTGACCGACTGGAAAGGGCTGTTTTTAGTCTGAAAGGTTTTCTCTCCATTCTTCCCGTCAGGTAGATCCATCCTGGCCTCAACTTTAGGGCTGGACAGCATCTGACCCTCCTCCAGGCTTTCTGAAACAAGCTGACGCTTCACCCCAGCAGAGCCAACTAGTACCTCGAAAAACTCCAGGAATGTAATCTGCAGCAGAAAGTGCGGCACATCAGCAACAGTGATTGTAACAGTGAAAACACTGAATGAGTCAACCGGTGTAAACACTACAGACGCACCTCTTCAACCAGACAGGACAGGTTGCTGGGGTCACGGCTCTCTGCAGCTATGATCTCCAGTAATCTGGCAGTGGTCAGCTTATTGTCCAGCAGCTGGAGATCCTTCCATGGGATAAAAAACAGAGTTGACCACTTACTTATTGTTGGTAAAAGTTTCTAATATTTTTTTTAAACCACAGAATAAATTAATTCTTTAATCAGGTCATTCGAAAATGGGCAACTTTCTGGTTTTGTTGTAGTAAGAAGCAACAAAAACTGCATCATTTTCTTAAACTAAGTGGAAAAAATGAAAATGAAGCAGTTCATATACATGGTAAGCTTTGTGCTATAGTGTGTTGAACCTTGAACATCCACAGCAGGTGTCGGTAGGTCATGGTCTGGTCATCTTTGTGTGCTGCATTGACTTTGTAGAAAGCCTGATAGATCTCCCAGCATTTCTTCAAGTAGCTCACAGCAGCCACGGCACAATCTGGCTGCCTAAACAGGAAACCTGGCTCAACACAGTCACAGTCAATGAGCACAGCTATTATTACAAAATACAGAGCTTTGTAGGTTCTTTTGTCATACATGTGTGTGGATGAGCCAATGTCATTATATTGTCAGAGGCACCTTTTACATTCTTAGCATTAGGGAGGATGTTGTCTGTCATCAGTTTGTAAAAGCAGGCAGTCAGAAGGTTCTTTTGTGACCTGCAAAAAGACCAAAGAAGTTTTGTTCCCCCATTTAAAATCAATCGACAAGGCTTACGAAGTGTATACTCAGATTGTGCCCTTTTGTTATAACATTTTTTGGTAGTTTTTCCCGTGTACTCTTCCGGCTTTTTGACTGAAAACCTAAACTTTAACAAACTGGATCACATTTCAAGTTGGACAAATTTCTTAACCCTCTTCAGTTCTTAGGCCATCAAGTGAACAAGATTTGTGTGCAGTCATGAACTGCAAATGCTTGGAGCTGAACGTTAAAGTCATTGTGCTCTCAGTGACAATGCTAACAAGGTGGTTTCAAACAGTTACAGCACGTTCCATGATCACCATCATAGTTTAGCGAATTAGCATGCTAAAATTTGCTGATTAGCACAAACCACAATGTATAGCTGAGGCTGATGGGACTATTAGTTTTTAGGTATTTAGTTTAAAACCAAAGTACTGAGTAATAAATGAAAACTGGAACTAATAACAGCACTAAATGAAAAGTCAGGATCATCAACTGTCATATAAGTCCATCCAGTCGCTGTTATACATTTTTTCACTGAAAAATAGAAGTCCCACAACATGGTAGTGCTAAAGTAAAAGTCATGAGATCACCAAAGACTTCATGATTCATCCCCTGGGGACCATGTCTGTATAAAATTTTGAGACGTTCCATCCAATGACTGTTTGGAAAGTGGTGGAGCAGCAATATTTTCATCATTGGAACCATGTTGCTAGAGTGGCTAAAAGTTTTTCTGTTCATCATACACACATAAAAATCATAATTAAGAGATACAAATGTTTAATCTGCCGGCAAAGATCTGTTACGAGTCATCCTTACACCGTGTCCTTATGGTAGATGTGGTAGGCCACAATTACTAAACAGCTGATGAGCCTACGCAGAAGCACAGGAGTGAAAGGAGAGTGTGTCTCTGCTGCTGAGGCATCCCCTGAGACACACGGAGAGCAAAAACATTAAGCATTTACATTAACATTTATATCAAATATAAAGCTTTCTATGTCCAGTCAGGTTTATGTGAAGTGTGTTAAATGTGTAAAAAAAGATTGTTAGTGCTTCTCATCCCTCTAACCTCTGATAAAACGGTCGATCTGAGTCAGAGTGATGCCGTGACAGTGGATGTAACAGTCTTTGAGCAGGCGCCAGAGCTGTAGTCTGGTCATCGGGAAATTGTTATTTGGGGTGTGGGCACGACCAAGTCTGCCGTAGAAACTGTAGATCGACCTCAGCTCTGCGCTCTGCATCAGCACCGCAAACTCCACCTGTTACACATGAAGCGCAGCATCAGAGAACCGGGGATGAAAATAAGGACATGGGTGAAGTGAAGCAGATCCTGACCTGTTTACGCTCAGCGTCACGCTCTCTCTCGGGGATTAAGTCCAGTAGAAATTCAATGTTCAGAGCCATGTCCGGTCCTAAAACAAATGAATCACTTCCTGACAGGGGAAATGAACCTGTAATAAGATTTTAAAAAGATGGAAGTCTTTGTGTCTACTTGTGTGTAACAATCATAACTACATCTTTGGTGGCATTCTAAGCGTTTGAAAGTACTGTTGTTGTTTACCACATGGAGGAATGAGAGCTCTGCTTCTATTCATGCTGTGTGCCATCAGCTGATCGTCCACAAGCTTGCCTTCAAAGACACGCCCGTCCTCAAAAGTGAATCTTCCCTGTGAACCATTCATTACAATCACTTTCAAAATAAATTACATACATGTGTGTTATTGAATGTAAGTCAAACAACTGGCAAAAAGCATGTGAAGAATTTCTCTTGATGCTACATGCATATAAACAGGAGGGAAAGGATTTATTTGTGTGAAAAAGGTAAAAATCTTCTCTCTGCATTTCACATGAGGTAGAGCACTGAGTTTGAAATGGTGTCATGTCTGGATGCCAGATCACAGCTGCTCCGAAATCAATCTGCTACGTAATAAAATGCACTTTTACAGCTGATAGAATAGTATTTGATAGTTCTAAGCAAGAGCCTCCAGTCTTTTTCACTCTGGATTTTTGTGTGTGTTTGACCCTGAGACGCAATACTGAATCACTAATTAACCTTTGCATGTCTTTTGTTGTTATTCCACTCCCCTTCATAGAACGCACCACTAGCGTAGTGAAACGTTCCGTGTCCGTGTCTCTGACCCTGAACAAAATCCCCAGTGTACTGATTGCTCTGGGAATACTGAGATCCAAGCGCTTGCCTCGGGATCCAGATGTGTGTGCCTCGTCCATGCTGCAAGAGAGGAAAGCTGATGTGATTCGCAAAGAAAATGTAAACCAGGTTTGTGTTTTAAGGACGACTGAAAGCGACTATCCTGAAGTTAGTCGACAGTCAACACCGTTTCTTCACTTTTTTAGTATCAATAGCTGGATATGTTAAAGTGAAAGGCCTGGCAGAGGGCCGAGATAATAGAGCGCAAACCCGAGGATGATGTGCTTTCATACCTGGACTCCGTTGTGCCACATGCCAACGTACTGCTGACCCAGGCTGAGCCACCTCATCGTGCCCTCTCCATGTCTCAGGTTGTTCTCCCACTCGCCAGAGTACATGTTACCAGAGGGGTAGCTGTTAATACACATTAGTTACCTTTAAGAAGTCAAAATGCAGGCTGCAGATTCAATCACATACACCCAACATACCATCTCACTCCCCATCCCTCTCTGCTGTTCTTCACCCAGTCTCCTTCATACCAGGAAGTCTTGTCCTGGTTATAATACACTGCGCCCTAGCACGAAGAAAATAAGTTGTAAAAAACTGTTTAAGAAGTCTTTACCTTATGTAAATGGGTGGATCATACCTTTCCATGCCTCTTGCCCTGATCCCACTGCCCTCTGTATGAAACACCAGTTTTTGCACATTCGTAAGTTCCAGTCCCATGTCGTATGCCGTTGTACACCTCGCCCTTATAGGAGCTGCCATCCAGCCAGGTGTAGGCGCCCTGACCCATGGGCTTGTTGCACACGAATTCCCCCTGTTGGATTAATAATTTATGATTTTGTTCAGATTTATTATCTGTCAAACTCTTGTATTTTATTCTACCTCACCTACTCGTTTCATTTTGTATGTAACATGTATACAGGATGCAGGTTTATGAATGTTAAGTAGCCTACACATGGGTTATAATGAACTGCTTTCATTAAGCACTTTTAAAAAAATGCTCCACAGTTCGTTACAGTTGCTGTAACATGTTATTGTACCTACCTCATATTTCAGTCCATCTGCTCGTGTAAAGACACCACGTCCTTCCATAAGTCCCTTGCAAAACATTCCCTTCATAAAACAACAGTGACAGTGATATAGTTTTGTTAAGCAAAGGACTTTATAAATATATATCTGGTGATTTTTCAGAGTGTGCTTGAGAATGCTTTTGGATTTTCATCTTGGCAGTATACAGAAGTATAACAGCTGACTACATTTAATGAGTTTTAAAACGTTTTGGGGTTTAAATTGGACTTTTTTTAATTGAGTATCAAAATTACATATATAATATCAAATATATAACATCAAAATTCACTTTCTGGCCCTTTTCTTTTGTTTTTCAGTTCAAAATACAGAGTTCTTAGCCTGTACCTTGTAAACATGGCCTCCTTCAAAATAAGCGACCCCTTCTCCATGAAACTGACCTTCCGACGTTTCGCCTTCGTATCTGTTAATGCGACATCAGAATTTACACTTCAGCTACAGCCAGTTTAAAGTCAGGCTTCTCTACCAAAACAAATATTTCACTAACGTTATGTGTGATTATTTACCTCTGTGCAACTAAGTTAAACAGCACAGGGAGTGCATGTGTGTCATCACTCGCGGGCTGTTGGATGTTTGTCTCTTTCTGTTCCACATTCGCTGAATTCATCATTAACCGGTCAGAGCAGCTCACTAACTTCCTTTCCGACATTTCCTCCGCCGGCTGTGAAATTGCTGCTTTTCCGCACATTTCGCCGTTTCCCTCTTTGTTTGTCATCGTTGTTTTTTTGTTTTTCATTTCCCTGCGTCACTTTGAGCCGTTTGGAGCACTCTCGTGCAGGTTACAATTCTCACGCTGGCTCTCACCATGGCAACAGTAAAGGCTCACAAGTACGGTAGCTTTTATTGGCCAAAAAGGTAATAAGGCGAAAACATGTTATTATCAGTGCTTTAAATTGTGAATGAAGTACTGTTATTCTTGTATCATAGGCTACTTAAGTACAAATTGAAGGTACTTGAATATTTCCGTTGAATCAATCTTTATACATTCCAAACTTCATTCCCCTCACTGTCCACTGACAACCACATATTTCCAAATTTGGTGTTTTTAGATTTTTTTTTTTTTCGGATATGAAGGATTATGTTATCCTTTAACAAACTTCCACCTCTGTAACTTTATAACGCCTCTTTCAGATTAGCATGGAGATGCACTGAAAATGGTTCAAATAGTATCTTACATAAATAGCATACATTACGCATTAGTGTAGACTAAACTATCAGATTTACTTTTGATAGTTTGAGTCTGTTCATACCTACAATCTTCAAAGTTTGTAAAACGTAGGACTTGTAGAGGAGTATTTTCACGACATGTTATTAAATACTTCTTCCTTCACTAGTCTTAAAAGTACAAATAACCATGGTAACACATGTTGTAGTATATCTTGTTTATTTCCTTCATTATAACATCTTAAAATATAAAAAATACTACTTTGTGATGCATAATAGAAATAAAATCAGAACATATCTGAACAGATATTAATAAAGACGCACTAAATGCTCAATACTAAGCATCTGAACCATACAAATATACAGTGTTTACGGAATGGATGCAGTCTTCTCTGTATCAGTGCATAATGGGTTATATACAGTATAACAGACATAAACTAGACTTTCAGTGTATTCCTGTTGTCAAGAATCAGTGTAAAGCAGGATTCTCCAACAGCTGCTTCAGTCTTGTGAGATGATGTCCAGGTTGGCGAGGTGTCTCATTGTGGGCCGGCCGTGAGGACAGTTCCACGGATGCTCGATCTCCCCCATGTGAACCAGGAGCTTCTTCATCTCACTGACACTCAAAGCGGTGCCGATCATCACCTTTAGACGGACACAAGCAGAACAAGACATCATGTGTAAGGAAACTAGTAACCTTACTCAATTAGTCAATAGCAATACAGAAAAACTAACAGTTTATTGTAGATATTAAAGGGCTGTCGGTGTATTATGTGTTTAGATTATTGCAAATCAAACCTCACTACAACCAAAACTTGAAGTTTTAGATTTGCATGCTGCTAGCATTTGATCTTCTGCAGCCATTTGTTTCTATTCATTTTATTACAGTATTTAAATTAACTACTATTAATATTACCTAATATTTTGACTATGTCTGCTGATCTTAATCTAGAGCCAAACCTCAGTCTGTGTAAAAACCTGACAGTAATTAATAGGATGTTTATTTTCACTCTAAACTCACAGATTTTCGACAGGCTCTGGAGGCAAACATCTGCCTGACCCGGGATGGTCGACACATGACCCCCGGGCTGTCACTCAACATGAAGATCAATTCCTCGATGTCGGCGGGGCCAAATGTCCAGTTTTTACTGGTGGGCAGAGACACCAGCTTGACCCTCTCCATCACCTGAGCTGCAGTCACATTAAAAAAAAAAAAAAGCTGCCTCAGAATTTGTAACCATCAAAACGGCTTGAACTTGAGATAAAATCAGCTGATCAGAGGTTTCTAACAGATACGCGTTCTTACCATCTTCATCAATAAGGAATTCAAAGCCGTTCTTTCTGAAAATCTCCAGGTTTTCTATGAGTACATTTTCACTGACAGCGGTGAGGTGAAGTTTCTGAGGGCTGCAAACATAAAGGGACAAAACAACAACTGATCACTGACCAAAAAGGAAATCCTAAACAACACAAGGCCGAGTTTATCATCTGATCTGGATTCTTACACGATGAGTTTTTGCCCTTGGAGCACAGTGTGCTGCTGCAGCATCTCAAAGTTGTATTTCTCATCTGTTGCATGCTGGTCAATCATGAAGACGTCTGAGTTGAGTTTAGTGATAATGAAGCCCAGGTTAAACTGACCGATGATCTCCATCTGTTTGAACATGTCTTTACTGTTGGAATGAAAGAAAGATTGTTTACTGATGGGTAAATTACACATAAATATTGACAAATTCAGTCACCTGTATTTACATGAGTCCAATCCTACCTGATCTCTTTCTTGAGCTCTTCCTCTGCACTCTGGTTTTCTCCTGGGTTGATTTTAGCCCTGAAGCGTCTGTAACGCAGATTCTCACCAGACCTCTGCCTCTGCTGGTCCTGTAACCTCTTCATCCTCCCTGCCAGCTCTTGAAAAGAGAAATGCAGAGGCACCCTCCTCCTTTGTCGGCAGACCGGAGCGTCCACCATTAAGGAGGATTCCTCTAAACAGTGTGAATAAGTCTTGGATTTGGGTTCTGTAGGGGTTTGCGGTTTCTCCGTCCTGGCTTTCTTTGCATCTGGGCTCGCAGTGCAGTCCTCACTGGAAATGTATGGCTCAGTCTGTAACTCTGCATCTTCATGAACAGTGTGACTGTCAGATGTTTCTTCTAGTGTTTCATCTTTTACAATGTGTACATCAGCGACTGGTTCAGGAAAACTGAACTCTGTGTCAGAGCACTTATCTGATGCTGCTGTGTTAACATCACAACTAGAAACAGCACCATCTTTATCAGACCCCGTATCACACAACGTTGCTCCATATCTGAATCCATCCAGTACAGACTTTCCCACTGGGGAGCTTTTTGCTGGATCTCTTGGGGATTTTAGAGGGGATTTAACACTTGGGGTGCAGTTAGGAGGTTTGACAGTGCCCTTAAAAAAAGACTGTAGTGTTTTCTGTGTTGGGCCACAGTTAGCAGCTTTTGCAACGCTTGATTGGTTCCCGGAAATGGAACTGTGATGGCTTGAAAAAGCAGCTTTCAGCCCGGCGAGGTTCAGGGAAGATTTTGGGCTCGGAGTGGCTAAATCCCCCCCAGGTTCTGCTGTTCTCTCATTAGACTGAACCACCTGACAGATTTCAGATGCTGCTGTACCTAAAGATAAAGGACAAAGCACAAGAAAAGCAAAGTAAAAGATATCAATATGAGCATCTTATGTTTGTTAACAGGCGAAATGTAATGATCAGTTCTTACTGGTGCTGGGGATGGGTGTGTAGTTCAAACTGATCTTATTGACTCCAGCCTCATACATGTTGATAAGAGAAGTCTTCAGAATGGCCAGCAACAGTTTTTCCTCCTGAAGGAAAATCTGCCGTTTGTCTGGGGTGACGTTCACATCCACACACTCTGAAAATACACCACAAAAACGCTCATGGAGTACAGAAAGTCCTCATCAGTGCTTCAGAAATAACTTTTAAGTAGCTTACCAGAGGCGACAGCTATGTTCAGGGCAACAAATGGATACTGGTGTCTGTTGTACATGTGATACACTTCGTTCACAAGTTTGGTCACCTGCAATTTGAGAATAACCACAGGTGAGACAGAGAATGTAACCCCTCGCTGGCAATAATTTAATTTATTCCCCCTCATTTATTTTTTATTACCACCATATAAACATAATATAGCTGCAATCAGACTGATTAACTTATTCCTCAAATCTCTCCAGCAGTATGAGCAGATAATGAATGACAATAATTAAAACAGGATTATTACACATCTATCTGCTTACATTTAGATTAGAGTGAGCTCAGAACATTGTTACATGTTTATATGCTGCTCATAAATGCTAAAAGGAGGGCTTAAACTGAACACTAATTACCTTGAGGGGATCACATGGCCGGTTGTTAATGAAAAAGAACTGCCTGTCAGTGGCACTTCTCCCAACACCATGGTCTCCTCGTGACACAAACCCTGAAATGCTGCCAAAACAGAGGTTTTAACTAAAAAAAAAAACAAACAAAAAAACGCTGCATTTGAAGAGAGAGCATACGCAGGACTTCCACATAATAATGTCACTCACGAAAACATTTGTTTGGGTAGATCAGCATCTTTAAGTCCATATTCTTCAATAACGGTTTCTGCAGGAGATGTTTGCTGAAAAGCTATGAGGCTCTGTAACTGCAAAACACATTAAAAACATTTAAGTGTTAAGTGTAAACCAAACAGGGAAAATGCAAAAAATCTTGAGTACATCTTTCCTCAGCTATAAAAATAATCAATTCCCGATACAGTTGAAGAGATTCTTTACCTTTTGGATTTAGACTCAAGTTAGAAGAAGTTTGCGTTTCAGTCTAAGACAGCATTTCGAATAACCAGGAACACCGTCCCATGGTCAGACTAAACAATATATTCATGAAAAGTGTGAAACCAAAGCTCCAACCTGTTTTGGTCCAAATATGGCCCCTATGTTGTCTCTCATACTCTGGCTGCCACTGGTGCTGAGGACTGTGCTGCGCTTTCCCTGCCCGTTTTGGTTGGAGCAGGTAATGCGCACTCCGGTGGAGATGATACAGTAAGACTGCAGGACATGTATCATTTTGGCATACTCCTAATAACACAAGACAGTGACATATTTAATCAGAGACAAACAACACAGACAGTGTTATTAGCCAGTAAATGATTCTAAACTAATAAATTGGAAGATAATAAATGAAAAATGATCATTAAGAGTCACTAGAAGTTATATTCTGAGCTGTTTCAGATGTAGCTTCACTTGGAAGCTAAATCTGGTGCTGGTAGCTTGAATCAAAAGGCCTTCTCGGTGGTGCGTTCATGTGTTTGTGGGAGGCTCAGACATTTAAAGTTTGATGTGATATATGTTCATTGTCATGGATAGCTAATTAAAGCAAGTGTAAGGTCACTGTCAGAAAATTTGATATAAGATGAAGGGAAATCAATAGCTGCCTAGAAAATGTAGGAGAACATCAAAACTTTTATGTTTTGAAAAACTATCCGGATTTTCAGAAAACGTTGGGATTTGTAGTCATACAGTGAAGAGTACGAGAATGACCCTTTAATGACTTACCTTCTTAATATTGCGATGGAACTCCTTGTGTCGAACAGGCAGGGTGTAGAAGAGCTGCTGCAGGCTGACCGTGGAGCCTTGCTGCCGTGGGTGGGGTGACCGCTGCACCAAGTGGCCTTTGTGGTCAAACACCAGCTTGGTCCCCACCTGGCTGGACTCATGGCATGTCACCACACTCAGGTTACTGGAAAAAAGTGGATGGAGTAGATGAATTTATAGATAATAAAGCTTCAACTGATGAATAAATATGGCCATTGGAGTGTTTTACCTCAAAGCACATAAAGAGCTGAGGGCTTCACCTCTGAAGCCAAATGTTTCCACGTGGATGAGATCAGAGAAGTCCCTCAGCTTTGATGTGTGATGCTTCAATGCTGGGAGAAAATTGAGAAAATTAAGTTTCACTTAACCAAACAAAGCAAGCAGATTTTGACAAACTGGGTGGAGAGAAACAAAATTGGCACTTACTCAGTCCTTCAAAGTTGGCTTCTTCTACTCCTTTACCATTGTCTGACACTTCCACTAGTTCAGCTCCACACTCCTTCAGCTTGACATCTGAAATACATCATGATGTGATATTTACGGAAGCCAAGAGTGGCCGTGATCGCTACTATCTTTTTTCATTCTGTTACCTCAAAAATCATTTCGACACCCCCCCACCCCCCCAACGCTGATCCGGTACCCGTAGCATAATGGAGTAACGTGAGTAAGGGAGCGTGTGAAGACAGTCAAATGCAAGAGAGAGAGAGCCCTGTTATCACTGGTAGCTTGTCTGTGTTATGCTAGTGGGTGCTGCCATAGGGTGCTGCTGAGAGAGCTACAGGTGTGTTCAAGGTCGAATTAAGACAGTGGAACACAGTGGATTCGGCAGGTCTTTCTGCATCTACACAGTATATCACAGCCTTTATTTTTTCAGCGTGAGAAATACAATGTGTG
>JAQLOL010000014.1:15289749-15302377 GCA_029783665.1 Naso thynnoides | reverse complement strand
AAGGTACAGTGCGATGCGTTGATCAATACTCCATTATGAGACATTTTCAGCAAATCTACTTACAGGTGTCAAGTGCCATCTACATGCTGGCACTGGTGGCACTCCACATCTCTGATAAAAATTATTAGAAAAGAGGAAACAACAGGGTTTTTTTTAATCCTGTTATCACAGGAAAATGAGCCTTGTTATCCCATGATAATGCATCAATTTATCCTGTTATCACAGGAAAACGAGCCGTTATCCTGTGATAACGAAACAATATTTTTTCTGTTCTCGAGATAACAGAATGAAAAAAGATTGTGGCGACCATGGCCGTTCTTGGCTTCCGTGGATATCGAATTCAGAACTTGATACTTGAATTTTTACCATATTTTAAGCTGAAACAATATTCCCTATTGTACAGGATTGTAAAACATGTGGAACATGCTACTTTAACAAAGACCAATTGTCGTGACAGCATAGCAAATGTAGCCACTACTACTGATAGAACCTCACCAGCAAATGGAAAACCTAAGTATCTTACTGTGTGCATCAGCACTCACCAATGTTGGTGGCTCCCGCATCAATGCTGTTTTCCACTAGCTCTTTGACAGCAGTGGCCAAAGTCAGCACCACCTGTCCTGAGCAGATCTGATGCACTGAGTGCTTGTCGATGGCCTTGATGGCTCCAGCAGGTTCAGAGCTGCTGAGGAGAAAACAAGTAATCAGCAATGACATGTAACTTAACCATAACTTTACCTTTTTTCAACTACATTGGAGCAACAGATGTAAACATATAGTGGTAGCTAGAATAAATTAAGAAGTTGCACGCTCCTTAAACTCTCTCTTTGATATGTCATGAATACATGAGGATTGTGTCAATTCCAGGTGGCATGTTTATAAAATTTAATATCTCAAAAAATATTGCGTTAAAGTTGCCTGTAATACTTATTATACTGTATACAAACTCATAATATGAACGAACTTGCTGATTTTTCAGGGAAGTACACTTGAACTTTAAATTAATCTACATGAAAACTGAAGTAGATACTCTGTCTATAAAATGACTAACATGTGGATTTGTATCGTGCTGGAACAAAAATATCAGCAGGAAAAGAAATTCTCTGCTAGCTAGCTTACCAAGCATCAGACATCTTCAAAGGGTGAAAATCCTCGGGACCTTTCCGATGTGTGAACTCCTTATCACGGTAAAAAAAAGATGAAACATGCTAACTAGTCGCCATTGCAAATGTAGCTCGTTTGCTTTAGCGTGACCGCTTGCTCGCTTCACGGCGTCAGGTTGTAAACACAAAAGTGAGGCTGTACCGCGCCAGAGCAAACATTGTTCGCGACCTTCACATTTGCGCAAAACTGCGCAGCACGTCTATTTAAAGTAATAATATAAAATTGTAAGTGTGTGAAAAGCAACCTCCAGGAGCCAACATTAAATATTAAAGTGGTAATAATGTTAAACAAATCATAATTGTACGTAAATGCTAACTAAACCGCTTCCGTTGCCTCAAACTTTGGAGCATTTCATCACCAAACCCACCGGAAGCTCTGTCCTATCACGACAGGAGGGCGCGTGTGCCGTTAACTTACATGATAATAACGAACAATTAGCTTTTTGTTGGAGGGTCTTTTAAATGATTTGGATGTTTACAATTATATTAGAACACAAAATATATTGATTTTGCCCTGTAATTACTAGTTAAACATTTTTACCAGTTAGTTTTGCCGAACGTTAAACACGCACATTGTCAGACGGTCCCTTTAGAACGACTACCGTTAAATCATGGCCGAACATGGAAAGACCACGGGACTTGTGAGAGAAAGCTTCCACACTCTTTCTTAATTTAATGGATTCAAACAAAGCGAACATTTAAAAGTCCAGGACTTAACGTGTAGTTTTACACATCTTACTGCTATTATGGGCTAACGTTGACGTCATCCGCCGTGAATTGGAAACGCGTTTTACTTTGTTTGACTGTTAGTCACCATATTTCAGATACAAATAATGTACAGTTCAAAATCTGAAGACGGACTCCTGCGGCCGGAGGAATGTTCTGGCAGTAGCAGTAACCTTTTGGTCCACCGCAACATTCGTGCCATCAGGAGAAATGAGGCTGGGAGTAATGTTAGCCTGTTAGATTTGGCTAGCGAAGACGACGATGAAGTCCAGTTTGACAGTAAGCAGCTTTTCTTCTTGTGCTTTAAGTTGCCTTTTGTAATGTGACTGCAAGTGTTAAATGTTTCTTAATGCCCGATATTACCCGACACAGTGGTTACATAATAGTAAACATATGAATTTGGGTAGTTAATGAGCTTTTTACGTAGGCTCGGCCTATGTAAAAAGCCAGGTGCGTAGATGGAAGAATTGTGGGCCATGTAAACAACGTGACTCCGAGCCCCCTGATAAAGTGAGCCCCCCTTTGAGTGTCAGCTTAACCTAGTTTATGCAAGTGGATTCCTAAAGCCACTGTATCATATGCTTTTGTTTAGATGATAAAAAAAATATTGCTACAATATATATAGTATGTGCTACAGTATATGCAACATGCATTTTTTATATTAATTGTATCATAGCTCAGATTATGGATTCTGGTCAGTGTTTGTCTTCTAGCACAGTCGCTGTGCCATATTTTTGCACTTATAGACTTGATTGCAATCCTCTTTTTATACTAGCAATAATATTCTAGCATTCATATTTGCACTTTTGGCTAACAAAATGCTCTTTCATTTAAGCGTGCTGTAGTCTTTTCCCAGTTTAGACAGTGATGCCATACAGTGCAAGCCATATAGTTTTATTTTTCCTTCACAACTTGTAGTGTAAAGGCCTCTAAGAAAAGATTTTGATCCTTCCATCATAGAAATAACTACTAAGATAGTTCTACCCATTTGGACAGTTAGATTCTCAGAGTTGCTTAATTTTACATTGTAGTTACTAAGTAGATCTTTCCCAGAACTGTTGTAGTCCAGTGTTAATGAACAACTAGACCAAGTGGTATGTTTTTGTTTTTGTTTTTTTACATTTCTAAACAGAATTTTTACTGAATTACACAGTTTATCAGTAGTTACTGTGGTATAAATCAATACTAAAACAGGGTCTTGTGGGTATTGTACTCTTTTCTATACAAGACAACCATCATCAACAGGCTTGAACAGGCTTTGATATCACCGATGCATAAATAGGAAGGTACGCACAGAATAGTCAAGTCAAGGCAAAAGATGATTGGATATTTAGATTTTTTATTCCTAGATTGAGGCAAGGTTAAAAATCTGTGCATCCTACAATTCCAATAATGCAAAAGCAAATTCCATTAGACATTCTTGCCTAAACACAGCCATCTTCCAAACTTCATGACCCCCAGTTTATAATGCAGATTTTGTGTCTAATGTATAAAGTTAGACTCAGGATATCGCTAATGTTACCGTAATGATAATTTGCAGGAGATGTTTCACAGCTGTTTGCCCGCTCTCAGTTGTACCCCCCATGACAAGTAAACTGGTCTTGTGTATATTAATAAAATGCACAATTGTGGTTGACCAGTGAGTTTGCATGTGTCTAGTGACGTCCTTGGGCAAAATGAAATGAGGTTAAATTAGGTCATCATTGGATTGTCTGCTGCAAGACATGTTAAGACTTGCCCATCCACACATCCTGCCCTATGATGAAAAGAGAGTGAGCAAGAGTCAGGTAACCTGCCCAATGAAAGAGCTCCTCCCTCCCATTCTGGTACAGTGACCTGCATCTCAGCTTAGTCATGTGTCCATTGAATACAGTTAGGTGGAGGAGGCTGGGGTCCGCTGGAACAGGCAGATAAGCATTACTGCCGTGCACGCCCCCATATGTATAAACAAGATGAGCTCAAATTTTCAAGAGGATAATCATTAGCACAGCTCAGAGTGCTTAATATCGGACCAAAATCATTTTTATAGAAAAACACAATGGACCTAGGAGACAAAAACATTGTTGAAATGATAGCCAAAGTTATTGAAGAGGGTAAGACCATAAAGATATTGTGTATATGTACATGTTTGGTTTGAAAAGATTCAACAAAGTCAAACATAATGTTATCTTTTGTTTTGACCGTCTTTCTCATATCTGTTTTTCATTTTGTCTACTCAGCTTCTGACACAGATGACAACGGCGAGGTGTTGGTGGCTGGCAGACGTTACCTGTCAGTCCAGGAGTTTGCCTCAGCAATCCCCAACCACCTTCTCCTGGGGTCTCTGCTGGAGCACCTGTGCTTCGTCTATGAGAGCAATCCAGCTCGCTCTCGTATGCTATTTAAAGGTTAGTGCTGTTCAACAGGAACTGATGTCTACTTTGAGAATTGTTTGTTAAGGTTAAGCATTCTGCTCCTACATCAGTGTTCAAGATGTTAACATTCCTTAATCAGTCACACATTGGTTTTGTTGTCCCTCTCACAGTCATTGGCCAGCGTTTAGCCGCCATGAACCTCCTCTCACCTTTGGCCGTAAGTGATGAGTTCAGCACCGTCAGACTGCAGCACAACCGGGCCTTCACTGAGCTGCTTCATGCTGCCAGTTCCTCGCTGTATCCACAGGTAACTGGACAAATTACCAGCACGTCCAATAGGTGTCTTTATATCTGTTGTCAGCGTGTTGTCAGTTTTGAAGTTGAAACTTGCTCTTTTTTAAAATTTATTTATTTATTTTTAAACTTGGAAAAATTATGTACTTGGTGTAATAGACATTAGGCGTTTTCAGACAACATAGTTATAGAAACTTATTTCTACAAACTTCCAGTTTTATTGCTTCCACATTCAGGCACCGTGGACTATTACAGTTTTTAGAACTACGTTTTGAGGAACTTTTTTAGCTCCAACTCCAGAAAAGACGCTTTCACAGCACATGATGTAACTAAAGTGACATAAGAACAACAGTGCTGTTGTTTTTTGGGAAGACTAAAAAAATAGTTCCTGGAACTGTTTGATTTGAAAACACCTGTATTCCATAAGAGTAGTGAGTAAAGCAGAGAAATCAGCTTATAGTTTTGTTAAATGGGAGGTGCTTCAACAGTTTACTGACTGCAATAATCTTGTGTTACTTTGCTTGTCCTCATTTTATCTTGCAGGGGCAACAGCATCTCAGCACAAACACATACAATTCTGCAGTGAGGTAGGCTGTAATACAAATAGTTTTTAAATGTTGAGTTGTTTCATGGGAGTTTTCTATTAAGTCTTTTTTGTCAATTCATAATTACGCATGATTATTACGCAGTCATAAAGGAACAGAATGAAAAATTTAAAAATCATGTATTAGAATGAAGAAAAAGCGTCTGTTATGTAAGAGGTTTTGTTTTTGCCTTCCCACAGGCCGAGAGAAGGACTGTTCCAAGCTCAGACGTCGCGGTATCTCAGTGAATTTGAAGAAGTATGCAGACTTGGAAAAGGATCATATGGAAATGTTTTTCAGGTATTTGGCTACCTTCTAATCTATACCTTTTAAACAAAGCTCATTTAAAGAAGAACATGGGTTGAGTTGATTAACACTGTCATGTCATCTCTGACATCATCCTCCAGGTTTTGAATAAACTGGATCAACAATATTATGCTGTGAAGAAAATCCTCATCAAAAAAGTCTCAAAGGATGACTGCATGAAGGTGGGCCATCAGTGTTAATCAGTTAAGCCTTTACACCCAAATACACAGGTATATTATCTAATACACTAAATGTCTAAAATAATTACTTTGCATTGCTGCAGGTCCTCAGGGAAGTCAAAGTGTTGTCCAGCCTGCAGCATGTGAATGTTGTGGGATATCACACTGCGTGGCTGGAACATGTTCAGCCTGCCACAAGTTAGTATTTAGCTGCTGTCCTGCAACATGTTTATGAGTGACGTTATTATTCCAGGGGTTTAACAAACAATAACACTGAGTGTTGCTGTCAGAAGAGAAGCTTTATGTCAAAAACACCTCTGTTGCAGATCCCGAGTGTCTCCTGCCTGCACTGGGATCGCCTGAACAACAAGACAGGTAGGACGCAACGTTACCTGATCTTATATTTATTATTGTTAATATTTTTACCATTGTGTAATTGTATAAACCAAACATTAATACATTTCTCAAAATATAATCATTCAAACTTCTAATAATAATAATTACAAATTTTAGCCCTATTATTATTTGTTTATTTGTTGTGTTTTTTGCCTTTCAATTTACTATTCAGAATGTATTACATATTTGAGTCGTAGTATCAGTTAATGGGCCAATTTTACGTTGAAACCTAACCACTAAACTGATATGTAACATTTCAACATTAACACGTCTAAAAATAACTATCTATGTTCTTTTTTGTTAATTTATGTACGTTCATTATCCTGAATGTTTTCCTAGAATGTTGAAACTGAGGGAATTCTGTAATTTTATTCAAGGTAACAGTGCGTTTTACTTTGTCGCCTGTCGCTAACCGGGGCAACACAGTCAGAGATTGTAAGTAAGAAGTCAGCAAACGTGACTAAACAGAGAATGAATAAATTCAGATTGGTGTTCATCTGCAATGCCGTCTGAATAAACAAATAAATAAATTTGATGATCCCACAGTACTTCACAATATCATTTAACTACCAGCACATCTTTTGTTTTCTGTCTTGTGATAGAGACCTTTAGCAGCAGAAATGACAAATTGTGTATAGTGTTGCTGATTCTGTGTAGTAAATGCATTTCTGTTCAGCTTAGAAATGGTAAGCACAAAGATGAGTAAAATATTCCAAACACTGTATGTGGCACTTTATTTATCTCAGGTCATGTGCAGTACAAGCTGTAATAATCATTACCATTGTCAACCTTTTCATTCACAGTTCTGATGGGAGCCCTGATAACAGCAGCAGCAGCAGCTCCTCCATAGTTTTTCAAAGCCTCAGTCAGCCACCGATAGATGCTGCTCAAAGTGCCGTAGCGATCCCAAAAGAGACCCAGCCTGTGAAAGCTTTAGTTCCATCCCAGGAGAAAGGCCAGGTGGTGTGTCCTAAGACAATGCGACGCATCCCCAACAACTACGTCCCCTGTGTGTTCCTGGGACAGCGAGATCCCTTGAAGAACTCCAAATGTCCGGCCACGGGCTTGGACAGTTCAGCTCTGCTAGATGAGGAGTCCAGCAGGAGCAGCATCGAACTGAACAACAACTCGTGCATGGATAAGGAATATAAGCAGGTGGCTGACATTCGCACAGCAAAGCCCTCGAAAGAGGTGGGTGCTTAAACAGCGAATGAAATGAATAATCAAACAAATATATAGAAAGATATAGATGGCCTTGTTCTAAAGCTTACAGAAATTAAAGCACTTTCCTTACAGAATGTGACATCAAATATACGTCATGTAAAAACATTTACAGTACGCTGGCTTTGTCTGCAGGTACAGTTCCACTTGATGCTCTACATCCAGATGCAGCTGTGTGAGCGCTCACTGAAGGACTGGATCTCTGAAAGGAACAACAGGCCCAGAGACAAGCAGACCTCAACATGTAATTATTAAACACATGCATTACTTAATGCAAGATTAGAGAATTAAAAATGATTTTATGCTGATAATGTGTTTCCCATCTGTCCGGAGACGTGAAATACAATTTTGGAAAATAAATCTATTACATGTCTTTTTTTTTTTTTTTAAATTCCAGCTCAGTACAACTGTGTTGATGCCGAACACACTCTCAGCCTGCTGAGGAGGATACTTGAGGGAGTGGAGTACATTCACTCCAGGGGAATCATGCACAGAGACCTGAAGGTAAGCTGCTTTCATAGATGTTATTTGATCAGATGCAGGTTGCGTGCAGTTTGCATTGACACTCAGATGTTAAATAGGGGTAATATCAGATGAGTTATTAAAGGAGTCCTGTTCATCTGCATCAAAAGAAATGTGTGAACTCTCCCAACAGTTAAATACAAAGTCATATAACCTCTCAGGGAGGATTTTCCTCAACTCGTCTTGCTTGTCTTGGACATATTTTGAATAAATGGCAATCTTGCAGATATCCTGAAGCCTCCTTGGCTGCTGAATGAGTTTTAGTAGCTGGTCTTTCTGTTTGAAGAAACACGGCAGCGTCAAGGTTGAGGGCAGTTGGCCTTTGTGGTTGTAGACAGTGAGCGGTGAGGTCAGACTGAAGAGCTTCGCTAGCAGAGAGTTGTGCCTTACATTAAATCTGTGGTTCAGGAACAGAAACAGACAGTTCTCCCCTGCTTTGTTCAGCTTATTGATGTTGGCTCCGTACCTGAGCAGCTGGTCCACCAGCTCTTCGTTGCCCATGCTGCACGCCTCTTGTAAAGGCGTCGTTCCAGCTGTGTTCACTGCGTCGGGCTCGGCCCCCTGCTGGAGCAGCTCAGAGATGCAGCTCTTGCCATCCTCCAAGGTTTTAGTTGTCTTCATAGCCGTTGCTACAACAGCAAAATGCAAAGGCGTGTTCCCAGAGTGCTTCACTCCCTGGAAAACAGACAAGAAATTACTTGAATTAAAGACAGGTGTAAAATTTGCATATTTGTGTATATTTTAAAGGGTTAGGAGCTTTGATAGCTTTGATTGCTGGCTGTCACTTAAAATCTTTTGTACACAAAAACCTTTGTGTGTATCTTAACAAAGATCTCTTTGGGACGTCTAGAATAAAATTTAGATGCAATTTAGATATGGTCAGATCACTGGTCAGCAGCTAGGAAGCTTTTTTTGAGGGTTTTTTTTTTTTTGGTATTTCTATGAAAAACATTCTTATCAAACGGAGCTATTTGCACATTCAAACATTCTTCAATGTTGGTGTGCAGGAAGGTGTTCAACAGTTTTGAGAAAAAAGATCGCACTGCTCTTGCATTGTATTACAGTTTTATTAATCACTCTGATGTGTTGGTCCCCCTTTTTCCAAAGTGTGGCGGAAACATAAGTGTGATTAATAAAGTGCGATGCAGAGAAAGAGCGGCAAATTTACTTCAGTATATTAGTTCATAATAGTTTATTAAATTTTTTTTCGGTCTACCTCAAAAAAGAACTTATCTGGTTAAAAGTTAGAGTCACTATAGATGTGATTTTTCTCTCTATCACATGACATGTCAATGTCTGTTGGCTTTGCTGGTTTTATTTTCAGTGTATTATCTTTGTCTTGTCTGTCTAAGGTCAGACTTTTGGTACCTTTTATGACTTTTGACTTGCTAGCAGAAAAAACACAGGTGCTACTTCTTGAAACTTAACGATGAGTTAGCTCTGTGCAGGTATTCGGTCATTATTTAGGATTAATTACAGCTGTGCTTGTTCTGTTGCGACACGTCAAAACATTTGTTTTACTGCAAAAGTTTAAGCAAGAAAGAATACAGAAAAAAACAGGGACAGCACGAACCATGTTGATATTTGCTCCGGCCTTGATCAAACAGGCTATAATGTCTTTATGGAGGATCCCAGCGGCCATATGCAGTGGCGTCATTCCGCTGCTGTCCACAGCGTTAACATCCGCTCCATAACTGGCAAGAATATGCATGGCAGACAGAGCTCTGTAGCGTACTGATAGGTGGAGAGCAGTCTGTTGACCCTCCCCCTCCACCTGAGGACAAACACACACACACACACAGTCATGATGCAGAAAATGGCGAGAGGAATCACGAAAAGAATTCACTTTTATGTCATAAAATACTCGTTACTTAGGACTTTTTTAATCAGTTAAATTTCACAGATAACAGAGAAAGATCAAAAAGAGGCCAAACATTTATTTGCTATGTAAAAAACAAAATTTTAAAAAATCACTTTTGCATTGATGTTAACGCCATGCTCACAAAGGAGTCGTAGACACGCCTCTGCCTGCCTGTGCACGCTGGTCACAGCACTCTGGACCTTCGAACCTGGTTTTGGCCGTGTAGTCAGGATGCTCGGCCAGCCAGCTATCACCAAGTGCAGGGTGGTTCGACCGAGCTGGTCCCTGTCGCACATGCAGAGGCAGTAAATTTGGTGCAGATGTCGAGCTGAGACAACAAGGAACCAGTGAATTTCTTGCTGCTTGCCAGTTTAAGGAAGTGGTCAAGTCACCAAAACTGAAATTAGACTCATGTAACGCAGTGATGTTAATGGGCGGGATGTTTGGTGTTAGAGGGTACATCCGTGTTCTAGTCTGTGTTTGTGTGTGCGAGTGTTTGTTCACACCTCCTCTCAGGGTCTGCTACTGCTGACAGCAGGCTCTGCATACTCCTTACTCTTCTGTAAGAGTCCGCCAAATGAAGGGGAAGGATCGCAAAGCCCTGGGGCAAGACATGACACAACAAGAGTGACTGGAATACTTTAAAACACAAATATGTAGCAGTCTAAAAGGACTCTAACTCTTAGTTTTTACTTTTTTTAAACAAGTTTTTTCTTTTATTTTCGTCAAATAGATGATAACCTCGGAGAAGAAACATAACACTCATGAGTAATCATCGAGATTCTTGTGGTTATCGCTGTCTATATTTCTAAAATATATAAAGTATCTTTAAGATGCCATGTTTGTGTGCAAAAAGACTTTTTTGTTTTTTTTTTACATAAAGTAACATTTGGATTCAATATGTTTCAGTTCTCAGATATAATTTTTTAGTAGTGGTTGCATTGTTGCATTTACCTTCCGGAAAACTTCTCTCGGTTCACCGCCTCGTATCTTGATCAGAAAGTTGCTGCCGTACTTTTTTGACGTGTCTCTTATGTGTCCCAAATCTTCATCAGTGATTGCAGTGTGGAATTCATTGTTGTGAAACTCAATAATGTTATTGCTCCTGTCTTGAAGTTCCTTGCTCTCCTTCGACATGACCAGACACTGCAGCCTCCCTGCTGTCTGTGTTTAGTTTACCTCAAAGTGTATGATGTTTGAAAGCTGGTTATTCTGGTTTGCAGGTGCAAACGCGAACTGAAATTTCTCCAAGGCATGTTTGCTAATTTTTCACTCTGAGGAGGGAAATTTAAAATGGTTACAGGCCACTTCTGTTTCCTGTATTTGAGTTTTGGAGCTGCTTCCGTTTTCTGCCTGTGGTGTTTTCAGTCAGTCGGATTTTATCGTGTACCTTTAAAAGTTGCGTGTCTAACTTAAATGTACAGGCTTCCTGTTGTAACTGATAGCTTCTCGTTGCGTGCGGGGCCAATTACGGGGACTGGTGACACCCTTCTGAGTCATTTACAGGTTGCTCCAGAGCTTGTGTTGCATTTAGGAAAGCAGGGAATTATTCATTTGTGAAAGCCTCCATGCTTGCAATGCACAAATTAAAATATATTATTTTTTTCTAATTGAACAAAATAGTTTATATGATGTGGGCCTTTTATTGAAAACGTTTTACACAATCATCTAAAAGATGCAAGTATTGATTTTCACTCTTCCTCAATCATATGAAACATTGTAATTTTACATGCAAAAATAGAACTCTATATCTTAACACCCACTGGCTTATTGAACTCATTGTAATATCTGCTTTTTCCACAGCCAAGAAATATTTTCCTCCACGATCATGACTGCCAAGTTCGCATTGGGGACTTTGGCTTGGCCTGCAAAGATATAATAATGGAGGGTCATAAAAGCACCAACTCTGCCACCAGTGGTAATGCCGCACCTTTGAGTGTGTTTTGTCTTTATGGCGTACCTCACAGAATCACCAGTAGATGGTGCCATTTGCTTTAAACTCACATTTTTGGTGTATTTTGCAGATTCCTCACACACCACAGGCGTTGGCACATTTGTGTATGCTGCACCAGAGCAACTGAAGGGCTCCAATTATGATTCAAAGGTAAACACGTGAATAATATGACAACTACTATATGATAAATTTGGTCTTTTTTTTTTTCATGTTACATGACATATTTTCTTGCAGTGCTTTCTTTTGCAGTCGTCATACCTTCCACAACTTAACTGTTAATCTAAATTTTATCCACTGTATGTCGTTGCTGCTCTCCAGTCAGACATGTACAGCATTGGAGTACTGGCTTTCGAGCTATTTCAGCCCTTTGGGACAGAGATGGAGCGTGTCCAGACCCTTGGGGAACTGAGAGAAGGGAAAATCCCAGACTCGTTCTGCCACAGATGGCCAGTCCTGACTAAATACATCATGAGGCTGACAAGTAAGGAGCCAGGTGTTCGGCCCACAGCCAGCCAGCTTCTACAGAGCGAACTCTTCTGCAGCAAAGACATAGTATGTAGTTTATAGATATATTTCAGCTCCAAAATTTATTTAACCCTTCAATGATTTCCTTTGTGATATAAAAAACTTTGTTTGACTTTATGTGTTGGCAAACTGTATGCATCACCAGAAAGCGATCTTTTGCATGTTTGCAGTTAAAGTTGTTATAATAATTACCAACTGATTAGTTCCTTGTACCCTTACATCTTGTATTTTAAGAATATTTTTCCCTTTCAGGTGATCCATGGTTTGCAGAGGAAAGTTGAAGAGCAGGAGGAAGAGATCATGCAGCTAAGGAGACAGATCAGCCGGCTCCAGAGCTCACAAGTCACAGTTCATTTCTCTGAGTCGGACAAGACCTGAGCCTTTAAAATCTCCTCTTTACACAGACTGTCAGAACTTATTTATTCTTCCACTGCTGTACAGTTTTGCCTACATGGTACAAGTGGCAAGAATGTGTGTGTGTGTGTATGTGTGTGTGGCTGCCAAAAGAAATGAGCCAATTCTGAAGAAAAACTGCAATAATCA
>JAQLOL010000014.1:15279077-15289649 GCA_029783665.1 Naso thynnoides | reverse complement strand
CTTATTTATTCTTCCACTGCTGTACAGTTTTGCATACATGGTACAAGTGGCAAGAATGTGTGTGTGTGTGTGTGTGTTTGTGTGCATGTAGGCAACTGAGTGTGTCTCCTACATTTGGATGTGCGGTTGCCATTATTTATCTTCAATCAGCTGTTCAATAAAATCTATTTCTTCTATGTCTTGTGCGATTTCTAAAAAGCATTTCTGGTATGTGATTACTGATCACTTAAGATTTGTTTTCCCAATATTACTCCTATAGAAAAATTGAAAAAAAAAGACCTTTTAGCATAATCGATAACATGTATTATGATTTTTGTGCAGCATTTTAATCCTGAGGAAGAAGCTGCCCTTTGTCAGCACTGTGGACAAAAAAAAAGCCTTTCAGTTTAGATTTTTTCAAGGACCTGGGCATAGGCCTATTAATTCCCAAGCATGAGTATTTAAACATTTGTTCTTTGGCCTGTACATGTGGTTGATGTTGGTTTGAAGGTTGAATAACTGTTGCAGGGGACGCTCTCATATTTTTGAAACTTTAATTTGGAGGGATTTGGGACGGGTTACTGGTTATCTGGACGCCTCTTTATTCAAATAACACTATGTACTGTTAAGTTTTTCAGAAAGAAGGCCAAATAATGACAAAGAAACAACTTGATAGTACAAGCATGTTGGATGTACATCATGTACACAAAGGTCAAACGTGTGTACATGCGACGGATCTTCCTAAAACACGTTCCTCGCAGAAAAACGCCCGAATGGGCCAATCAGAGACCTTGTTTCATCGCAGGTACCCGGATGTACCCGTGGGGCAATTAGCTACGTCATTGTTCACCGCCGGACACCCGCTGTAAATAAGGAATGGATTTAAAACAGCTATTAACGCATTCATAACAGATTACAGGTGAGTGTGTTGTTGCCTTAACGCTCAATTAGGACTTTAACCACGCAGTCGTAATATTTTGGGAGGCAGAAGCCGCTGAGATTTCTTGTAGTAGCCCTGCACCGGTTCTCTGTCATGTCGGAGAGAGCAGCGCAGTGAGCACACAGCCGCCGGTGTCGAGCCTCTCCTGCTCAAGCGAGCTAAGCTAGACGTCCCGTTAGTCGGACCCACGCTTGTAAATCCAATTCATTTTGAAGTGGACACAAAAAGAAGCGCCATTTGGTGTTCGTTTTAAATGGCTGTGTTATTCTCCGCCATGTTAGTTAGCTTCCATCATGCCGAGCTAGCTAGCAGCGTTAGCATCAATACTGCCGCACGAACGCCGCCGCACGCACTTCAGTCCTTTAGCTAACGTTATGTTCCGCTCCGTAATGTTGGCGCGTTCGGGGTTCATTTGCCTTCGGGAGGTCATTCTTTGACGTCTGTGATGTCGGGAGTGAGCTTCTAATCGAAGTCCCGTCTCCCTCAAGGACTGAAGAGGGTTTAATTCGTGTTATTTTGGGATTTCGACTCGCTGCGTGTGAAAGGCCTACCAGCCGTCTACTAGCCAACGTGAGCCAGTCTGCCGGAGCTAACGTTAGTGGGAGGAACAGCTGTTGTTGTAAACGTGCTCTCGACCAGAGAAACAAGGAAACTATTACTCTCGACCAGGAAATTTCCTCTGTTTGGATTTTTGAACAAGAAGCGTTCACTCGGTAACTCTTGCACGGCAAATCTTTTTCTTATTAGCTCTTAACGTTTGCTAGTTAAATCATATTCAGTACAGAAGTTAATGTTTGGTCAGTGTCATTTTACGTTTACAAAAAACCTTGCAAGGTGCCCATAAATGGCTATCATCTATGGAAGAGCTGTGTTAATTAACTTTGTAGATGCATTCGGAGGCTGAATTACAAATTTGCAAACTAAATTACAGTCTCTGCCAATAGTTTGTCATGCCTTTGGTTTGTTGATAGACGTTTCTCCCACTCATATACAGTGATGAGTTTAACATACAACAAAGGTTCTTTCTTTAGGAATTCAGCTAACTTATTTCATACAACTCCTATTGAGTTTAATTTCTTTATAATTTCAGCAATCAGTTGTTTACTAAAAGTTTTTTTTTTCTATTACAACATAGCAATATGCATTTGACTGAATTTTGCCAAAAACTGAGAGGCAAAACCTTCATCTGTATTTTCTGCAGGTCATTAAGTTGCACACTCTTGTATTTCTGTCCCACGCACAGCATGAACAATGACCATAGTTGACAGGTCTTCAGAAAAGTCTGACCACGAGTCAGTCGGGTGTAAGCGATCTCCTTTCACCAGTGGAGACGTGGGGATGGATGGCAGCTGTTCCAGCAGCTGGGCAGTGGGTCCCACCATTCCCAGTGACTCTCCCAGGCTGAAAAGTCCTGGAGGCTGTCTGGGTCCAACGCCCGGAGCTGTAGTCTACAGCAGCACACCCTCATCTGTGGACCGGCCCAAGGAGCAAGGTAGGTGCAAGAGCTTTTTAAGCCATGTTGTTACGATGCATGATGACTGTTGCCATGATGACATGTTATGATTACTGGTGACTTGTCCAGGGTGTCACCTTGCTCCCCAATGCCAGCTGGGGTTGACATCAGCCCCCTGCAAAGGATTAGGGGTTACAGATAATGAATTTATGAATGAATGTTTGATGAATGTGTCTTGAAAGCTTGGAGATTACATGTTTCATTGCATGCAGACAGGCTTAGCTATGTTTTACTCTGCACTTGTTTAACCATCACAAAGAAGACACATTTAAGAGCTCTGTGACATACCTACGTTGTCTGATATTCACTGTGGTATGTGTTTAGGTACACGGTAATAGTTAACATTTTCCCATCCATATTGAAAGTGCTGATGTTTCCTTTGCTAGGTCTCGTACAAAATGCAAGTTCAAAACAGTGTTTTTCAAACGTAGCTATCCTAAGATAGTTTTTTTTTTTTTTTAATACATTGTTGATCTCTGTTTATTGTTCCTAGATTGGCTTTATTTACAAGAAGTGCCATGTTGCTCTTGCAAGCAAAGTCAGATCTGTATATTGAATACATAAATATTACAAAGCTGTAACAATGAAGGTGAACCTTAACTGACGTTTCTTTACGAGAGTGACACAACTGGTTTTGTGGGTGTTGTGTTGCTGCTTCCACTCCACTTTCATTCATCCAGTTACATAACCAAGCCAGTTTGAAATGAGTGCATGATCAATCACTTGCACTCGTGATTCAGTTGTTGTTTTTGACATAAAGAGCAGCAGACTGACTCTAGCAGAACTTTGTCTCCTTCAGCTCTTCTTACAGTCTCACTCAGTTGTTAGAATCACATTAAATAACTGTTCAGACTGATAGCTAAGACTGTAAGGTCCTGCTGTTCCTTTCTTTGTGTCAGTATGTACATACATAGACAGTGTAGCGTATATAGATGCAGATAGTTGTGGATTTCATTGTCCTTGCAAATATATTGAATCCACTCTGAGTGACAGTGTTTCTTGTGTGTGTCCAGTGATAAGCAGTGGTGATGGCATCGACTTGCCCCAGAAAGTCCTCTTCCCTCCAGAGCGACTCAACCTAAAGTGGAGCCAGGTTCACCGCATCGGTGCAGGCCTGCAGAATATGGGGAACACCTGCTTCCTCAACTCAGCCCTGCAGTGTCTGACATACACCCCTCCTTTTGCCAACTACATGCTCACACGGGAGCACTCCAAAGCATGTAAGTTCACTTTTCATTAAGCTTCTTTGCACCAGCGACGTCCTTGTGTAAGCATACAGTCATGCAGTAATTATCACATCAATCTTTGTCACTCTGGCAGCATCTACATGCTGCTTTCCTGCCTGATTCATGTGTTGCTCATCAGTGTTCTGTCCATCTGTCTCTTCCACAGGTCACGAGCCGGGGTTCTGTATGATGTGCACAATGCAAAACCACATCATTCAGGTTTTTGCCAACTCTGGCAATGTCATCAAGCCCATCGGTGTGCTGAATGAGCTCAAAAGTAAGTCTGTCTGCCCAGTTTAAAAAGCTAAAGTTCATAATTTGTTGCAAAATATTTACCTGAAATTAATGACAGGAGGCGCTGTGTAGCTGTTTACCTTTTCACATTTTGGAGGGAAATTTTGTGATGGTTGTCTGCTGTTCTCAGCACTTCTATCAGAATGTATTTTTCGCTGTATGTGTGATATTTAGGAAATTCTTACACGTCTTTTTTTTTTTTCCCCTCACATAGGAATTGCAAAGCACTTCCGCTATGGAAGCCAGGAGGATGCTCATGAATTCCTGCGTTACACAGTGGATGCTATGCAAAAGTCCTGCTTACCTGGAGCCAAGTAAGTTTTACCTTTTTCCAAAACCATACGCACAATTATAGGCTTATTTAAAGAGGTTGATCTTATTTCTGGCTCTATTAGATAATTAATGAGTTAATATTAAAATAGGCCTTTGAACTGGGTAGGAAAATACTCATATCTTCCAAGTATTCTGTATTTTAATCCACTGAGCATTCTGTGAAAGACTCCATACTTCATCATACATTAAAGTATTCATGTTTTTTGGCTGAAATCTATGAAATCATTGTAGCACCATCACCAAGAGGGTTATGTACACATGCGAAGCCTACGTGCATATTTAATAGATCTGCTTGGAACACCACTGTGGTTCCCAAGGGACTTATAAAAAGGGATTTTAGAAACCTCAAGTGTCAAGTAGATTCTCAGTCTGAAGTAACAGGTGGCCTCTCAAATAATTACTCTTGCTCTAATTCCTTCCTTTCTCACTCCTGCTCTGTGGGCTGTAATGTTTTTTGATTTGACAGTGCAAAATACTGTAAATTGATTTATTTGTTGGATTAATATGGCAGCTTGTCAATTATGTCACTTCCCTTTCTGGTTGTATTCCATTCTCATATTCATCTTTGTTCCAGATTGGACAGGCAAACGCAGGCAACCACTTTCATCCATCAAGTGTTTGGCGGGTATCTGAGGTCAAGAGGTAAGCTATTAGTGCTGACTTGCTTCTTGATTTATTGAGGTTAAGCTGCTGTTTTTGTGTTGTTTTACAGCCTTAGAAAACAACAGAACATTACTAATTTCTCTGTTATTTTATTTGTTCTTAGTTAAATGCTTAAACTGCAAAGCAGTTTCCGATACTTTTGACCCTTTTTTGGATATTACTCTGGAAATTAAGGTAAGTGATCAGTATTCAGCATTTCTTGTGGCTTAAAAGTCTCTGTTTTAAGGATCTGAAGATCAGACCAAAATAGATTTTTCTCTCATTGCAGACTGCTCCAAGTGTCTCCAAGGCTCTGGAACAGTTTGTTAAGCCAGAACAGCTGGACGGAGACAACGCCTATAAATGCACCAAGTATGTTATCTTAGAGACGAAAGTCATTTGTCAGAGATGACAAGAAAAGCCACTGTTTTATTTTTGTGTTTATTTATATGTCTGATTGCAAGCTATCCCACTGACCATTTGTTTCCCATAGGTGCAAAAAAATGGTCACTGCCTCAAAGAGATTTACCATCCATCGCAGCGCCAATGTGGTCACCCTGTCACTCAAACGCTTTGCAAACTTCAGCGGTGGCAAAATCACTAAGGTACTATGACTTGTGAGCTTAAATATCCATGGTCTAGCTATGAATAGCATGTGTTATTAAGTGCATTTATTAACTTTCAACTGCAATTTAATGATACTCAGCTGCTTTTTGATTCTCAGGATGTGAAATATCCAGAATATTTGGACTTTCGGCCCTTCATGTCTCAGTCCCAAGGGGAGCCCCAAATCTACACACTGTATGCCGTGCTGGTCCACTCTGGGTTCAGCTGCCACGCTGGACATTACTTCTGCTATGTTAAGGTACTGGCATGGCTACAGACCATTGTTTTAATCTGTCAGGATGCTGCTGTTGCCAAGTAAACATTCAAGAATTTGAAACTGAAATATTCTCTTTGTTGTCTAAACTAAGAAAGTCCGGAGAAAAATGTTTTTGCAAGTCTCAGTTTGAGTGCAAGCAGGTTGACACTTCAAAAGAATTTAGAATCTGAGAACAGTGGAATTTTGAGATGAAAGATGTTTAACCATGATGATTCTGTTTTAGCAAACATAGTGAAACTTTTTATGTTGTGTCTCCCAGGCAAGCAATGGGCAGTGGTATCAGATGAACGACTCCTCTGTATCTGTGACTGACATCAGGACTGTTCTAAACCAGCAGGCCTATGTGCTTTTCTACATCAAGTAAGTAAATGGTTTAAAATTATTTGTTAGGTTCCAAACAAACCTGAATTGAGAATTCATGTGTAGAACATAACCAGTTTAAATTGTTTTGGTTGTATGGAAAAACTTTCTTTAATATAACTCATCTTTAATGTCTTTAATCTTTAATAAACCCTCTTGAACGGTGAACACTTGTCTTTTAAAATGTTTCCTACACCTTCCTTTTGCTTTTGCATCACTAGGTCCAGTGATGTGAAGAAAACTGGAGAATACAGTCACATGAGCCATAATCCAGGCATCCCTGGTCAGTCGTCACCACGACCGGTGGTGATACCCCGCATGAACACCACCGTCCACCACAACAACATTGGCTTTATTGGTCCCCAGCTGCCACCACACATGACTAAGGTACAGCACATTTGCTTACATTTAAATACATATTTAAATGTATCAATTTAAGATATATAGCCAGTGTTTGACCTAGAAACTCAGAGGATTTGTCCTCATTTCCTCTTTAGAGCGCCCTTCATGTTAATGGGAATGGACCTCTGAGGGACTATCCTACCAACTCCAAGCCCAGCACCAGCAACAGTGTTGTGGGAAAACCCAGCCATGGACTGGCCTCTTCCTCCTCTTCTATCTCCCACTCAATCAGTCGGCCCACCATGATCCCAGACAACGACAAACGCCAGAAGCTTTCATTCTTCATTGGACAAGGCAAACAGAGCCGCCCGTCCTCGTCCTCCTCTTCTTCCTCCTCCTCCTCCTCCTCCTCCTCCTCCTCCTCCTCTTACACCCAGCCGTCCTCTGCCAGCAGCAGCAGCTCCTGCTCCAGCTTTTTACCCTCCTCGCAGTCTACCTCAGACGTCCACTCAGACATTCGCTTTGTTCCGCGAAAGCTTAACCACGTTAACGGCACGTCTTGCAGTAATGGGGATCGGCACGCTGGAGGGAATGGGGCATCTTTCTTGGTGCCGTACAGCCAAGAGTCCTCAGAGGAGTCGGACCAAGAGAACTGTGGCGCTCTGGATAGTGGCTGTTTAACCAAGTCTCACCTTAATGGAAACAACAGAACGGGAGAGGTCACCAACGGAGAGTCAGGAGTGCACCATAATGGTAACAGATTAAACGGACCAACCTACGGCGTCTCTAAATCCAGTCAGAATGGACACCACTATGGACGCCACAAAGTGAATGGACACAGCATCCCTGAAAAAGTAAAGAATCCTCAGAACTCTGGCAGTAGCCATGACAGTTCATCCTCTGTAGCCACTGTTGCTGCTAATGGAGTCAACAGTGACCACAGTCAAACGCAGTCAAACTTTTGTTTTTCCAGCAAAGAGGCACATAATTCTGCCTCATCCCAGGCCAGTTCTTCTCAGAGCATCCATCCTGCTACCAGTGACACCCAGCAACTTTCCACTCCTGACACAAGGGCTAAAACTGTGTGTGAACCCCCGCCTCAGCATACGGCATCCTCCGCTATTAGCTCTCCACCTTCAGTTACTGCTACAAAGACTCATTCTGTTACGTCTAGAGAAACTGCTTCCTCCTCTGCCCATCATGGCAACATCAATGAGGCCTTATCCACCCCGCAAGACTGCTCCCAGAGTACCAATGGGGTCTCTGCAGCGCCACAGAAGGTTAGCAGAGGTGCGGAAGCTGGGGATCTACCACAGGCTAGTGGTCCATCCGCTGGGACTGAAGGGCGCACAGATGCCAAGGAGCAACACCAGTCCAAGCACAGTTCTAGAGGCAATGAAGGACAATCTTCCCGAGACAGGGAGAGAGACAGGCTGTACTCTGACAGGAGCAGAGACAGAGAGAGACACTACAGGGACAAGAGTCAGGAGCGGGAAAGTGACAGTGGCCGCCATCGGTACAGACGCGACTACCAAGATCACCGCTATCATCGATCATACAGGGATCGCTTTTCTCCTTATTACCGTTCCTACAGGGACTGGGAGTCTGAGCATCGCCGGGAGCGTCCTGTCCACCACTCGAGGGAGCGTGATCGTGACAGGTCCACTCACAGCTATCACCACCGCCGGTCCAGAGAGGACTGGGGTCGCGAGCGGAGGCACGGTTATCCCTACCACGAGGACGCTCACAGCCGCTGGAGATGGCACGAGGAGAGTCGAGACTCACGGGTGATGAAGGACAAGAGCAATGGCAGAGAAAGGGAGTATTACTCGTCAAAGGAAGAGACTTCTTCACTTGCCACAGCGCACGAAACCTCCACAAAGTCCAAGTGCTCACCACCTCGGGCTCGTCTCACTACTTTTGAAGCTGCTTTAAACAGGGAAGATCAAAATGGCAAGAAGACTCATGATCAGATGAGCAAGGACAGAGATGACAGCTGCGAGGCCCATCGCTCCAAAAGACACAAAAAGAGCAAGAAAAAGAAGAAGTCGAAGGATAAAGACAGACATCGCGACAGTGGGTAAGTAAGGACGTCTTGGCTTCCATGCTGCATGATGTTTCTTTCTGTTTTGGATGCTAGTATTGGATCGTATTGTATCACCATCAATTTTATATCCTTAATTGTTCATTAAACTGCATTATTTCATTGTCATAATTTTATTTATCATTAGACCGAACAGTTTGTTTGTTTAGTCAGTTATGTTAGCAATTTATCTAACAATAGTATTTTTAGAATGCCCTCACATGGCATGTAAAGATATGCTGTTTTTCTTTGTCGTGGACAAAATCTAAACATTTGATGACATCACCTTAAAGGGCTCTGTGAAGTGGTGATGGGCGTGTTTGTGCCTCAGCACCAGATGTGGATAGATGCAGTAGGTTTCTGGTTGTGCGCCCCCTTCCTGTGAATGCAATATTTAAGAAATGCCTTGAGGGAATTTCTTTAAGTTTGTCATAAAGGCCCACTCGCACTCAAGGATGATCTGATTGGATTTTGTTGAAGGTCAAGCTTATTGTTACGTAATGAAAATATATTGCAAAAATGTGTAATAGGTTAAATGACAAATTTTTGACATATATAGAAAAAACTCTTTTGTGGCTGTTAATCAACTCCATAACTTAGGGATCTGTCACATTATTTCCTGTTTGGTCCAATACTGAACGGGTGACACTAATCTTGGGTGTCCACCTCGAAATTGTGCCAATTGTTTAGATCTTTAGAACAGAATTTGTGTCTTTTATGCAGCAACAGCCATTTTTTAAACATTTTTGTCTACCACAGACACACTGGTTTTGCTATGATAGTGAGCTTAAGGTGATGGTTCTTGTACCACGTGATGAGGAAAAATTAGCATAACACAAAATAGATTAACTTCTTTTGTAAGGATGTATGATAATAGGGCTGGGCGTTTTTTTTTTGTTGTTGTTTATTTTGTTGATAAATTCAGATTTGTGGTTTAGGGAGATTTTTTTTTTTTTTTAATGAAAAAAATTTTTTTTTTTTCTTTGTAGGCTGTTTTTCGGTTCCAGGAGCCTCAGTATGATATTGTTTTGATTTATGATGGTAGAAGAATTGCATGTAAATATGTTTTGTCAAATTACTGCAGGCGTCAATGCAATTGTAAACAACTTTCCCTTCCCTGAAACTACATAATGAACTTTTAAAGACAGGTTTGCAGCTTGCACTTTAAACCCCAAAGGAACTTATTTTAAAACTTATTTTGAATAATTTCTTTGTCATTGGTAGTGTGTTTTCAAGAAAAAAAAGATTAAAACCTTACACCATACACGTTTATTTTTTCAGCTTATACCATTAACAATTCTTTTCACTTTTTTGTACTTTTAAAAGATGATGATAACCTGTATTTGGTGAGATTTCATATTCCGTACCTCTGACCAACTATAACCGACATCACTGCTGTTTACACAACAAACGACTCCTTGGAAATTGTGTCCACGCATGCAACATTTTGTTTTCTCTCCAGTGCGACTGCGTGGCTTTACAGGGCAAGGTAGTTTTGTGTCACGAGGGCAACAACAGCACCCTGAGCCAGTAATGAAACCAATTTTGGCGCTCTATTTGTCTGCTAAAATTTCATTATCTGTGTAGTAAAATAATGTCATATCTGGCACCTGACATTGTCTCGGCCAATAATTATCGTGCATTCCTAATTATTTGTCTTTAACTGATAATACAGCCTAGGGCTGTAAATATTTTGAAAAAATGTTTAATAGCGATTATTAGAACTGATATTGTGATTGCAATTGGAATTGTGGTATAAGAGCAAATTATAATTGTTAAAACCTTTATTGTCATTTTCAGAAAAAAATATATTAAAATGATTATAGTGTAATTATTGCTTTGATCTCTACCAAATATATTCTCTTAAAGGTAGGGTGGAGGATGTTGGAAAAATGGTTCAAGCAAGCAGCATTTTGAAAAAAACACAATTCAAAAGTCCAAACCCCTTTCGACAGACTCCCCCTCTCGCTCCCCCGA
>JAQLOL010000014.1:15234712-15270009 GCA_029783665.1 Naso thynnoides | reverse complement strand
GTGTGTGTGTGTGTGTGTGTGTGTGTGTGTGTGTGTGTGTGTGTGTGTGTGTGTGTGTGTGTGTGTGTGATTGTTAAATTGTGTGAGAGAGGGACACAGATTACATGAATTTTTTAATATAATATTTTTTCAGTATGTTGTTTTGTAGGCTATGTATGTATTTTTTGTTTCTGTTTCATTTAAAATCTTGTCACACTTAATATATTTATTCTTATTTATCTTACATAAGCTGTTTGAAAGAAAATAAAAAAAGAGTTAACACTACTTTTGCATCTAGTGATCAGGACCTCACTACAAATCTTGGAGTGCTATACTTTTGCATTATACATCAGCTATTTAAACCACAGCTGCACCTCCAATGACAGAAAATTAAAATGTAAAACTAGATATTCTGAGATTTCTTCAAGAAATATTTTTAACACTTTGGGAAACATGCTAATTTGTTATCTTGCTGAGAGTTAGATCAGAAGATTGATACCAGTCTTGTGTCTGTACACGCATAATGAAGCTACAGTCAGCAGCCTGTTAGCTTGTTAGCTAGTCTAACAAAAAAGACTAAAAATGTACAAAAAACATACCAAAAAATTATAGAAAAAAAACAAACAATTTTTGTTTTTAAGACAGCTATGAACTGGACAATTTCTTGACCAGGGACAGTGACTTCTTTGAGTCTGGTTGTGTTGGCCATGAAACCAGTGGAAACTCCAGGAAACCATGACTCCCAGTCAAAAAAAGTGACGCACATAACCCCCTGAAAAAGCAAAAATTGTTGTTTTCATAGTAAAGTTTTTGTATCTGATTAAATAAACATATAACATGTTAATTAGCAACCCCTAAAGATACTCATACTGCATTTAGCTTTGGGGGCTTTAGCTTTTTCCTGTCTTGAAGCTAAGCTAAGCTAACCGTGTCTCCTGACTGTAGCTTCATATTTAGTGTACAAATTTGAAAGTGGTGTTCATCTTCACATCTCTGTTGTTTCAACAAAAATATTTCAAACTAGCATGTGTGTGCGAGTGTTATATTGTTGATTCTGATACACATGGTAGCGCATCAATTTGCTAACTTACTGTTGTGTATTCAAAGTAATAGAGGCAGTTGTCGGTCAGAATGAACCACCGTCTCTTCCACGTCTTCACCCTGCCGCCTGCCAAGAGAAAAACACAACATTTGAGCTCAAACTGAAGAGGCGACAGTATTTGTGCATGTGGAGGCCGACCTGCAGGAGACCTCAGCTCCACGTGCCACATCTGGCTCTGATCATCAGCTCTCTGCATTATTAGGCTCATTCAGAGGCGGGATACTCCCTCCAGCACCCGCTCCCAGTCTCAAAAGATGGATGCCTGAGAGCTCAACAGGCAAGCATTGAGGGAAGGGTGGGGAGTGCTTGTGAAAAATGTTCCTAGATCTGTACACAATACATACAGTACTTGACAACTAAAGGGGGAGTGAGTGCAATTAAACATCTGAACATAAGAATAATGTAGGGACGTCTCTCTGTATGAGACACAATCTGTCCATCTGCCGCCTTCATCAGATAAAAGTAGATTATTGGGATTATTGGATTTTCTGTTCATTACACCATCAGTGATGCAATAAGTGATTTACCTATACAATCACAACAACGTAATGTGGCTGATGTCAGTGAACTGTCTGCAATATGTGCACCATGTTTGCTGACTCTACAAAATGAGCATGAAGCAGCCGTTACTGATGTAATCAATATGTAATGTTCACTTGACCCAGATTTTCATTCTATACTGCTCGCTAGAGTAAAATGCAACATCTAAATTATGCAGGAGTAATGTTTACCTTCAGATGCATCTACTGCATGTCATATACTATAATGGAATAAGCATATTAAATATTCATACTGTTGTTGGGTGAATACAAACTAAAAGTTTTACTCTGCGACAGTCTAGTGGGCTCTTTATCCCCATTACCTATGGGTTTAATTTCATCCCTAAAGCATTTGTAATGGAGTTCTGCTGCAGGTCATTTTATGTTTGCATGTTTCTAATACCAATTTGTCATTCACTTGTCTGTTTATTGGAGCTCTGAAGAAAAAATGTAAGTAAATTTGAAAGGCCAAAAGGTGTGAGACAGTTTAAAGTTTTGCATTACTCAGTTTTGTTTTTGGAATTTGTGCAAGATAAAATTCATGTTTGTATAATCCAGTCAAAAGGTTATTTGTTGAATGCAGAGCAGCCATGATACTGCACACTGACGGCTCATTCCGTTTATTGTAAGATTATTTGTTTACACACTGAGCACTTCATGTATTTTAATGTGAACTATTTTTTTTGCAACTTGGAACAGACGGCCAGCAGAGGTGCTGTGTTTGTGGCCCCTCTGCAGATAGTATGTCTTTCTGAAATGTACTGTAAGAATGTCTTAAGAGGTGAACTGTATGACATGCTGTTCGCAGTGGATGATGATGGATTCAGGCACAGCAGCAGGCTCATTCCTGGCAAATACTGTAGTGTAATGAGAGTTTACAGAGCTTCACAACTTCATAGACATGAAGCAATATATCAGATTAAAGTACCTGACAGGTTGGCAGAGTGCTTCATTCCTCTCCTCTGATGCGGCTTAATTTAGCACTGACTATGTTTACTAATGGGAAAATTAAAAAGTAGAAAGTGCAGCTGGAATGATAGAGAGTATAAAAAGAGAGAGGGGCTGTACTGGCCAAAGAGCAGCACTGAGGCCTGTAGGATAGCAACAGAGGGAGATGAATGAAAAAAGGCTTTATTTGACTGTGTGACCAGCCACACAGTGATAGGTGTACATTTCCACAGCGGAGACTCACGCAGCCCATTCACTAAAGCTCGAGCATGACTGTGTGTTCTGGCAGAGAGCTGCACAGGTGCTGTATGACATGCAGGGCACTCTCTAATGCTCAGCTCACCCCTGGGTGTTTTATCATTTCATGTCAGAACATTGCAGGTTAGTCTTACTTAGAAAAGAAATTTCAAAGCATGCAGCAGGTTTTATTAAAAGGGTTATGATTCAGTTGTTTGGTTGACTTGCTGACACTTTAAAGGTTGTCATAAAAATTTGCGACTTCACACATCCATTATCTCCGGTTCAATTGTACACTGATTTGTAAAACTGCATGCACTGCAACTACAGCGAATGCAGTAGCTTAGAGTAAAATAAAGTTCATCTTACATTTTGCCCCAAATTACGATGTTAAAGTAACACAACAGTTCAGTGTGTTGGACTCAGGGACATCTTGTCATAAAATATGTCAAAAAATGAAATATTCTGTAAATAATTTTCAGCATGCTTTCATTATTGTACAATTGCCTGAAAGTAAGAATCGTGTTTTCTCTATGTAAGAATGATGCCTAATCTTGCCAAGGGGAGCAGGTCCTCTCCCACAGAGTCCACCATGTCACACAGCTATGTTTCTACAGTAGCTCAGAATGGACAAACCAAAATATGGTTCTAAAGAGGGGCTAATAGAAATTTTTGCAAGTGTCATGAACCATAGGTTCTTGTACACTTTTGGAGGGGAGGCTGAGCTAGGGAGTATTCTGTTTGGTGCAATCTGCAACTTCACCACTAGATGCCACTAAATCCTCCACACTGGACCATCAAAACAAATTAGGCTTCTTGAAATATCGCCTGATCACTAATGAATATACATTAGCTTTCCATTTTTCAGCCAAAACCACTTTGCATATCTGTTCATGGCCTTGACATGCATATCTTTTTCCTCTTTATCCTGCAAACATGGTGTGTTTTTGTAGAAAGAGGTAAGACAGGTGACAAGTTGCACTGTGGTTTGATGAGCTGAACAGTTATCTTTCATGCTAAGGCTTCTTTGGTTGGACATATGTGCTTTGCGTGTGAACCAGCTAATATGAGCCCTGTACGTCATCCAGCTTCAGAGCCTCAAGACAAATGCAGCCAGTCTTCATGCAGAATGAGAGAGATCACTGAACTCCAACTCGCCTTGCCTTTGAATCAAATAACCCATCACCTCAATCCTAACACAGTAAGCCAATTAAATGAGGTGGCTAGCATGTTCAGGGGCCCGGTGAGCTAAGGAGATAATGGCAGCCAATGCCAATGTGAGGGCACTCTGTGATGAACTGGGATGATGGAGGAAGGAGTGTTACCTACCTCCTAATACAGAGATTTAAGACGGAACAGCCATCACAGAACAGAATGAAGGAACAGAACAAAGGCGAAAGAGTGAAAGGTTAGAGGGAGGACATGGAGGAACAAAAAACACAGACGGATTTTGAAAAGACCCAACAAGCACAAAATTCACCATGCCAGAGAGACGGAAAGGAAAAACTTTTAGAGGAACATGCACCAAGTGAGAGGAGAAACAATACAAAAAGAAGAGGTCCAAGTATGAGCACCATCATGAAGGTGGACATTTTTTGGACAAAATAAGGAGTTGCAACAACACAAAACTTGAGTCAACCAAAATTTGTTTTTGTAGCACTATTTAATATTGGTACTAACATTAGGCAGACGTTTTATGCACATAAAATATTAAAAACTATTAACTGTTTCTCAGGAGGAGTTGACTCCTTTATCATGAAATACTTTGTAAGCTAGCTAATTAGCCCACAGGGGTCTGAGGATATGGTGTTGCACAGTTTTGTCCCCCAGTGTCAAGATAAAGTTCTGCAGCTAATAACACGCTAAGGCTACAGTCATGCTATTGGCACTATGTGGCAATACTTAGGGACAGCAATGCTTTGAGCTAAATGTTAACATCAGCATGCTAACATGCTCATAATGATGCTAACTGGCTGATGTCATGCAGCTTGTTTGCAGATTACCAGCAAGGAGAGGTATTAAATTCATAAAGCTGCAAGAATTGGCACCTGTACTGAATAAAAAGTAGCACTACTTAATAAATTTACTCATTTTCAAAAATGAGGTGGTGCTGAAATCCGTGACTAAATTTACTTTTGTTTACTGTGTTGTGACGGACTGAAAAACATGCCACATCTCTTTTATGAAACAATTTATATTCAGTTGGTGCAGAGTCGTTCCAACATGGATGCTGTGTCACCATTATCGATAGATTTCTTGAATGCACAAATTCATTTGGTGAGCAAATCCATGGATCCCTGAAGTTCCACTAAAATTAAATGTTTTTTGTTTTTTTAACACTAGTGTGACTGGGCCCTTAATATTTGGGTAGATGTTTGAAAGCTGAATGTTGAGCTTTTATCAGTGAAAATCTAAAAATTTAACATATAACTAGCATAGTTTCCGCTTAATTAAAAAGCTTGACTTAATGTTAACTTCTGCTGAAACTAACAACTAACAATTCTAAGTAACACAATTTGCAACATTCAACCATTAATGCCCAAGTGCTATCAACCTCAAAAAAGCGCATAGTAAAGTAATTACACACAAACAACACAAATACAAAACAACTATGACCAGGGAAACGAAGCACACTGCTTCTCAAACCAGTGTTAAGGCTCTCCTGACATAAATAAACATCATCAAGGCTACATTTTTCTACATACCAAGCTTTAAGAGCCAGCCTTCTCTGTCGGGGTTGAAGAACGTGTGAGTCAGATCATTCCCATCGTCCTCTGGGATTTTGAAGGGCTCGTTTTTGATGCTCTCGTAAAGGTTCTACAGGAAGGGGAGGAAAACTATTAATCAAAAAGGTAAACAATGGAGGAAATGCCACCTTGGTATCGAGTAAACACACACACACATGCACTCACACACGCATGCATTCATTACAAAGGAATCTTCACCCTAAGAAGCTCTTCAGGCAGATCTCCTCCTTCATTGATGCCTCTGTTCATGGAGATGAAGCGCTCCACAGGGGGCTTGTCTCTGACGTTTGGGTTGTGAAGGCTGGTGTTTAGCATTATGATGGCGAATGAAAGCACGTAGCAGGTATCTTAGGCAGCAGAAAGAGGAACAAATGGGTTTCAATGTCAATGTTCTGCCATAGCAGATCTAAATGAGATTATAGAGAACAAATGACTCATGCAATGCAATAACAACAGACAATGACATGAGCCACCACTTGAGACCAAGAATTAAATGCAATTGCCAAATCTCCCATTGTTTGTCACTTTACTAACTGATGCTGACACAACATTTTCTTACAGATCAAATCTTTGCAGTCCAGTTTCCCAGATGCAATTATATTTCCCTTTCCTTTTTTATTCTCCATGTTGTACATTTACTCTAACATGCGACAGAGAAACACTTTGTGTTTGACTTAATTTTATGTTTAAGTACATATAACAGGATGTCATCAGTATATGGTGATATTTTGTGTTTTAATAAACTTTAATGCCTCCTTTTCTTCTTATGCATTAGTAATATTGCTATTATATTATGAAGGGGTTTAGAAATTTTTTCAAAATGTAGATTTTTTTTGTAATTGATTTAAATTTATTGTCCTTCTGGCAGATACAGACAGAGAAAAGCTTTTGGTATCGTCTCTCCCATATTAATCCATGACTTTTAGACGCAAACAACCTTTTTTTTTAACCTAATTTGTGCTTCATTTGAAAGATGTGAGCGGTATGAGTAAGAAAAAAGTAAAGGGGGGGTGGTTAGTCTGCCTACTATGTGTAAATGTTCAGACACACGGGCCACTGGCTGCCTGTAAATGAATCATTCATTCCCCTGTCTGTCTCCTCTCGCTGACACACTTTGGTCCTGGCTGTCCTGCGCTGCCTATTGTCTGCCCGCTAACACACATTCTCCATAAAAAAAAGGAGGGGCTTTTCACACAGTGTGTGCTATGGGGCAAGAGATGCTGCTTACCGCCAGAGGAATGTCAGGAACCATAAGATTGATGAGCACGATGAAACACTCAGAGAAACGGGTTGCTCATTCCTCTGGTAATTAAAGATCCCTGATCATTTAATGTTTTTATGGACTCAATGTGCGGTTAGTGCTGCACACATGGTTCTAAGCTGCTGTTCTGCCCTGTAACCACAACACACAACAACACACACACGCATTCCTATGCGCAGATTGTACAGACTTTATGGGGCCACTGAAACATTTTTCATCAAAATGCTGACACTATTAGATTTCTGACATGCACTGTGCTGTTAAGATGAGATCAAAATCAGTATCTGACAATGAATCATCTGAAAGATTCACAAGTCACGCCAGTTTTAAGGTTTTCTTCCTGCATGCTGTTGCTGTCTGCACACGCACATTTAAAAAGTCTTTACGTTTCATTATAAGGCATTTAAATTTACTGAATCTTTATCTGAGCGTGAAGTCCGTCCACTGAAGGGACAAAACTTGGAGCATTCCTTCCGTTGGACCACATGCATCCTCAGCAACCTTCCACACAATAGGTGGCTCTTAAACATCCTTAATTATTTACACACTGTTGTAGTTGCAGGCTGTGTTTATCACAAGACCATGTATCACTCAGCCAGGTTGAGCCTTCCTGAATAATGGATGTCCCCTTGTTTGTTGCTGGTTGTTTACTGTGAACTCGTCTCCTGCAGTGAACTGTAATCTGTAGTTACTGTGATTTGGTTAATCCTAACCAAGCTTTAGTCACAGTAACTCTTAGGTCTTAATGATTTGAACGCATTAAATAAAACAGGCCATCAGTAGATGCATCCCAGACCCTCAGGCAGTACTTCTGCTCGCACATTAGGCTAGAGTGCTGGTCAGTGCATTGACTTTGTCCAACATATTGGATTTCACAGTCAGCTCATATCAACAACAAGAATATTGTTTATCACTGATTACCATCCAACCACCAAGGGGGTTTATTTGCATTTTTTAAGGTGTATGCGGAAAAATTAGCTCAATTACTCCAAATAATAATAACAATAATAATATAATAATAAAAAAAAAACAGATAAAAAATAAAGAAAATCATGATTTGATAAATAATAGAAACCTGCATTGCATCAGCTGCAACATCAACAGTTTTCATGAGACTGACAACTGGAGTCTAACAGTTAGCACAGTTAGCTAAAAGTTGAGGATAAATGGTTGAAATAGATAGCAGTTAATAATAAATCGTTGGCTAAATTAATTGAAAAAATTGACAATTTAGATGAATCAGGGCAGCAAAGTTTTATTCATTGACTGTTAGACTCCCACATAGTACACACGCTCACACTCCACCTCAGATTTTTTCGCTAAGAATATTAAAGTTAAGGCAGCGCTTTTACGGATTGTCACTTAACACAACGATCATCATCTGTTTAAAACAAAATCACCGCAATGCCCGTTCCAGTGAAGCTCACAGTGATTTTGCGGTCGAGCTGCTAAATCAAAGTTGCAGTGTTAGCATTGTAGCATTGTGCGGCTCACCACATCTGCATTGCAGTTACACTGACATCAGTCAACAGTGGTTCCATATGTAGCGCCAGTTTTGCTGAACTATGGATCTCTGTGGGTCAGAATATGCATCGTGCTTGCACGTGTTGTCTTATTTGTGTGTGTTTGTGTGGGGGTGGTTCATCTTTTATTGACAACGGATCAGTCACCCCCCACCTGAACAAACCAAAACATGGCAGCCCTGGATTATGGTTAATGGTTGTAATTAGCTACAGGTAATGAAAAATATTTGACCAAAGCTTGACTTGGTAACTAAAATCATGGATAAATTCTAGAAATATAAGAGGTAATTGATACTAATTCATAAATGTCTGAAGCTTTGCATTACACTGGGGCTCATCTGACAGAGCTGTGGAAGTCTGTATGATGTGTTTAAACAACAGCAGTCTGCTTTTTGTCTGACCTGTCGACTGGAAGACTCCGGGGTTGCACTGGCAGTACCGTGAGGCGAACGCCTCCATCATGCGGTCGATCTTCTGGGCTTCACCTGGCAAACGGAAACTCCACAGAAACTGCCTACAAACAAGATAGAGAGAGGGGGATTTGATTTGTGATTTTACAGGAGGCGAGTTGAACTTTTCTTTGCTCAATATCAAATTGTTCTTCTGACCGTAGTGCTTGGACAAGGTTGAGGTCTGCAAACTCATGCAGCTCCACAAATGCCTGCAGCACCTTGATGTTGAAATCATCCCTGGTGGGAAAAAGAGAAAGATTAGAAAAATGAGATTCTAAGAAATTCAGGGTGTTTTTTAAGCAACAAGAAGATCATCCAAGAGATATCCAAACACTTCAGAGAAGATTCAGGATAATTCTTAATGATATTTGAACCCAAAAGACCGGATGGAAAAGACATATTTTCTCCATGAAAGCATTTCTCAACCTGAATTCCTGTTTCTCAGCATTCCTGTCATGTCTGTGCCGTTATTCATACTGGCTGGTGAGCGCGGAGTCTGGAAACAATTTAAACAGCTGGCTGATGCTGACTGTTTCTCCACCCTGGGGGGGGGGGGGGGACATGGTGCGTTCGAGCGGTGAAAAACAAAACTGAACCCACAAAGGCTCCTTTCTGTCAGAGGTTTGTTTGGCTGTCGGAGGGCCTTTGGAGGAAAAGTCAACCGCTGCTCTCGGGCTGCGGTCACGGCTTCTCTGATCCTGTTTGTTGTACATCGGGCTCCGTGATCCTCATCCTCTATTGTCTTTGTGTTGTGTATTGTTAAAATGAAACCAGGAATTTTCAGACTTAGAGTTTTGTGTTTTTTGTGGAGAGACATAGTGGAAATGTTGAGCGGAGCACAGAGAGCATTGGCTTACAAGAAACAAACAACAAACTTCTATTGCAATAACATTCTTGGATTATTTGGACGATGACTTGGGGGCTTTTCTTCTCCTCTAAGTGTTTACAACTGTTGGTGTATACTGGCGTCTGCAGCCACATAAAATGAATCCAATCGTCTGAAGCTTATATGTAAGGTTATTGCTATAGGTGCATTTATTGCAAAGACACCTGATGTTCTATTGTTTTTTTTTTTTAAATAAAATAAAAACTGCACATATGCGTGTCTCTTTGTGATAACAGTGAGTGTATTGTATGTGACAAACAACAAAAACAAGGTCTGGTAGTTAAAACTCAATCACCCCCTCAGCCTTCATCCATCTCCCGCTATTTCTCCTCCTTCTAGCTATTATTCTCTTCCCCTCCCTCTCTCTCTGTTTCCCCTCTCTTCATCTCCCTCTCTGCTCAGCATGTAATGATAGGGTATCACTCCTTGCATAAGCTCAATTAGTGATAATTACTGAGTGTAAACTCTCAGCCTGTGTTTAGTGTGATTTCCACTGGGTAGGTGGCCTCTTTGATGATCCTCTGTGAATAAAGCCTATTAGAGTCCCTGGATACCCCTTTCCCCAACCCTCTGCCTCATTCACAGAGCGTGTGTGTGTGTGTGTGCGTGCGTGTGTGTTTATTTATCTTCCGACTGATGCACAATCAGCACCTGTTCTCAGGTAAGACAATAAAGACAGCAGCTGATGTGATTTCCTTCAAAGAAAGAGTTAAGACAATGCAGCATTTTTTTCAATTTTAAGTCTCTTATTATGATAAAATGTAGGTCCACCTAAAAACATCAATGGCAGAAGTCCTGCACTTAATTAAGATCCTTTATATAAGACTACTTTTGCCAAACAAGAGCTTGTTTTGAACTTTCTTGTGGCAGGAAACAAAATGACATTTTACTTGGCTTGTTCACACAGGAAAAATAGTTGGTTTCCAACCAACACAAAGCACCAAAATTGGCTTCAGTTGTATCCCTGTGTGGACTGCAGTCAGCCAGACATATGGATTGTTTCACAGTCCACCTCTTATTTCCTTCATGACATTGTTTCTCATGTGACATTTGTGGGGCTGATTGCCGATTGGTGAAGCTGTTTCTGCTCTAAATGTCTAAAAGATCAGCTGTCAATCAAATAGTGCAACTTTTTCCACTATGATTTTCTTTGGGGGAAAGAAGTGTATTTATTATATTTTGTTTCAGAATGCTTCGTCTCTCTTTGCCTCATACAGCATGTTAAACTATCTGTCTCACCTACAGATGACACCATCCATCTCACTATCTTCAGGACTCCACTTCCTCTTTCTTATCCAGCAGTCAGCTTGAAATGAGAGCAGCTGCACGGCTCTTTAGCAGTTACAGGTTCATATGCTTTGACAAGACACCCACACTGACTCAAAGAATCATGCTAAGGGGTCAGTCAGGTTTCATCCTCTTTAATCAATACATGCCGCCCATAATTTTCTTCTCTAATCACAGAGGGAGCATGAATCTTATGTCAGGAGAACTTTCTCCTAAAGCCTGAAGGACGTTCTGCCTCACCGCTCGCCTAAGTAGTCTCCGATGACGGTCTTGTTGAGGCCCTCGCCTTTGTAGAGGAACTGAGCGATGTCTTCAGGAGTGTGCTGAAGGAGGTCATTCTCCAGAAGGAACTGGATTCCCTGGAGAGGGGAAAAAAAGGAGGAAACAGGAGGGCTGTTCATCTCAATTGAGCAGGCATGATGGAAAATGACAAGGTTTCATGGCTGAGAATGGATCACTCTTCACACCAGCTCCTAGAGTCGTTCCTGTCAGGGCGACAGAGACCCTGGAGGCTGTGAGATGGAAACATGACATATCATACCTTCTTTGGATCCATGTTGAATTTCTTCCTGCCCATCGCAATCTGCTTATTTCGCTGGGAAGTTTTGCTGCGACACAGAAACAAACACAGAGATTTAATTAGGTTATCTCACTTATCTACCTTACACAATGCAAAAAAAACCATACCAGACATCATATACAAAAATAAACTTGATTTATGACAACAATGAGAATATTGTTTCCTGCCACATCTGTTCTACTTATTCATGTCTACATGCTAAAGTCTAATCAGAAAAACATATGCCCACACACACAAACCAAACACTGTGTGCAGACTTCAAACGTGTGTGTGTGTGTGTGTGTGTGTGTGTGTGTGTGTGTGTGTGTGTTCGTGATGCAGGTGATACATGACAGATGAGACAATAAAAAGCAGACATGACCTGTTTGCATGGAAAACATGCCTGATTGACTGATACTGGGCATGTACGCTGTGCGCTGACTGTCAGTGTTTGTTTAGAGCAGCTGTTGGATGGAAAACATACACAGTATAGCCAAGCTGTTGCATGTGGTATATTGTATACAATATAATGCTGTTAAAATTTAGCCAAGTGTCAAATATAGGTCATTATTTTACATATACAAACAAGCAGACAGACATGACAGCCTGATACTGCTATCATAGATAGCTTTATCTGCTTTATAGCTGCTTTATCTGTCGGTCGATGTCATTCAACACAAAAACACCTTTGCAATGCAGCCGTCTCTGTCGTCTTTGAGCTAAAATGCAAATCCCAAAACCCAACAAAGATAGATGCAACGAGTCAACTGAGAAAAAGACTAACACGATCCTACTGCCAACTATTTATGACTGAAGATATAAAGATACATAAAAGTGTTATTTAGAGCTCTAGAGGTCATTATCTGAATTATTTCTGGGAATTTTAAGATTTTAGTGGCTTGAAAAGCAGATTACATTCAAATAATAAACAGATATAGATATAGATAAACATATAATGTAACATATATGTATGATGTTATAATGTTATGGTAAATGAATTTGAAAATAATGTCATACAAAAGCAATAATGAAAAGAGATGAGTGGTTGCTCTAAATAACCCAGTGCAGATCAAACATGTCGGGCGTACTTGGAAGATGGGGGAAGGGGGAAAAAAAGCAGTCAAAGAAGGAAGCGAACCAGGCACTTAAAAAAATCTAAGAAAACATAACTAAAGAAGGAGAAAATGTTTAAAAACCTTAAATATAGTGGGTAAATAATTAAAAAAATCTTTAATAGTAGGTAGTAGTAGACAGTAGTAGACAGTAGGTCTTCTATCAGGGTGTCAGAAACAAGAAAAACAGGAAAGCACAGCGTTGTTTTCTAAGGGCCTGATAAATCCACCAGTACTGTAAGGCTTTTTATTATTTCTCTCCTCATTTGCTACTTAATTCACATTAGGAGCGTCTGAATTGCCTTCTTGTTGTGAGTTATGATATATGTTTGCTTTACAAGGTATATTTAGTCAATGCAATTCAACAGCTGTGCCTCAATTCTAAGACAATGTTCAGTTTTTGGTGACACTCTCAGAGGATTTGATTTAGCTGAATTGAAGCAAATGTGCATTCTGTGTAGTTTTTTAAGCATCAAAGTGGTTGAAAATTACTGAGATATTACGTACATCAAATGCATAAACTACAAAGCTGCAATAGATGGTGTGACCGAACACCATGGCTTTAATAACTTACCTTTCCCCAACGCACGTCAGCTGCTCGATCTCCGTCATGACCTCAGCTATCTCAAACTTCAGTCTCTGTTGGGGGAAGAAAAAGAGACGTCAAAGTTGTTTTTATTTCTTTAAGTTAAATTGAGAAAACGGAGAGAGAATGCATCATCTGCTGAGGAAAAAATTCAATACTTTTGTGATAAAACTGGGTGTGGAAAGATGTACTGCAGTTTTATTTGCATTACTTGCAGCATGCAAATAGAGCTACAGTGCTGCAGTAGATAGTCAAAAAGCATAAAAAGGCTAAACATTATGACTAAAGTTCGGAAATTATAACAAGCACATACTGTATTCCTAAATATTTTTGACATTTCTCTGCTACCAAACAGTTCATGGCATTAAACAGAAAAAAAAAGTGTTAAAATGCAGCGCTGATGAACAAAGGCTTCAGCTGCACGCACTCATTTGCCCAAACACACCTCAATATCGTCGAGCAGCTCTCTCTTCCTGCGTCGGATGTTTGACAGCTCATCCCTCTCCTCCAGGGACAGATCATCAGGAACTGAAACGCATGATGGAGAAAACAGCACAACTTTACTTTCATATGCACACAGCTCACATCTCTATACCCACTCAGAAAATAGAGGGGAGCCCAATCCAATCCGGTACCCACAAGTTCCTCAGGAGTTTATATGTGAAGATGGGAAATGGAAACAGACTCATCCTCCTCCTCCTCATACAGTTAAGTGACAGGGCTGCTGCTGCATTGACTGTTTCACCTCATTCTGCTGAAGCAACGCATGTCGAGAGCATGCATCTTCGTCTTAATTAATGGGAGAAAGAGAGGAGGCGAAGGGTCTTAATTATTCCACTTGAAAGTGTTTTGCCCCCTCCCTCCTTCTCCACTTGGCTCGGAGGGAAATTCTATTAATAAAACAAATCCAGATTAAGTTTTCTTTCATTAAAAGTGAATTTGGTAATTTAACACGGCCTACGACCCTGATTCCCAGGCCGTGAGGGTTTCACAGCTGCGGGCAGAAATGAGCAAAGAGGGATGATGACTCCCTCTGTTCTTCACTCGTCTCTCTGCCTCAATCTTGTTTTTCAATCATTTATCCTACTCTTCTCTCTCTCTCTCTCTCTCTCTCTCTCGGTTTCATTCTCACCCACGCGCCCTTTATTTCTCAATTTTCTCCATCTTTCTGAAGCACAGAGAGCCTGTGCAATCTCGCTTCATTAAGCCAGCTTAGAGGCAGAAAACAGAAATCTCAATAGGAAAACGGCACATCTCATATCACAGCTGCAGCTTTGTGCCTACATGTTGCTAAAGGAGAGATGTAAAAAAAAAATCATCACTTGTTATTTTCCCTCGCAGGCCGGAAGCTGCGCCAATTAAAGCAAAAACAAGGTCACCGGGCTCAAGAGGAAGCATTCAGCCCACTTTCATTCAACAGCTTGTAAAAGAGTTGCGTTCAGGCGAGCCAAGTATTGTTATAGATGGTGTTCGCATTGCCGAGACAAAAAGGGCTTCCTAACCCAGTTGTTAAATCCTGAAGCGCCGTGATGAGGGTCAGGTAAACAGAGGCAGAGGCAGCTTAGGGATTTCCTTTGTGGGACATTTTTTAATAGACAAGAGAGAAGGGATGTAAAGGCACAAAGACTGAAAGTATGAAAATAAGGATGTTAATTAGCATTGTTAACCTCCAGCAGCCTCACAGCACTTACGCAACACAACTGTGAGCACTGTGAATGTTACTCTAAGGCCAATTAATGCTCTTATAAAGCTTTATGGCTATTTTATGTAATACTTTCAATGTTCTAGTTAAGTGAGGTCTTATAAATATTTGGCCTACAGGGCAAATATTGTTTGCATCTGTTAGTAACGTACTGAATAGTCTGAAGCTTTGCAGCTTCATTCATAATGTTGACATCTGAACTCCACATCAGCATTCCATAGATCAGTATTGTAATCTTTATTGTAACTTCAGCCATATTTGCTGCATTACATTACTGACACAGTTTTAATCTGCATATGCATTCTGTGTTTAACTCTGAATAGTAAATACATACATACAAACATGTTTTATGCATTTATGTTGACTAAATAAAAGAGTCATATGTATTAATTAAGGAAGTAAAAGAGGAAGTAAAGGAAAGAGAAGAATAAGACATTCAATCTGATGAATAACTTTATTCAAATTAATAATTTTTAATTCTTTGAAGATGATGACGCCATTAAAATGTGATGACAGACATTTGGAGTTTCAATAGAAGCTTCATATGTAAAATAAAGACACAGCCTTAGCTCCTTATGTCAAACTGCTGAAGCTAACCCACCGAAAAGATGCATCATTATGCTAGATTTTAAGGATGATACTTGAAGCAATAGCTTGAAATTTTGGTATAATATATATTTTCTTGCTAAGAGTTAGATGATTGACACTAATCTGTCTGGTAAATATATACGGCTAAAGCCAGGTGTTTCCTCCTTGTTTCAGTCTTTATGCTAAGCTAAGCTAACACTTAGTCACTGGCTTTAGCTTAATATTTAACATACCAATATAAGAATGGTACCAGTCTTTTAAGATAACTCTCGTTATGGCTGTAGAATTAAACAAAAATGTCAAAAATACATCCCAATGTGTTATTTTCCTAATATTTGTGAAATTTATGTTAAAAACAAGCTGCCCTATACTTTTCTTTTTCTTATATTAGAGTTCTTCTTTGTCTTTCCTCATATGTTGCTCAGAGGAAGATGACGTGGAAGCAGCACACAGCTCCATGTTTTCCATTGGCCCGAGGCATGCATTAGCTAATGGAGAAACCCACTGGCTGCAACAAGATGCACGATTACAATCTTGATTCATTACAAATCTAATGAAAAGCAAAGGATGTTCCCTTTAATAAAAGCCCACCACCATTAATGGCAAAGCATTTCCATTATCCTCCATTTTCGGTCTCTTTTACTGCATATACAGTGATATATGTCTTTCAAACCACACATTTGATAATCGAGAGGACTATAAAACCAGTGCAAATGTCTCTGTTCCAGTGAATAATCTTGTTTAGTGCTGGGGGCTCCTCTACCGAGGTGGTCCACCAATTACATTATTAACACACTTCCCCCTGTGACCTTCTCCGACTCATTCAGGAAATGAGTTTAGTGTCTTCAGCAAGCACAGAAGGAGTCGTGGGGCCAAAGCTGGTCACTGCCTTTATATTGGCTCAAAGCAAACACAGCCACGCTTGAATGCTAATCTACTAAAATCAATTATGATGTGTGTCAGAGCTTAATAACAAACAACAGACATTGAGAGGGTAATAGCAGCCAATGGGGTTGCTGTAGTTGGTGAGGTGCTGATTTCAGTTTGTGAGCAGAAAATTACACTTGAAGCCTATTTTAACCGCTGTGCCTTCTCAACAAGATCTGCTAAATGAAAGCTTAGAGATCCATGATATCAAGCGCTGGGTTGAGAGGGTCCAAAGGGTTTAAACTCCGACATGTGCAGCACAGAACAAGAGGCTTCAGTCATTTCCCCCCTAAAAACAAAATCCCTCACAATCTACTTTTAGGAGTAAATCCCCTGCTGCTCTTCACACCCAAAACTAACAACTGTCCCTGGCCACCCACTGAAACCAAAGGCTTTAACGGCATTTAAACTAATGCGGGGATGCTTCAGATTTCACACACCACCTACAACAACATTTAGATTCAGTTTTATGTTGAAACTATAAGTTTGAGTGGACAGAGAAGAAAGAAATGAATGAATCTGCGGGCCTTGAGAACCGATTCAAGGACTTCCCTACATAAGTATCCATACCATTTGCGCAGGAAACCTGCAAGGTACTGAGAGCACACAGAGCTCAGAGTGAAAATCCCACGCTCACTTGACACTGGCTTCAGTCCCAGTTTTCCCTGACTCGTGTGACTGAGAGAGGATTTGTCCAGATCTACTGGCTTTAAACTAGGGACTTTACCCGCCATTATGTCTTCTAAAGTGGGTGAGCTTTCTAAAAGAGATAACTCTGTTTCCATGTTTGGCATTGCAGCTCAATGGGACACATGCAGGGAAGCAGGAAGGCAGCAAACTTCCCCAGGATCTAGACTCTAATCTGAGACCCGCCGCTTCCAATCCCCCTAAATGTAGAAGATGACATGTTCTGCATTAAAGCCCTGGTACCACATTGAGACAGACAGACAGACAGACGTGTGGTTAGATTGCACATGAGCACAGACACACCAAGGCCAGCTGGCACTAATCCCACACACTCACCCTCACCGCCGCTCTGTAAGCCCAACAAGAGTCAGCCAGAGCGGAAGAGTTGTGTAGAACAGCATATACACAGATGTTGCCGCCGACCAGCCGCTGCCTCCCTTTAACCTACTTTGCATCAGTGATGCTGGATAAAGTTATGTGATAGTGTAGCAGCAGAGTCAGGTGTAGCTGTCTGCAGAGGCACACAGCAGGAATGCTGGGATGTCATGACAAAAGCCAATGTGAGGGGGAGGTTATGGTACAGAGGGTGAAAGGCTGTGCACAGAAAAGTCATCGTGCACGTGTGAAAGGTGTGCTGCCATGTAACAAAAGTAAAACTGAAATTTCAAGGTTCTGTTTCAAAAAGAAAACCTCACGGAAAATCCCTAACATTCCCATTATGGCACTCTCTATTTTCTCCCACTTTAAACCAGAAATATTGCTAGATTGGCGAGCTAGCCAGACTAAATCCTTCATGTCTGTATATTAAAATGCTGCATGCATGCCTACATCATGCTTATTAACCTGTGATAACCTTTCCACAACAACATGCATTGACTCTGCTGACCACAGCAGCCCCATATGCATTTTCTTTTCAAAATAAAAGCTTGAAGGTTCTTTTACAGCTGCTCGATATTCAATATTGGTAAAAATATTGCAAATGATGGCAAATACCCCAATACTCGATAATATCTAATATTAGCCCAAGCCTATTTTGCTTTTTTTCTTGTCACCTTACAAAACACATTTGATCCAAAGTCTTTTACACGAGTCTTTAGAGAAAAACAGTAAAAGTCAGAAGCGGAAGAAAAGAGAGACCAAAAATCCAGCATTTAATTAAAACGCAGAAGCATGTGTGCTTGCTGACTCACTATGGTGCTAAATAAATTATAGAAAAAAGCAAAACGGACTACTTGTTTGAAAACGCCACTCCAAAACACCAGACCACAGGCTATTTCTGCACAAGCGGTGCACTTTGTTTTTACAAACAGATGACTTCCTTTCAAACTGTGTGGATTCCTGAGAAATTGACTTATTTATGTTGTGTGCGGTATCTGTGCCTGATAAATCATGCATTATTACAATACACAGCGCTGTTCAGTAATAATTCAGCAGCAACAGTGTTGGCTGTTGCGTGAGAGGAAAGATTTGGGGAGCTAATATGGTCTTCAGTTTTTAACTATAGCTGGGGTCCTGAGGTGAATCTGGGGCTCGGGCAGCTGAAGAGCCCTCACACTGATTGTTCGGATTAAGCAGTTTTTTGGGGAGGGACCCCCTGCTGTGAATGCATTTGTGCAAGTGTGTGGTTGCATAGGAGGTGGTCTGCACACGATGTCCTCCTTATATCACACATCTGCTCAGCATCAGCACTATGTCAACATTTGATTCGATGAACCCCGCTATCCGAATCCGAGGGGCTTCCACTGCCATATGCTTGCGGCCAAAGTAACCATAATCTGATGATTTGATCGGCCTGAGAATGAATTGGATGGATGCTGTTTCTTCTGGCATCCGGGCAGGATGGGGGCTTTCACAGACTGAGTACAGTCCAAGAAGCTTCCTCCCCTCCCACTCACTGCAACTGATCTTAGATGATCATCCAGGTTTTAGGCAGAAGGAAAGAAGCTGTAAAAATATCTTTGTTAAATTCGTTTCACTTTGATTCTCTCACAGGGATAGAATATTTGAAATTTTAATATAAGGTACAGTGGTGATATTTAAAATACATGCCTCCTTACTGTCTACATGTAGTTCACATTAATTCCAGTACACTAAAATCTAGATGGATTAATTTTTTTTTTGTCATGCACACAGAGTGCCCAGCCCTCTTGGTTTACAAGACACCAAAAGTACAGTTTTAGTAGTCAAGCAATTAATTAGAAATTTACAGGTTATTTTACAGCTTGGTCCTAAATGTTCTATCCCAGTCTTGGCTCCTCTAAGGTGGTATTAAACATGCTGATCTTTCACTGGTAATGTTCCTGAATGTAACTGTGCACAAAGGCATCTTTTTTGTTTGAACTACACAAGATACAAGGTTTTACATTTGTAGCTATTCTCAAGGAAAAACTAGGTTTGTCATTTTTGTGTATACCATGCATCAGCTGACCATTTCTCTCAACAGATCTACATGAGAAACATTTCCTTTCCGAATCTCAAATTGCTGTCTGAAATTCCCAGTATCTCCAAGTCTGAATTACAGTTAGGAGGCTGACATGATGGAGTTTATTACTCAGTTGCTCTAAATACACTCTAAACGTTATGACAGTAACAAGACATTAGCCATGCTAGCATTGTGGCTTTGGGAAAAGCATGTTGGTTTGTCGGACCAATTTTGTCCAGACTAAAATATATCTGAATAATTACTGGAGAGGTCTGGTGTAGATATTAATGTCCCCCCCCCCCCAAAATGACAGTCATCAGTTTCAACTGTTTGTGTTAACTGTGCTAAACAGCTATTTTTAGCACGGTAACTACATTAACTAACATTGCGAACTTGGTTAACCTTGCTGAATATCAGTATCGTCGTACTGAGCATATTGGCCCGTTAACTATGATGTTTAGCTCAAAGCACTGTTCTGCATAAACACGACCCTACAAGGCTGCTAGCATAGCTATGTCCCTATTTACGTGGGACTAATATTAAGTTTGGATCTCTGGTAATTCATAGAGATTGCAGAAGACATCTGTGGTTTTAATCGTGTGCAAACTGGCCATATCCATCATTTGTAAAGAAAAAATTCCAGGGGCAAATTACCATATTTCAGCAAACACAGACATCACCTGATAATAGTGGTCAGGACAAATCGACATCTCAGTAATTTGGGTTATTTTTTTGTTATGCAAGACTCTTTTCTCTCTGTGTGATTTCCCTAACTTTCTCTAGTCGAGAAACATAGACGCTGTGTTGGACATAATGAATGAAAATTTTTACTGCATTCTTGGTGCAAACTCAGCAAGGGCAGGCTCATCGTCTCACTGGAGGAGCAAATTAAAATATCTGAAGATTTTGGGATGGCTGACCTGCATGTTATCATGCGATATTTATATCTTTTTATGACTCATAGTATTAACATTATTGCTAATATTACAGGCAATCATATCAAAGGGGGTGACATTGCAAATGTATCACACAAAACACAGACATCAAGGGGTAATTTATAAATTACATGAAGTCCTTGGAGTAATTCTAGTCTTGTTCGAATAGTGCTTTAGTTGTGTAAAAAAGTTGAGCTTCACAGCATCAAAACTATATAACTAATCCTGGTCATAAAAAACAAGAATGGAAGACAAGCCTGTGACAAGAATTGCTAAAAGGGAACAAATATATATGAGGGATTATTTTCTGACAGACACCGCAGTTGCTTCCTGTGGGCGTCAGGTGATTGACAGTGAGCAGAATGAAAGTATCTCTTTATCTGATATGAACACTCTCACCTCCTTTATTGTGTTAGATATCACACTTCCCAATTTTGAAATCTGTGTTGGGTTCCAAATGAAAGGAAACACACTTTAATATCTCTAATGACACTGACTGCGGGCTGACACCAACATAGAGAGGGTCAGCCAGGATGATTGGCACTGATTTTAAACCTTTCAGTGTGCAGCTCTGTTGAACAAGACGTGTTGCTCTGTGTCGACCTCCAGTCTGCTTGGAGGTTCAGGATGTCCCTGTGATGGTTGTGTGGCTGCCTGCAAAAACACTGATTATGGCGGACCACCCTGATCCCACTCACAATGAGACCAGAGCTACCTTTGATCAAAACCGAAACCACTAACAAAGTTTAGCAAAGAGGCTGTCTCTTTGTACTGGCTGTAAGTTCAGTACAGTTTCTTATAGATGGATAGATCTTGCTAAATATCAAACTGTCCCATGACTACCTGCTGCTGGATCAAATACTTTCCATTAAAAGCAGCCTTGTCCTCACCAAGTCTATTTGAAAAGGAACAGAAGTGAAAATATACACTAGCTCATACACATGGGCAGGAAATGAAGAGAAAAAGTGCCAGGACATGTTATTAAAGTGACAACGAGGTGGGCGTTGGCGTGGTTCTCCATTTCAATTGAGTCAGAAGCCAAGAAACACTTGCCTCCCCTCTACGAAACCCCCTCCCCGCCCAATCCTGTCTGCATTTTCAGCCGGTCCAAGTTTTCTCTTAACCTTCCTTTCAATGAAATTAGGCATGGATTACTCGAGAACAGTACATCTCTGCAGCCCTTAATGTCTGTCTGTGTTCCTCCCCATCTCCCGCTCATTTAATTTGCTATTCCTTTTGTCTCCCATCTGCTCTCCATCTCGCACTTAAAGGGCTTCCCCTGTCGACAGCTCCAAGCAATAACTCCAGGCAAAGAGCACTTCTTTTCACTAAAGCAGAAATGTTGCCTTACTGACAAACTGCTGCGCTGTCTTGTCTCACATACACACAGATACTCATACTGCCATGGTGATGGGAACATGTCAGAAAGCCTCCCCAGTCTCTCTCCTAATAAGGTCCATATGTAGTCGTCTCCCCCAACAATCAAATAGCACAGTTTGTTACAAGCTGCTGCTCATCACGCCCTAGCCCTGTGTGTGTTTGTGTATTTGTCTGGTTGCATGTGGTGTAACGTACTGTATATTTAATCTTCTCATGTTGCACCACAAAACCCATAATCTTGGCAGTCAAACTGAATTTCTGTTCTTTCCAAATCTCCCCTTAAGCCTTTCAACAACACAGACTGTCTGCCAGGTCAACCAGTGAGATTGTAAAGAGTCTATTTGCAATTTTTTGGCATTTGTGCAGACACACGTAGGAGACAAATTTAGTCTCTTATGTATGTCTACATGTTTTGCAGACATTCATTTAAGGCTACTGGGGTGCTGAAAGCAGAATTTGGTGGTATATTTGATCCATCTCCATTTTTTTGTAGAGAAAAGCTAGATGAAAAGATCAATGCCAATTTCAAGTCTATACTGTAAGGAAGCTAGCACCTGCTGCCGCCAAAAAACTTAGCGTAGCACAAAGACTGGAAACAGGGGCAAACGTCTTTGCTTAATGCCAACAAATTCCATCTCATAATAGTCTGTCACATAACCCCCTGTTAAACTCCAACAAGTCATTTTTACACCTCAGTTAAAGTATGAACCAAACAACTTATATATAAGTTTAAGCGAGCTCTTTGTTAGCTTCTGACAGAGCCAGGCGAACTGTTTCACCCGTTTCCAATGCTAAGTTAATGGTCACCAGGCTGTAGCTCTATTTATGTATGTTCATGCGTATACATGAAAGGGACCTTATGTCTAAGTCTTGTCAAGGAAGAATATATATTTCCCAAAATGTCAAACTGTTTCTTTACCTACTGATGTCTAGTCAAGTGTTAAACTGATTTCTAGCCTCTATTTTTATTTTTCTAGCTAAAAAAATTCCTGGATGGATTTTTAAAAGACATACTTTCCCTTTCCCAAATTTTGTACAAAGTGAATATCACAGGCCAAGTATTGGAAAGACAAATATCACCAACGCATAATACCTTCTGATTTTTAGCATAATTCTATTACTCATTGAATGAAGGAAAGACTGCAAGATTCTGTGATGCCTTTCCCTTAATTTATTGAAAAGATGACTTTTAGGCTGCAAATTATTACAGATTTAACTAATCTGTAACAATGATTATTTAGATTACATGTGCATCATTGTTTTCACGATTAATGGATTCCATTTTTGTCTTATTTGGAGAAAAATCCCATTGTCTGATCAACAATCCCAAAGCCAAATAGATGTTTAGTTTACTTTACTACAGGATAAATAAAACCAGAACATAATCGCCTCTGAGAGGTAGAAACTAAAAATTGTTTCAGTCATTTCTGCTTTCAAAATTTCTCAAACACTTAACCAAAATGTTGATCAACTGATACACCAGTCGTTTCGTGCATTGTAGCTGTGAGCGGATTCCACATGCAGCACGTCTACAAGGTGCCATTCACATGCAGATGCAAAGCCAGATGTCTGAGCTCTGTTCTGCTTCTGTCTAGCCAGTCAGTACCAACCACTTAGTTACAATAAGTCAGCCAGCCTCCCAGGGTGAAGCATTGCAAGAGAGCAGCCACAACTCGCCACGAGTTGCTGTCTGATGTCCTCCCACACACTCACCCTAAGCCACAACAAAGACCATACCCAAATCACTCCAACTTCCCCTTCTAACCAACAAAGCCCCAGAGCACTACAGTACTAGGCACCAAAATAATCACACATATAGTGTGTTGATTCGGGCTTTCCACATGCCACCTAACAATATCTTGAGTTTCATGCTGGCTGGGGTGAATGTTATATGAAATGATAAATTTAATACAGTCAGATATCCATTCATTTTAAGTAGATGACTGCGAAAAAATGAAAGGAAGAGAGGCACCTTTTATCTGTCTGAGGAAGATATTTCATTGCAAGAGAGAAACAGTCAGAAAGCCAAGGTGTGCCTTTAAGATTCTGCGGAGTGCACACAGACACCGCCATGTGTGAGCCATTAAAAGGAGCTTACAGACAAAACAGTCAAGCTGCAGTCAGATATGATTTGTTTTTTTAGCACACGCTCACATATTCACTCCAAAGAGAGTAGAAGAATGGAAGGAAAAGACTTTTCCATTCAAATTTTTCCCACGGTCAGACAGACAGAAGAGTGTTGACTGACACTGAGGGGTTATCGAGGCACTTACACAGGAAATATGGTAAAGGAAATCTCCCAAAACTCCATTAACAAACATTTTAGCTAACTGGCTTCTGAACCCTAAAACACAAGATGCATTTGCTTTGGAGCCTCAGTCGTCATAGAAATTTTTGTTCAGGCACAAGGAATTTTTTAAAAGGCAAATTCTTTAAATTCCAGTGTTTTAATACCTCTGCTTCACAAAACAGCCATTTACTCAGCCTGTATTAATCCCTTGACTGAAGCATCACAAAGCTGCAATAAAGAAGAGGAAATACAAGAACGCCATGTGTTAAAACTCATGGCCTCCATCCAGCCGTCAGTGAACTGCTTTCCAGCCAATTTTCTTTCTGTGTTCTTTCCACTTCTCCATCCAGCTATACAATGATGCTAAAAACAGACACATGACTAACAAAAACACTTATGATTTCAAGTCTGTAGCTGATTTCCATTCATTCTGAGGTCAGGTCCTGTCTGCTCTGTGGCAAATAAACTGAGCAGGGAAGCGCCAACTCTGATTAGTAGGAGCAGTAAACATGTACTAATGGATCCCATGCTCTAGCTCAGTCCTGCAAATGGTTTTATTCAGCATGGAGCTAAATTTAGATGAGAAATATGTGCAGATTAGTCCTCTCTTGCTCCAACACCTTTACTCCATTATCCCATACTGAAAATGACCTGATGTGGCTTACTGAGATTTCCAAACTTTTACCAATTGTCTATTTTCTACACTGACCTTGAGAAGACTTTTAAGACACCTCAATTTTATTTGAAAATTTCAAGCAAATCTTATTTTAAAGTTGGAGGAGTCTGCTTCACCAGCTTCACATGCATTAATAAAGCTTTTTAGCCACTTGGGGGTGGCACAACAAGCTATAAACAAAGCACTGACATATTATAACCTTATAAAGCTGCAACATATTGTGATAAACTGCAATACTGTAATCAAGGCAATATATTGCAGTTTTTCTAATTTTAGTATGAAATTCCATCCATAAAATCTAAATTTAAAAAAGTTGTTTTTTTTTAAATGCAATCAGAATAGCAACATTTTTGGTGCAATAGCAGTCCAGATTTAAAAATACATAAATGAATAAATAAACCGCTGTCATGAATCTTTGCATGTAAACTATTAATTACGGATCAACAATGTTTTTGAGAATCAGAACAATATCGCAAATTATAATATCACGATATCTGTGATGGCTTGGAATTTTCTGTACATTTCTTGTGAATTTTATCCTGTAGATTTTTGCTCTTTCTGCTGCTGTGTTTTTTCCTGTGTGCTTTCAGGCTGGGCATGGCTTCCTACTGCTGGATTCAGGCGTTCACACCTGTTTCCAATGCCACACTCATCAACATCAGCATAAAAACCCCGGTCTAACACTTCCATGCTGCCAAATAGCTCCTGCTCGCCTTACAGTACAGTTGTCTCATGCTATCTGTGGTTTATAGTGAAAGCTCTAGTGCTATGTTGTGTTTTCAGTGCTTGTTGATTGTTCGACTAATTTGTTTTTTGCTCCTTGCTTCCAGTGCCTCATCACTTCGCGCTCAAGCCTCTCTGCCCATGTTGCGCCACAACTCCTTCTCTGATCACCAACTCCAGTGCTGGAAGCTTCCCAGTGCTCCCCCTGTGATCTTCTGCACCGTAGCCCCACAGCTCCACAACTCCTCAAACTCTCTGTGCAGTAAGCCACACAGTTCTTCAGCCTCAGCTTCTCCTTCTCTGCACCTTCAGCATCTCAACACCACCTCCTTCAAACAACAGACTGCCTGCCTGTTTCATCCAGCTTCCCTTATCTTATAATAAAATCCTTAAACCTTTTCCCTTGTCTGTTGGTCTTGCATTTAGGTCCAAGAGAAAATCTTTGATAAAGCAGAGATTTATACCAATATTTTCTTATACCCCTACGGCAAATACTGCCTTATTCAAATATCCAGTAGAAACACGGTAACATTAGCATTCATTGGACAAATTAAGTCCAATATTTATTCTGCTTTTACCTCTTTATTTTATCTCAAACAGCTTTTGAGAGAAAAGACTTGAAATTCAAAATTCAGGACTTTGGATTTGACGCGAGACTTGCCTGTTTTTATTTGGGACTTGACTCGGGACATGAGAGAAAAGACTTGAGACTTACTTGAGACATGCAAAACAATGACTTTGTCCAGCCTCTGCTCTCTACAGAACAGAAGGTCTCAGTTCAGAGGCTTTGCCCCCCCTTCCTCAGATGGAGGCCCAGGGTAATCAGTAACTCCGATCACCCAAGCGCAGCTCCTAACACACTTGTTACAGCGTCATGAGAGGAGGCACTCTTAGCTGTTTATACACCATTTATTAATCCTAAATAGCATCATGACATCTGTTGGCTCTTTCCTCTGTTGTTCTCTGATTGGTTCACTGGTGCAGAACAAATCATAGCCCCAACTTTGAACATATTGTTTGGTTTTGCTTGCACACGGCACATGCAGTCGTGAGAAATTGTACCCTAATGTATGCACGTGGGGATAATGTGCACATTTGTTGGCATGCAAAAAAAGCAGCCAAAAGCTTTAAAGTCCAGCTTATCATTAGAGGCATTCCATCACTGAGCCGAAAGGACATCATAAGTTTAATCCATAGTCTTATGATTTTTATATGGATGTCCGAGCCAAGAGTTTTTGACTGCAATCCTGATCCATGTCCTTTAATGTCAGATATCTGCCAATATCGAGCCAGATCCGACATTTGTATTAGGCCTTAACGTTTATTAAATATTTTTCTGATGGGGTGGGGAAAAAAATCGATACACCATAATATCGTAATATTTTGTGTGATGATACTGTGTCAATTCATTGATATTTTATTACATGAAATCTTCAAAAATGTTGCAAATAGAAACTCAAATTTTTGTATAATAGAATAATAAAAATCAGTTGACTTTTCAGTCCACTAGATCAGGGGTTCCAAAGCTTTTCAGCCCGTGACCCTTAAGATAATGTAGCCAGAGACTGGGGACCTCCATTGACCCTGGAGGTGGCATACAGCATTGTGCACAGCCATGCAAACGCACTATTAGGCCTACATGGGGATCATTGCAACATAAAAGAACAACAGCCTAACAGCCATAATAGAGTATAACCAAAATTTACACAACAATGGGTTAAATATGCGATTACAAATTTTTGTTTGTTTGTTTGTTTGTTTTTTGGGAGGCATCTCGCAGCCCCCCTCTCTGTGTCTTGCGACCCCCAGGGGGCCCCGACCCCCACTTTGGATGCTCACTGGTGAGGCAATAAAAAAGCAATAAAAAATTATCAAAGAGAGATGAAGAGACTGAAAAATGTATCATATTGGATGAAACAGATGATGCTGACAGAGTTTTACTTTGGGAAAATGATTCTGCAGCTCAAAAAAAGTGAGAAAATCACAATATATGATTTCACAATGACCAACATATCGCAATGTCATGATTAATATCATATCATGGGGCCTCTGGCGATTTCCACCCCTAGTATCTGACACACTGAAATAACGTGTAGATTACTAAATCTGACACGACTTCTTTTTAACAAGCTACTCAACACAAATATAAAAGGTGCTCTAACTGGAGAATGCAACTTCTGAAACTGACTTGACGCAAGCCACTGGAAAACAGGCATATCACTCCTGATGAAGGTGTTACTCTCACTTCAGCTGCTGCTTTGGTGACTGGCGGGGACAAATTTAGCACAATGTGTCTGTATGTGATACCAGCCTATTGAGGTGAGCATGTGAACCATGTTAAGTGATGTGCGCACGATGACAAGAGGCAGCCAGCGAGTGAATGAGAGCTCTTAATTACTTTAACGTTTATGGTAAGGTATTTGAGTAATTCACATACTGCACAGCGCTGCACATTGTGTCGTATGTTTCCAATTTGATCTGCTGCTGTCTGACATCCTGTCACATGACTCAGTGACCGAGATCTCTTTAACTGGCCTCGTGTACAGCGGATTGGTGGAACGTGTGATTAACTCATATTGAAGGGACATTTATGGTTTAAGTTAAAAGGATGACTGACATTAAGACAATGATGCAACTAAAATCTCTCGCCTGAAAACACACAACAAAAAAAATGAGATTTTGTTTGTATAAGTTAACTTTTTTTTTTTTTTTTAGTGATGTTTTTTTAGTAATGATGTTTTCAGGATATGAAGTCTTTTTCCCACTTGAAACTTGAATGTACTCAGTCGATTTCATGGTGATTTATCAGTTAGATCCTCGTTACTAGAGAGAATGTCAGGGGTCATAAAAGTCCTATGAGGACCATAAATACACATAGCAAAGTTCATGGAAATTCCCCAAATGTAAGGCACAAAGAGTATTATTATAGAAAGATATGAACAGTTACAGCACATCAGGAGTAGGTGCTGTCACTACATCATAGCCCCTTTATGCAAAAGTATAAATTAAGATCAGTGAAATAGGTCAAACTAACTCCTTTCAAATTCTATGCAAAGCTTCTGGGTTCACGTGTATCAGACTGTTCAGACGTGATAGAGGTGTGAGGGGGAAAAACCTGGGAGTCCAGATGAGGGTCTCTGCCGGCTCGGCTAATCTCTCACAGTTTAACTGACAAAATGTTATCAGACTGTGGCCATTTGTTTACACTACACCAGCTTGAAGGTCTTCATTTCACAAGGCGGTTTGGATTATCTGCTCGGAGGCACACTGTGTGTGTGTGTGTGTGTGTGTGTGTGTGTGTGTGTGTGTGTGTGTGTGTGTGTGTAGCCACAGAAATCCTGGCTGGACATGCAGCTGCACAGGTTCACTCCACTCAGCTTTATGACCAAATCACACAGTCAAGTCTGTGGCACCAACACTGTTAGTTAATTTTGTCCTTATATTGTTTTTCAGTTTTCACTAATGGGAAATTACATTCCAATATCACCAACTACAGTGTCACTATAGTTACTTATTTTCGAAGTAAAGCTCCAGAACTCATTACCTTACTGTTTTAAAGGCACCTCCTTTTTCAAACTCATCAGTTTTCCACTGATTAGAGCAGTAAAAGTGATTTGAGAAGTCACATCTAAAAAATCCACACAAGTGCACACATTGGCAATATTTTTAATAATTAGCAGTAGCAATTTCGCAGTGGGATAATCAAATTTGGGATTTAAAAAAAAAAAAAGATTTTGTTGTTCTATCCTTCTTGCAAGGCTGCCATTCACACATCTTATCAATTTCCACCCGTTTAAAAGGCTTCAAGCAAGATAGTGAGAGCAACTTCAAAGCCCCCACAGCAAGACCTCAAACAGATGGGAAAAGGTGCATGCATGATAAAAATGCAGTGTTTTCGCTTTTTGTGCAACACCGTGACTTCAGTGTCTCCAAACATGTTTCTGTGCAGGATCAGACTCATTCGCAGCTGCGAAGCCATCGAGTCTCACTGAATTTCTGAGAGATGTTGCTGTGCTGTCAGGTCTTCAATCATGACAGCCGACTCTGCTTGTTTTTCTACGCCTGTATGCAAAAACACAACAACAACATCCTGGTTGTGAAATACCTCCGAGTCCCCTGGCTCGCACACATCCATCCATGCCGTCCATCCATCCCTGTACGCGGGCTGAGAAGAGGGAGAGGAAAGCAATTTGGGGGAGAGGAAAAACAGCCTTACCGTGATTGTCTTCCTCCATGTCGACTGAAGCAGAGACAGGGCAGTCCGGCTGAAGGTGTGTCCGGCTGAAACCTCGCTAAAATGTATTTTTCGGGCTGTTTTTCTTTGCTTTCCCCGCTGACACACAGCCGAAGCCGGTTTGTTGACAGACAGATGGTTGAATCGGACTCGCGCGCAGATGTCAGCGGTGAAATTGTTAGGGGGGGGGGGGGAGAGAGAGAAATAAAAGAAGGCGCGCGCCCGGATGTAAATTAAACTGATGTCCTAAATTGCAGAAATGCTATCAGAGGTGTCTGGACGCGATGTGAGAGACTTCTCTCTCTGCTCTCCATCCTCAGCTGCTCTGTCTGCATTCACATTAGCTACACTGCAACCAGAGTGACGTCACCAAGCCCCGCCCCTGGTAACAACACCCCCCCCACACACACACACACACACACTTGCGCACACATTTGGTGGTTCGACTTAATTAATCTAAAAATACTGTCATGAGCCTGTAAAATACCAACCATGATTAAGTTAGAGCTAATTGTACAAATATGGGCCAGTTGGCCTACCCCCATGTTCAGAGAAACTTGGCAAAAGGTCTCTTTTATTCCCCCAGAGATGATAAAACATGATAAATTACCCTCCACAATGACTCAGTGTGCAAGAAAGTGTCCTTCAAGGAGAGAAAAACAATTGCAGAGCCTCAAAGGCCGGGGCTTCCCAAACCTTCCATGTCAAGGCGTTCAAATGACATCAGCTAGCTTACAGCTTTTACAAGATGTCTTCACAGTCATTTGGAGTTCTTTGGATTTTTTTGCAGCTGAGCCTCTGTCAGACCTGTTGATCTTCTCCTCAGGTCTTTTCCTTTTTTAAAAACATGTTCATTTTGTGAGTTAGTACTAGCTAGGTTGATGGCAGCAACTCCACTTTAATCTTCAAGAACGAAAAAGCATTGGTGAACTTTATGGCTAAACTTGTAACTTTGCTGTACAGTGCAGTGAACTGAAGCCACCAGCTTGTTAAGACTCATTGTTGAGTCTTTATTGTAATTTGTTTGTGATTTAAAACATTTTTATTGTTTGTAATCTGCTATTTTAAAACATTTTTACTGTTTGTAATCTTCATATTTAAAACATTTTTACTGTTTGTAATCTGCGAATTTAAAACATTTTTTACTGTTTGTAATCTGTGAATTTAAAACATCTCTTGCTTGTCAACCTCAACGATTAACAGCTCTCAGTTTTAAGGATTTAAAGTCAACATTCATTTAAAATAACAAGTGATTGAATATTTTTTCACTGTGACAAGATAAAAATAATCCATTTAGAAATGCACCGCCAATTGAAAGCCAAGTAGTAGATCCATCTGCAACCCACAGACTGTAAACAAAGACTTCCAGCCTGTGTTTAGTTACTCTTTAAGGTCAGAGGACAGCCTCCATAAGTTCAGTCAGGGGTTAAACCTCTTAATCAATAATGTGAAGGTGAAGTTATAAACATCCGTTTAATTGCAAATCTGATTTGGTTGTTTAATCTCTTAAAGCTGCTTAGTCCATGTGCAAACAATATATTTAAAGTACACTTTATTAAGTCACTTCGCGCAGTAATTTAAAAAAAAACATTAGCTTTATTTATGTTCCACACTCTTGTACTTGAAGTACTTTTAGGAAGAGCCTTTCTGAAAACCTCTTACAGTAGGTTAACGTCCAAAAATTTTGGTCAAAGGGGCTTCTCGAAATCTAACCGCACACATCCACCTTCACTTTCCTTACTACTGATGCAGGCATGACGACATCTATAAAAGGTTCACGGTTAAAGGCATCCAGCTCGGACACTTTCTGTCTGTCCCTGGCAATGTGAACTCGCAAACTAAGTCACTGAAGCTTTTCCAAGGAAGATCCTGCTCACGCCAGCAGTGATGCACTGCAGGGAGGCGAATGAAGGCATGACCCAGCATGCTGTCCAGTGTTCAGGAAGGGAGTTGAGCTAAGGACTCATTGTGCAGCACTGCAGGGAGACAATGGAAGAAAGTTACAGAGAAGGAAGTGATGTTATAGGCATGCCCTTCTCCACCCTTACTATTATGAAATCCGATTTGACTTGTGTCACTGCAATGCCAGTGCTGGAATGTAATCAAGTACATTTTTTTCAAATAATTCAATTTAGTATAGCTTGAATATACATGTACTTTTCTTGAGTATTTACATTTTATCATGCTTTAACTTCTACTTCAATATAAGTCAGCAGGAAATATTTCACTTTTAATGCCACTGAATAAAATTTAAACTGATTTAGAAATACACATAATGACCATCAGCTCTGTTTTTCACATTTTTCAGTGCAGTATGTTTGTTTTTTTGGTTAAAAATATAACTCATGTATTCATTCAGTGGTACTGTAAGTAACCAATCTTAACATTCATTCATTTGCTGACCTTTAGCACGCAGAACAAACCAGTGTTGTTAATTATACAGTGAGGATGAATGATGTTGGATTTTCCTTTTGCTCATGCAAAGCTTGAAATGTTATGCAACCTGTTTGGATGCTGGTTCAGTGCGACACCACCTCAAAGCCTTAAGCTTCCATTCTGTGGCACAGTCTCAGTACACTTCGCCTGCTTTGAACCGCCACCTGCTGACAGAACGGCCACGCTGACATAACTGATGCATGTGTCCATTGTTTCATACACCAGGAATGTCCTCACTGTTACTGGAAGGAGTAAAGCACAGACTAAATTTACACATATTTCCAATTTGTGCAGATTTCATCATGATGTAATTCACTTAAATACACGTAATGTGTAGCTCAGCTGGTAGGGTGGGTGCCTCATGTACAGAGGCTGTGTTCTCAGTGGCCACAGGTTTGATTTCACCCTGTGGCCATTTGCTGTATGTCCTTCCCTCTGTCTCTTGCCCATTTCTGTCCTGTCTTCAGCTGTCCCATCAATATTGGCCAAAAAATGTCTTAGAAAAAAACAACAACACACACATAACTTATTGATCTTTGATTTGATCTAAAATGTTGGAGGGAACTCAGCTTCACTTCTTTCAAGGGTTGACTTAAATGGACAGCACAATTAATGCAATTGCTATTTATACATGTTTTACACTGGTTATATACTATAGTTATAGTTCATCATTTATCAGCCTGTTAGAATAAAATGGTCAAATTGCCAGAGCTCAAGAAGTGGTCATGGTTTAATTACCTTTAAGAAATGATTAGCTGAAGCCCAAAGAGTGCTTTTCATGATTTGTCACGTTACAAACTCTGCTCTCTCCAGTAATATGAGTTTCTTACTGATAAAGCACTGTACCAGTCTATTTTTGACTTCTCACCATTAGCAGAGATCGCGCCCATCTTCTACAAATGCTAATTTTAAAATCAACCATATGTGTACTTAAATAGAACTCAGACTGCGTTTTAAACCTCATTCACTGCCCTTCATGTTGAAACAGGGTCTAGAAAAACTATAGGAAACATGAAAGTCGCTAGGTATAGGAAATTCACTCATCTGAAGAGAATGCCAGTGTTTATTTGGCCGAAAATCGCTAAGTGAGAGAGAGAGAGAGGAGCTGTTCAGATAAAAGTTATAACGCCTGGAAAAATAGTTCCTTGTAAGTGCTCTCTTCCTAGCTCTAATATTAGTGTGATGAAGAATTTTGACACAGACGCTCCTTTATTAACATTGTCACACATTATAATCAAACATGATATCTCATAGATAAAGCTATTTTGGAAAAAATGGGGGGAGTTTATGTAAACAATAGGGCTGATGTTGTCAAAGGACAAAGACATGTAGTAACGCTGATATGGTCCTTTAAATAGTCTGCTCCAAATGGATCACAGCTTACGTGAAACGCTCTCCTAAAATAGAAAATTTAATGTCTCACATTTTTTTCCCCCTAAAAGCACTCGGCATAAACAAACACAGATTCCACAGCATTGCTAGTTAAAATTAATTTGCGGCATGTTCCCATAAATTTCCCTCACACACCCTCAAAGCCCGCCTGCAACCAGGATCCACAGAGTGGGTTTTACATGACGTCTTCATCGGCATCTCTCTCTTTCTTTCATGTTTAAGCTGCTGTTCCTCCCTCACAAGTCCACAAAAAGTGAAGGGGTTTTTGTGTGAGGGGAGTGGCTGGCGTCAGTTTTGGGAATGTTCCTGTGTTGAGTGCAGATGTCCGGGCCAGAACAGGAAGTGGCTCCATTTCCAGCTTCAGTGGAACCAAGAGGGTGGAGTCCAGCAAGAGCTATCTCCATCCTACAATTCAATTGCTTCCTTCTCATCAATGCAGCACTTGAGTTAATTCATCTGTTGTTCACAATGTGCACAGAGTTTACTGGCATTAGGAAATTAGGCATTTGTCCTCTAAATGAACAAAGACATATTCAAGCAAGAGAGAGTCAATGTAAGGGCATCCAATCCCAAACATCATATGAATGTAAAATAGTAACAGAGGATGCAAGAGTCAGCCCCTGCATGGCTCAGCCTCTTTGATTAAATTTTGACCCATAAACTTGGCCTCAGTCTGACATCATTTTGCCCGCACTAACATGTAGTCATATTTATTTCCCCCCATTTACAAGCCAGCAGAAAAAAAGGTTGCATGGATGCACTCCATATTTCACTGGAAGCGGGTCCCTACAAGGCCACACGTCAGCCACATTCAAACATCTCATGTGCAGGAGCAATGAGTGGATGGACTGACATCCAGCCCTCGTGAGTGTACATAGATGACAGAGTGCATGTGCTGCTGTCTGATCACAACACATAAATACTCTATATATATGCACGAGAGAGTCACAGGGTTGGGTTGATGTGTCTGCTGGCTAGTATTTCTTCAGTCAAGTGATTATTGTGCAAAGATATTTGGTTAAATTTCACAATATATTCAACGCAGAAATCTGCTCGCCACAGTTTGATTGTTAAACAACAACAACAACACCAAAAGGCTATGGTTTACGTTGAAGTATTTATTTGTTTGGTGGAGCATGTTTTTTTTCTCCACCAAATGTAGTTTCAGTACTAATTTCTCCTTTACTTTCAGTAGCTTCCATATACCAGCATGCTAAATGGTCTACAGCATTGCTAGTTGGTTAATGCCAATGTCAGTGTGATGACATGCTCAAAATGACATGTTAAAGTTTGGCTGATGTAATATTTAGTTTGTCAACCATCTTAGATTAGCATTTTAGCATGACAACAGTTAGCGCTAAACATAATAGCTGAGGCTATCTTTCTCGTCAAGAAAGATAGACTAAAATATTGCTAAAAATAAATTGGAAAAATAAACGGAAATACAAAGTAGTTACTAACTTTGAACTTTCTGCATAATCATTCGAAGAGCTGATCTGCAAGTGCATGTAATGAGAACTATCATTTTCTACATTAGGCCATGAACTTATCAATCACCCTTTACACCAATCTGTTTGCCTTTCCCCATGTATTTGCGCAGATGAACACAATCATATGTCATGTTTGACTTTTGCAATTTGGCTGAAATATAGATTTAGGGTCAATTTCTCTGATAAAAGCTCTACTT
>JAQLOL010000014.1:15192847-15203152 GCA_029783665.1 Naso thynnoides | reverse complement strand
ATATTTGTTCCCCAATAAGTGTCAATCTTAAAATTGTTTATTAAGGTTGGAAAAAATTCCTGAACTAGGAATTTCAAATGATGTAATCATGTAGTTTGTCCAGCAGAGGGCGATCCATTATTTAATTTGTAATAAGTGTTTACTGTAATGTGCTCTGATGTTTGGAAGTTTATTAGAAAACCTGCATCCATCACGTGTCTGAGTCACATTTATATGATAAACACATTTAAAATATTATCAATATTTTCATATCGTCAGAAATATCAGATATTGGAATTTTCTTACTCTTTAATAATGATATCGGGGTCAGCCCCAGAAATATCATATTAGTCTGACCATAATATATTATTACTGGATACGTCAACCAGCAATTACTAATATTTGAGAAGCTGCACAAACAGGTGTGTAAGTTTTCTGCTTAATAAAAACGTTGAAAGATAATATTTTATGAATCGTTTTCTTTAAGCTAGTTATTAGTAACTGCTGCAGCTCTACAAAGTTTAATGTAATTTAGTTATGACATTAAGTGAAGTTATTTTTCCAGGTCAGGATCTTTTCATTTGCACTCATTTGAAACGGTTTCTAGAAACTCTGCTGACTTTATCTGAACCGGAGTCGAAACCACGTTTCGGGGGCTTTCTGACGTTACACTTGCTCTGAAAGCGGCGGACAGCCAGAACACTGGCTCGCATGTGAACAGATAAACTATTACAGACCGAAGTTATCTCTGAAATGTGGGTGTTTTACCTTCGTTAGCCCCCTTCCTCAGCTGCTTGTAGTTTGACGCCTGCTGCACCAGGTCCAGGATGGTTTTGGTCAGCACAGCGTCGGCCAGCGGGTAGGCCTTTGGGTTCACTTGAGGATCAGCCTGATAATGGTACAAAAACAAAATGAAACAAAAGTAACTAGATTTGATTTGTACTTGTTACAAGCATACACAGAGATCCTGAGAATTAAGTATTAGTTCGCCCCGCAGCCTACCGTTAGTTTCTTTAGCTTGCTAACAGTTAGCTTGTTAGTTAGCTCAGAACCAAACACTCACCATTTTGAATTGTTTCTTTTTCTCGTGTTCCGGCCCTCTCGGCGAAATGCTTCACGGAGGACTATTTTCTTTAACTCTAGGCTGAAAAGGCAACAAGCCACTATGTGTTTTCTGTTAGTAATATAGTGTTTTGTAGCAGCAGAAACTCTCTAAGCTCTGAGCATGCAGCTAGTCCGAACGTTCACCGCACGTGTGATAAACTCGCACATGCGCAGTGGAGATATGGGATTAAAACGGAAGTGCTGTTGTTTCGCTTTGCTCGCACCTAACAACTTGATTTAATTCTGGTGTTTTAACATAAAAGCTAATGCGAGAAAATTTTAAGATGTCTCTAATGAATACCATGAGAACAAAATGCCAAGTTGAGTTGGCAGCAAAGTACAGGATGATAAATAAGAATGTTAAGATAAAACAGTTCAAGAAACAATAGGCCCTTTAAAAATAAAACAACAACTTAACAGGACAATAAGAGACAAAAATATATACAAAAATGCACAGTTGTTTGTGGTTGTAAAATCCAGTGGTAATAATGTACCTCTTACAATCAGAAAAAGGCTTTTGTTTGTGATTTTACTTGTATATAAATTTGAGATTATCATTTGATGAATACCGTAATGTATGCTTAAGATTTTAATATATATCAATAATATCAGTAGTCTAATAAACCTGTGTAGAGACCATTATTTTACTGAATATTACAGAGAAAAGCTGCCGTACAGGTGGAAAGATGATGAAAAGAAATATCCTTCTTATTAAATTATATCAGATGATCATATTAATATTTCAATGTATTGTAAAAAAGGATTTTTACCAGAAGTTTATGTCCATAGTGTGAAATAATGACAGCCTTTATCATAAAGATGTTGTCCAAGCTTACCGTTGATGTGTCACTCTCCATTCAACTCCGCGGCAACAGAGGGCGCGCGATCAACAGCTCAACTGAACTTTCTGCGAGCAAGAAACGCGCTTGGCATTCTGGGTAGGGCACTTTCACGGTAGCCATATTGCTCCATCGTCCTGACTGAAGGAGAGAGAGGCGATGAAGGGGATTCGGGGAATCAGTCAGTTATCGGTAAGGACTCAGGTGAACTAATCCTATAAATTTGTGCGTCGGGACAAGTACGTATGCTGTAGCTGTCCACTTCCGTCTTTGTGTTATTTAAGAACAGTGTCCAAATTCAGGGTCGTGCCGGGACAAGGTGCGATGAACAGTGGACGAGGAAGCGGTCAGCTGAAGCTGCTCCTAACCAGCGTTAAACTGTTATTAACGTTACATAATGAGAACCCACGGGTCGGATGTTATATATACATTATAAACTATCGTTACTTTCTGCTGAACCCAGTTCACTTTAAGCTCCTGCTTCTCAAATCTGTTCATTCAAGGTAACGATACGACTTAGCATCTCATCCATGACTAATGTTGACCTAAGTCACGTTTATGCCGCTCATTGACCATACATTACATTTAAAAAATATCTATATAATAAGATTAAAATATTTAATTAAAATATTCAACTTGACACTGTAACTGTAAAAAAAAAAAAAGCTTTCTAGTAAAGTCATGTCGGTGAAAAAACATCTAGACACGCCATCCAAGCTCAACAGCTACAATACCACATTTTTAAAAATTTACTTTGAACATGTTTTGCATGGTTTGGTATGATTCCTCATTTATCTTTTAAAGACTAGATGGACCTTTTAATGTCTATGGTAATGTCTATGGTCTAGGTATCGAGTTTTCAGCCATATTAGTGATTTTCCTCAGTGGATGGAATTTGCTCAGAGACCCTGTTTGATCAGTTTCCTTTTACTTCTTTGCCTGGAACATGGAAACTATGTCTGCTGTGATCAGGTGAAAAGTCATGAGGAAAGTTCAGCGGCATTTACAAGAACATTAGTTTTACATAGTTATGGATTACTGCAAGAGTTGCACTAAAAATTAAGAATTAGAAGTCATTCAGTATTTAACCATCACTAAAGCAGCCGTTTTCCCGGGTTTCCTGGTGCGCTATATACATTTTTTCATGCACAAACTGACAAAAAATATTAGCCTTGTCATTGTGCTCTGTGTGTGAGAAGCTCGTGAAAAAAAAAGTCTAATGCCACTGATCCTATTATTTCCCAGTACCTCTTCCCTCTAATTTCCCCTCTCCCCAAACCTTCGCATCAGTCAGCAAGACAGCAACACATTACTTGTAATGTCCCGCCTTCCCATCTTCTCTGTTTTTCCAGACAAGACTTTATGCAGCCCAGGCTGCCCGTAAGGTGGAGTTCAGTGGGGCCGCCGAACACGTTAAGTTTCACCCGCAGGATGTGCAGGTCAGTGGCTGTTCACTTGTCTTTCTCCTCCACAGAAACGCTACTATGCTGTTGCCCGAAAAGGCCAGTCGCTTGCCCAGCCTTTGGCTGGCGTCAAACTCTCTCCAGGGGCTGCCCCCTCCTACCAGGACGTCCATGTATGTCGTGGGATGATGAATGCGCTGGGTCTGAGGATGACAAAATGAATCGATTATTTGGATTGTCATTATTTTACAAGTATCAACTGTCATCAGCTAACTAAATGTTCAAATGATCTCTCTGTGACCCTTTAAACGTGTAAACTGAGATGTATTATTTTAACAACATGTACGCCTTGATGTAAGTGATGAAACTGAAGGACATCTGCATCTGTGTCCCTCCGTCCAGGTGACCAGACTGCCCAGTGGACTGGTAATTGCCTCTCTGGAGAACTATTCCCCAGCTTCCAAGATTGGAGTGTTCATTAAGGCTGGCTGTCGTTATGAGACCCCTGAGAACCAGGGGGTCACTCACCTCCTCCGGCTGGCCTCCTGCCTGGTATGATACTGTGTACTTGTTCTGAATGTAGCATAATTTCAAACTGTTAACCATTAATAGTAGCTCATAGTAATGGAGGATTATTCATATGACTCCTATACACACAAGTGAGAATTTACCATGTGTGTATTTCCAGCAAGACCGTTCTGACAGCTCGGTGTTGACTTGGCTTTTGTACTTTTTCAGACAACCAAAGGAGCTTCAGCTTTTAAGATATGCCGTGGTATCGAGGCAGTGGGCGGCAGCTTGGGGTCAGTGACTGCTAAGAAAGGTCAAAGCAAACCACAGAATACAAGTGTCCTCTTTGATCAGTATTCTTATCTGTTTTTTTGTTGCATTTTTGTGTTTCTCTGCAGTGTGACTTCGTCCAGAGAGAACATGGTCTACACTGTTGACTGTTTGAGAGATGACATGTGAGTTTCGGGATAGAATCAATTATGTGATTTAACTACACAAGATAAATTTAAAAAGGGATCGAGATCTAAATGTCTCATGTTTACCTACTTGTAGACAGGAAGGTAGCTGTGAAACTCTGCATCTTAACAATGAACTGTCACAGAGTTTTCTTGATTTAAAGTCACTTGAGGATGACAACACAATGGAAGAACAGTCATTAACAATATATTTCAGTGAAACAATGACAGACTGGTGCTAAGGAATGTTCACTGGAAAGAGTTTCCTGCTGGAGTCATTATGTTTGGCAGGTTGATGGCGCAGTTTCAGCGCCCATACCCACACAAATATCTCTGTCTTCATTATCTGCCCGTAGTGACACGGTGATGGAGTATTTGATCAATGTGACAACAGCCCAAGAGTTCCGACCATGGGAGGTATCAGACCTCATGCCTAGAGTGAAGATGGACAAGGCCCAGGCTGCACAAAATGCTCAGTTAGGTGGGTCTTCATTTCGCTTACAGTCCAATGTCTCCCCAATTTGTAGACACTTTCAGGCATTGTTCCCCCTCTTTGTGTTAGCTGCTAAATGCAGCTAGATGCTTCGTAAATCACCCGGTAGTGGGCCACACACTTTACATGTTCAGCTTAAAGGCAGAACAACAATGGCACCACATCACACCTCTGTACTTTTTTTACAGAACAGTCAGTACATTTACATGCACGGTTAAGTCGAGCTACAGTTAACCCTCGATTAGTCCATGAACTGGACCGCTGTCCTCGTCCCAGTATACAAGCGTAGAGGGAGAATCAATTTATTGTCTGACTCCGCTACAGTAGGTGGCGATATGCTCAGTTCGGCTGGTTGCTAGTGGACCTTCCTCCAGTTAGCCAAGCAAGCTACGAACAAGTTAGCAAGCGGCCAGTGAAATCCATGTCAAACGGTGAGAACATGGACATTTATACAGTGCTGTACACTTCATATGTATGCTTTACTTTAAGTACAAATTCCATGCACACTTCCCTTCGTGCTTACGCAATTTTTTTTTTCATGCTGCTTTCTTCTACAAACTTATGCTGTTAGAGTTTCGGGTCAAAGACCGCTGTGGGGACCATCAATCGTGTGCAGATTGCTTAAGCCAGGCCAGGTCCGGCTGAGGCGTATACATGCAGGAGGAATTTGACTTCCAATCGCATTATCTGGGTGTGTTAGCTGGACTTTGAGAAATTTGATTTAGTATGATTTCAGTCAGACTAACATGTTTGCATGCATTTTAAAAGTCTGGTTTTAGCTGGACTAACACAATAAATCGATTTTCTTTAATGTCATTAAACGTTCTGAGTGATTTGGTAGAAGTTGCAGTATTTCATACCTGAACAGGATGAGTAAAAGAAGCTAAAGCCTATGTTTATTTGGAGAGTGTAATCCACTTTTTAACCCCAACAAAACGAGTTTTTAGTTGTGCATGTACATAGAGCTGCTTTTTTTTTTCTTGTGTGCACGCCACAAGAAAACCTGCAGTCCTTAACTTTGTCCTTATAATAATCTATAGTTCAGATTGGACAGAAACAGTTGGACTCTGTGTGAAATGTAAATACCGGTAAATACAAAATGCACACATTTTGCAAACATAGCAACAATTTTATGAAGTGTTCCTGAGCCCAGGTAGTAACATCTTTTCTACAATAATGTATTTGACAGAGCCATCATTACTTGTGAACCACTGAGCCTTTCGAGGAGCCCCCTTTCTTACCCAGTTAGATAATATCTCCTGTCACCAGTGCAGCTGTTAACCTGTGAAATATTTTAAACAACTTTAGCAGCAATTTATTGCTGCTGTCACGACTTCCTCAGAAACACGTTGCTGGCATAAAATTCAGAATAAGCATAAATCTTCCAAAATGAATGAAGTTGATGAGGTTAAAAAAAGTAAGTTTGTTGTCTTTGGACTGTTCCATTAGGTATATTTTGAAAAGGTTTAACAAATTGTCAGAATCTGTTTACGTTTAACACAGCATCCCAACTTTAGTGAAATCAGGGTTGTAGAGCTAAGATAATGAAGCGTCCAGCATCACAATTACAAAGTCGTTTCATCTAACAGTACAGTCATTGCCACAAAAAAAATCTGTTTCTTAAGTGACGAAGTAGATGGAACTATACAGGTGCACCAGATGTATGAACATCTAAGCACTGCAGCTCATTATGGTCCTTGTTCTGTCTTTTCCAGGTGTGGTTGAAGGTCTGCATGGGGCTGCCTACAAGAACGCTCTCAGTAACTCCCTGTACTGTCCCAACCACATGGTTGGCAACATCCAGTCTGAACATGTAAGTATATTTCCTCTGTGTATTCTGTAAATTTTGCGGGGTTAAAAACATTCATTTAAACCCCTTTTCTAATGCTTGTTTTTTACTCCAGCTGCACCAGTTTGTCCAGAATAATTTCACAAGTGCAAGAATGGCTCTTGTTGGACTTGGTAAGGGTCATTTCACCTTTTGACATGATAGCTTAAAATGATACTAGCACCAACATGTTTTTATGACATCAGTGTAACATGGCTGTTGTTCGTCCTCCCTTCAGGTGTTGATCACACAGTGCTGAAGCAGGTTGGGGAGCAATTCCTGAACATCCGCAGTGGGGCAGGCACCACGGGGGCCAAGGCTCAGTATCGTGGAGGTGAGCTGAATGGACTTTTGCTACAGCAATCCGAGTAAATGTACACACCCTATGCCTCCCTGTCTCATCTTGATCTGCCTCTCTCCAGGTGAGATCCGTCTTGCGAGCACCAGCAGTTTGGTTCACTCCGCAGTGGTGAGCCAGTCAGCGGCAGCGGGCACCGGCGAGGCCCTGGCCTTCAGCGTCCTGCAGCATGTACTGGGAGCTGGTCTGCATGTCAAGAGAGGCGCATGCACCTCCAGCAAACTGGTCCAAGGTGTCTCCAAGGCAACTGCTGACCCCTTTGATGTGAGTGTTTGTTAGCTTGTAAGATAAACAGTAAAACTCCACATGGGATTGTGGTAGTGTTTTCTGTTTTTTGTTTTTGTCTGTTTGTTTGTTTTTTTTTTGAATATTTAACATAAACCTCACCATCTTCCCTACAAACATGGAAGTCTTTGGTAGGGTGAATGAAATAGGATTTTTTGGGCCAACGCCGATGTTAGAGAGTGAGAAAATTCTGATAACCAATATATCGGCCGATACTCTACAGTAATATTTTAAATGTGGCTGCAAATACATGTGACAAAGGTATGTAATGGAGGCAGTCTGTCTAACAAACTTTGTTCCAAACATCAGTGCACTGATCAGGAAACACTTTACTTATTACTTATTAAGTAATGGACTTCCCCCTGCTGGACAATTTGTGTGATTACACAGTCCAAGCATTTTTTCTAGCCTGTAAAAACAAATTTAATATTGGCACTTATTGGAGAACATATACGTTGATACCAATATATCTGCAATAGGCCAGTATCAGCTGATAATATTGACAAACTGATAAATCGGTTGGACCCTAGTCCTTGGAGGCCCATTGGCCAGGAGCCTGTCTCCTGTTTCTATAGTGTCAGCTTGATGTACAGGTACACCCCTTGACATGACTCTAGTATTTCGCTGAATATTATGCTGAGTGCTAAGCAGGGAGGAATCGGGTGCCATTTTTATAGTCTTTGGTATGACTCAGCCAGGGATCGAACCTCAACCTCCCCAGGTCGGGGTCCACTGGTCACCAGTGATGGGAATTACGGTTCTTCAAAGGGAGCTGGATCTTGTGGCTCTGTTCCTTTCTATTAAACGGCTTTCACGTTAAAAGTGCTAATTGACTTTTATTTTGAAATAGGCTAGTAACAGGAGATACAGTATCCGGTTAGTTTTGCTGACTGACTGCTGTCGGTCATCAAAAATGTGTTTTGCAGGACAACAGTCATTTTAAAAATGTAATGGAGTAGTTTTATACCACCTGTGAAAGTCATTGAGCAAGAAGGAGCTAGATGAAGAGCTGCAAGGTCATAGGTAACAAATTTTCTTTCAAGGCGTCACATTTATGGCTTGTAGACCTGTTATTTTTACAAGGGACCGTGTCATGCCAGGGAGTATAAATTGGGTGTTAGGCACTAGGCCGTGAAATTTAAGTATAACGGTAAAACAAGCAGCTCTGACCAAGTACATCTTGGTTCCCCTCATTCCTACCAAAGAGTTGTTCCGAAGAATCACATGGTGTGCAAATGTGACATCACTACAGAGCACGATCTCATGAAATCCCGTTTGAGAAGTGCATGAAAATACGTTTTCTCCCATTTGTCTTTCTTCTAAACAGGTCACTGCTTTCAATGCAAGCTACTCTGACTCTGGTCTGTTTGGAGTGTACACCATTGCCCAGGCTGCAGCTGTTGGTGATGTGAGTGTCCCATAGTCATGACAGGAGTCTGCCGATAAGCTTTTAACAATGTGGCAACTTTATTTAAAATTAATCTCAAAACAGTCAAATGTCCTGATCGAGCTGCTGTCCTCTTCCGTGTCTTTAGGTGATTAAGGCAGCTCTCGCCCAGGTGAAGGCTGTCGCTGATGGAGGAGTCACAGCTGCTGACCTTACTCGAGCCAAGTAAGACCAACAAACAGAGATGCAACTTTGATATGATGCCTGTTTCTAACATGTAATTTACATTATGAATGCACTGAGAAAGTGAAATAAACATTACCAACATTAGGTTAATAGCAAACAGTATGAAGATGAAACAAAGTTATTTGAAGTATGCATTAAATATGAAGCCAATAAGTCATCCATCTATCTATCTGTCTATCTGTCTATCTATCTATCTATCAGTCAGCAATGAAAAAAAAATACATAAACAGATTCTCAAGCCTGATTGATGTCATTCAGATTTGCTGATGTGTAATTCTGGTGTTAAAGGTTTACCTGTCAGGTTGTCCTTTATTTATAAAACAGTCACAAATTGGTGCCTGCTGGTGGTGCCATTCTTTGTTCTTTACTGCCCTTAAACCAAGCTTATAACATGACATGTTACTTGTTAAGCTTATGCAGCACACAGATGATTCCACCATGTTTCTGCTTTATTTATATTCAGAAGGAGATACATCAAGTTCAAAATTTCCATTCTAGTCTGCACTATTGTGGCTTCTGAAGTGTTTGTTTCTTATGCAGAGTTTGTCTTTGTTTCGTCTGCAGGGCCCAGCTGAAGGCGCAGATCCTCATGTCCCTGGAGACTTCAGAGGGTTTCCTTGAGGACATGGGCAATCAGGCTCTGGCTAAAGGATCTTACAGCTCTCCTGAGGAAATCACCAAAAACATCGACAACATCTCCTTGACCGACGTCGCCAACGTAAGACATTTGGTTCTTGTTGGTGCTTTGTTATTGTTTGGTTATTCAAAAAAACACAAAGACATGTTTTTCAATCCATTTTAGTGGGGTAATTTTTAAGATTTGCTCAATTAATTATGTAAATTTAATGTGTTTTGTTCTCAATGATTTTACTCTTAATTTTGTTGCTATTTATTTCTAGGCTGCCAAGACATTTGTGACCGGCAAGAAGACGATGGCATCCACCGGCAACCTCATAAAAACACCCTTCGTGGATGAGATCTAAAGCCCTCCTCGTCACCTTGTACTGTACTTGACGGCAAAACAGAATTTGTTTCCTCTACATTCAAAAAAAAAAAAAGGTCTTCATCACTTCCTGAAACTGTTATTATGAGAGATTTCATGTCATAACACCACTTGGTATTTATAGGTGTTGTAACAGTCTATTTTCAGGGTATGTTTTGTCGCCTTGCAATGTTGTGCTTCACTCAACTGTCCACATTAACTGTATAGCTGATGTAAAATAATGAATAAATTCTATCTGCCAACACAGTTTTTCTGTGTTTCTGTTTTTCTGTCTGAAGTTTCATTAAATGTATGAATTTTGGCTCATAGTTCATGAATTCATTCTTTACATTGAAGACAAGCAGTTCACAAAACAATCCTGGAACCTTCAACCAAATTAGACTAAGAATAAACCCTTCAGTCAACATTAAAGACA
>JAQLOL010000014.1:15150528-15192747 GCA_029783665.1 Naso thynnoides | reverse complement strand
ATAAACCCTTCAGTCAACATTAAAGACAGGGTTGGCAAGGTTATTTTGGAAAAGTACTCGTTACCCAGTTTACAGTGTAACTGGTGATGTAATTACTTCAAGTATTTAATCGAAATAATGAAACTTACTACATTTGATTGCTTTTTGACTACTTTTCTAAATTTCTAAGGAAAGTTTTCAACTGTGGACCATTTTCAAATGTTTGAACGGGGCAGTGTCAATGGTAGATGTGGGGCGCTACAAATTCAAACAAGAAAACCAGCCGAAAGACTCAGACTAGCAGCAAGCTTTACTGAATGGCCTTTGAATGGGAACTGCAAAAGAAGGCATTGTGCACACCAAAGCATGTAGAACAACAAAAAGAATGTCAACATACAGCCCGCACTTTTTACAGAAAGTATTCAGATGTAAACCCCTTTGTAATCATTGACACTTTCAAAAGTAACTTGTAATTTCATTACACACTCTTTTTAACTATTTGTAACTGATTCGGCTACAGTTACATTTATTTTGTAATTAAATTAAGCAATTTCGTTACATGTAGCCTACATGTATAACTAGTCACTCCCCAACACTGATTAAAGCCTGCAGGAAGTGCTTAAAACCAGCTGATTAAGACATTATATTACAGTCGAAACCTCAGAGCAAGCGACATGGTGGACCATGAGCTGAGATTTTGACTGCTTGTAACTCATTTAAAAGGTTATTCTTTGCATAATTTATGGTGATGTTAAATTAGAGTGAGAATCGGCTATTTCCGGATTTTCTCGCGAGAATTGTCCACCACAGTCATGGATCCGCGACCTGCCCGAGTTCTCGTTGCAGAGAGGACAGCATCGTCTTATTGAAATCACACTTGGCGGCGCACAGACGCTCTTCAAAGGGATTAAATGCTGATATTCCGCATGTAAGTGTGCAGATTTTGAGCTGAAAGGGGCGCTTGGATTTTAGCATGGGCGGCGTTTTCCTCTCGTGTGCGTCCAGAGGAAGGAAAAAGCTTCCATATGGGGGGAGAGAGCTCTCTGGGGCTCCGTGCAGACTCAGGAAATAAGTGGACTGCATGCGTGAATCCGCCTTCACTGCTGGAGAATTTCTCCGCGATTAAAGGAAACGATTTCTCCAAATTTGCCACTCGCTTCGTGGGACTGCCTCCGGGATGCACGCGGAGCTGAGAAACCCATGAGCCCGGGCAGCGAGCCTCTCCTCTCGGGCTGGAGAAGGGCCAGCGGGTCGGGCCAGGCTCGGCTGCTGGAGGACTAATGAAAGGGAATAGTTTGTGGGGGAAAGCCTGCAGATCTCACCGCCTGGGATCAAACACGATGTGCAGACTGATCGCGGATCAAACCGACCGTATTGTGATCATAGCAAGTTCCCCGATGGGATGATGGGAGGCGAGAAACGGGTTTAAGGTTACTGACTCCTAAATGTCCCGCCTCTCCTTAGATGAGATAGAGGCACAAAAACACTCTGACTTCCACTGAGTCCACCGACATGGATAAACTCACCGTGATATCAGGATGTCTCTTCCTCGCTGCGGACATCTTCGCCATCGCCAGCATCGTCAGCCCGGACTGGATCAGCACCGGAGATTCAGCTGGTAGGATCACACAGATAACATTTTGTTTTTTTTTAAAAAGTAGCATTGTTTACTTGTTTACTGTTATCTCTCTAGGTCAGTTCATTGGACATCACTGAGGTAATGAAACTTCAGCTGTCTATCAACACTGGTTTGATAGACAGCAGTGGAAACATTAAAGTTTGTATCAAAAGTCAGTAAACATGTCAGAATAAAAATTCATCATATTGGACGGACGCTTTCAGCTCATTGTCAAGCTTAAACAGTTGCATACAAACTGTGTGTTTGTGTGTGTGTGTACTTTTTTGTATTAAGAGCCTTAAAATATGAAGGTGTGTCATCATAGGTTTAAAGTCTTTTCATTGATTCCAGTTCCTAAGAAGCGAAATTACCCTCCTAGATTGGCATAAGAGGTGGAAGTGTGCAGAGTTTCTCCTGGAAAAAAATGAGAGAAAATGAAAAAAAGTAAACAACAACAGCAACAACAACCATCAACCTCCATAAAACATTCTCAAACCCCTTGCAGAACCTCGCCCTCAGTTTTCACCAGAGAATGAAGCAATGTACTGCCAATGACTGCCATTAAATAAACAAGTATGAGAAGTGACTTTATCTACTTCAGTCTTTATGTCAGCGAATGCAACCAAAGTCCCCACGTTTGGAAAGTGGAAAGAAGCGGCAGACCATGTTGTGCCAGTCTGCTCCGTGGCGTTTTCATGTATCAGGTTGAAATGTCAGGGTCCTGGCAGTATCATCTTCACCCGTCCTTCAACATGCGGCTCTCACAACCTCATAGTTTTCTCTCCAGGAGCCTTTCGGACCGTAGCGTGAGCTGCCATGATGCAGTGCGCTTTAAAAGTCCCTAAAATAAATTTCCTTAAACAGCTTGTTAACGTAAGTTAAGTTTTAAGTTTCTGTTTTACATAGAAGATGTCTGTATTTGTGTTTTAATTTGTTCTTTCTGGCTGGTTTTAAGTGGTTGGGCTCAGCTGAAAAAACAATCAAAAAACAAACAAACATACTAAAAACATGTATCTGCCAGACATGATATTGAATTGTTGCTAAACCTTTATCAAATATCAAATTGGATCACATCACAACAACAAGGTGGTCTATTTTTAAATATTAAATAAAAATAGAGCTGCAACGATTAGTTGAATAATTGTTAGAAAATTAATTGCCGACTATTTTGATAATGGATTAATCGTTTTAGTTATTTTTTAAAAATAAAACAGTAAAAAGAATTGCTGGTTCAGTCTCTTAAATGTGACGATTTGTTGCTTCCCTGTATCATTTATGATAAAATTGAGGAGTCTTTGAGTTTTGGGTTGTTTGGACCAAAGAAGCACTTTGAAGAAGTCACATGGGGCTCTGGGAAATTGAGATGAACATTTTCACACTTATTGACATTACATGGAATAAACGATTAATCGAATAATCGTGAAAGTAACTGGCAGATTGATCGACAGTGAAATTAATCATAAGTTGCCATCCTGTTTAAAAAGCACTGCATGGATGTAGCAGACACATTCATTTTCTTTGGCTAAATTTGGTGCCTTTTTTTCCCCAAAATGCATCTCTTTACTTGTGTTTTGCAAGTAGTGGCTTAATGTATCCTAGCGATGAGAGGGGGGCTACAGAGGACTGACGAGCTCAACTCTCGATGCTACTGCCTCAAGTGACGTCACTCAAGCCTCAGGTGGTACACAAAGGAAAATCCTGATTTACAGCCAATGATGATTTGTTAAACATTGTTTTGTTTATATAGCATCTTACACTGTCAACAACTGATATTATGAATTAAATTAAACAATTTGTTATCACCAACATGACCATACTACAGTTAATAAATGATCATTTGAGGCAGATTTCAGTGATTGTTTAATCAAAATTAAAATGTCGAACACAGGTGTCAACTAAATCACACAGTCTACTGCTTACTCATTGCTCATCCTCCCAGTTTATTGCAATAGAGTAATATTGAGATGCAAAGTCCAAAAGCTAAACATTGACTAAAACTGATGCAACTGACAAACAAACCACTACAGTATACACTGTATACACAGTATGCACAGCTGCTCGCGGTTCTCGTCAGCCTCCATCTTCATGCTACAGCGGAGGAGAGATAAGCACGAAACAGACGCGCTCAGTGCTTATTACAGGAGTGGATTTGTTGTAAAAAAAAAAAATACTTCCAATACATAAGCAGTTTTTCGCTGCAGAATTAAACGTGTCTTTCATGGCACAAAATGGGCATACGTTTAGCACAGCTCACACTCTCCCGTGCCCCCATTAAACTATAGTATACCTACTGTGCATTGTTTCTGTTGCATTATTTATGCTTAGCAGTTACCTGAAAGCCGGAAGTGCTGTTTGGAAATGAAGATGTGCAACTTTTAATTGGGCCCCCTGAGAGCATAATGCTTTTCACCTGGAGTATTAAAGCTCCTCGGGCTCAGTCATGACGTATCATATTTTGGCTTTGAGCGCCTCGTGTAAACCTGAAACTCAGAAACATAATTCCTCTCAGACTGTGCCTCTGCCTTTGGCTCAGCCCTGATAAATCTATTTAGTTTTTCTAGAGTTTTTAAACACCTGGAGGGGAAAAAAATGGCACAGAAAAACGGAATTAACTAAGAAGTATCTCTTGACATTTATCAGCCAAAGTTCACAGAGAGTCGGTACTTAGATGACGATTAGTTATAACTTACTCAGAATCAATTTGTATTATTATAGCTGCTGCTCTTTCCATGAGCTGCTTTATCAGTTCCAGCGCTACAGCAAGACATGCATGCCTGGTAGCGCTGTGTGTGTGTGTGTGTGTTCTTGTGTCAAACTGCACCAGTAAGATTAGTGTACATGCACTTGGTGAGTCTAAGAAATTTGGAGCAGCGGAGTTTACGAAGCGTCAACCAAGTACAGGTTAAAGTTGGTTACTTGCAGAACACACACACACACACACACACATACTGGCACGCTCACACACAAACCAACGCTGTGCCTAACATCTAATATCACAGCTGGCAGACTCTGTCAGAGGCAAACAGATATAATCAACGCCATGAAGTGCTTGGGACGGGAATCCCCCCCCCTTACCACCAGATATGACTGCTGATCCGTTTCTAAGGATTCTTTTTGGTGCTTATTGCATTATAATAAATACTGCATTACAATGTTATATAATGTGGTTTCCTTTTTTATTTATTGGAAGATGCATAGCAGCCAACTGACATGTCTAATGATAACCAGTATCAAAAATATGATGCTTAAAAAACAAGGCAGCTTGTTTTCAAAGTTTTAAGTGTAATTTCTAAAATAATCAGAACATTTTTCCAGAGTCTCTTTGAGGGAAAGCTTTTTTTTCTTCTACATGGTGTGTACATGTGGATAGTGCACTGTAACCTCAGTGTGTGACCCAGTAATAATAAGGTTCATGAACAGGTTGTACCTGAATTTTTTTCTCTCAAAACCTGAACCACCAATAGATGAGTGCCTCCTCCTGGTCCCTCATGGTTTCAGTGGAACTGCTTAGAGGCCGACAACTGAGACTCCAGATGATTGTATGAATGTGTAACTACAGTGTAGCTGAGTTTAGAGCTGATCACTTCTTAAAAACAAGACTATGTGTGCTCAGTGAGCTCACTCTGGATGAATAAAGTTTAGATAATAGATCTGTGTTGAACAGAATAGACTTTGCAGTAAAAGGACTTTTCTGACCCCTCTCCCACACCGTGTTTATTGTCCTGTTAAAGTAAGTTAAAATAAAAGTAAAGTTAAAATTAAACTAAAATTTAAATTTAGATGAGAAACCCATTTTTGTTTACTAAGCACTACAAAACTTAACTAAAATGCAAAAAAAGTGCAAGAAATGTTAGTGAGTTTGTTTAAATTCAAGTCATCAAAGCAAGTTTAAGAAATTGGAGCTTACTGTATGTTTATTTAGGATGTCCTCCTGACTGTTAGTTTCCTTCTGTTTTTTTGTTTTAATTTAATTTAATTTTTTTATTTTAAATTTTTTTATTTTATTTATTTTTTATATAGTACTTAACTTCGTAACTCCTAAGTCTTGCCCCCCCAAAATACCTTTCATTTTGTAAAAACTAAAACTAACACAGAAACTTATAAATCTAAATTAAAACTAAACATTTTTTAAACAATTGAAAAAAGAAAAGAAACAAAATGAGAGAATCCAATCTGGAAACTAACTGAAATGTAACCTAATAAAAACAAAAAATTAAAAATTATAGAAAATTATAGGGCTGTAACAACTCTGCGCTTCATCATATTTTAATGTAAAATGAAAGCCACTTTGCACAATAACATGAAACAAACAACACTTTGGTCGAACTTGTTTTTTTTACTTGTTTTTTGGCATGCAGTCCAGTATGCAGGGAAGAGAATGCACTATTTACATTGTCGCCCACCCTGCGGCATGAAAGGATGTATTGAAGGGAACAGGATGTCCTGTGTATTGGGGGAATAGGTCAGCCGGCAGGAGGATGTAGTCCAGGCTTGATGTTCCTTTCAGTCTGGTCTTCTGTCGTATCGACGATCAGGAACAAAAAAACAGTCTCAAGCTAGCCATAAATTTACAAAGGGCTGATTTTATTTTCATGGTACAAAGCATATAGGAGCTTAAAGGACTTGTTTATGTTTGTTCACTTTATTAGTATTAGCTACAGCAAATGGCGGTTTGCGTGCCCCAAGAAGAAGTAACACGATTATTGTGTAGTAAACTAAGTAGTGACGTGTGTCTGGCACTTACATACATCTTTGCTCTCGTTGAAGTCATTTGACCTCACTGATCACTGAGCTGCCGGTCTGCCGCTTTGTCTGTTGGTTTGTTTTTGTGTGAATTTGGTGTTTTAAATGGTTGGTTCGGATTCACTGATTTCACACAATAATAAAAAAGTAACTGATTGAGGAGGTGGTAGACCGGCAAATCTCTTATTCTGAGAGGTGAAATTACTGCTTTTGTTAATGGAGTCTGGTGGCTGTAGAGAGAGCAGTATAACTTTCTGAAAGGAAATGGCTTTCTGACAGCAAGGCAAAGCTGTAAATTATACTACTAATATCACTTAAAATTATATTATTTTTTTGTTTAGGTGGCTAACATATGTTTCGCTGCTGTCTCCATTCACAGCAGTACATTGCTTAGTTTCATACACCCGTACTCCTGTTGCCCCTCCAAACTTGGGACCTGATGACTGCCATCTACTGTAGGTAACACTGGATGTAGCATGTAACGCACTGATAATGCATCACTACCTCATGCACTATAAAAAAAAAGCCTGAACTAGTCCTCTAATGTGGCATGAATAATATCTGTTGTCTGCTTGTTGCTTATTTTTCATAAGAACCATAATTGTCCTGCATCGCTAACACATTATATAGTTAAAAACTATGAAACAGTTAAATGTAAATGAATGGGTCTTAATGGATTTAAGTACCAGGTGTTTGTACAAAAGCAGCTTATTTTATTTAATTTTCTCCTTAATTATAAGATGTTTCAGTGCTTCCCTATGTTTTTCCTGGACTCTTTGTGATATTGGTTTCTAGTAATTTTGGCCACCATGACAATTATGTTAATTCTACAGTCACTGGGTTGAAATTGCCCCTAGAAAAATCCATAGAGCCATTAAATGTATGACGCTGTGCTCTGTGTCTGCTTGGCAGGCACTAACTGCTCGCTGACGATAATAAGTAAGAAAAAGGAGGGAGACAAAGGAATAAAAGAAGGTGTGGGAGGATTTAATTTTGCTTTAATGTGCTTTGTGTTGCGTGGAGGCTTCTGTGTGTTTTGCCGGTTGCAGAGTTGAGCGGATGCAGTCTCTGTTGGGCTCCAGATGTGTGTGTTCAGTGCAGAAGCCCTCGCACCTGACATCACAGCACCCAGCAGCCTTCGTGCGACAGGAGGCTGTCAGATGATTTGCCATCTGATGTGGGGGTCATTGATCTGCTCATTTCTGTCTGGGCTGTTAATCACACAGTTTCTCTTTTACTCTCTGTGATACTTTGGTGGTTCACGCCAGCAGCCTGCCTGACCCTGTTTGATGTAATACGTGAGTAACTGGGGTGGCTGGCAAACCGCCCACCAGAGCATTTCTATACCAACCGGCCCCTCAGCCTCGGTCACTGAGGGGAGTCAGAGGGACTCCTGGGAGGTCATCACTCACAACCAGAGTCCACATGTGAACACATTATGTCAACTGTTGTTGTTCATTAGACTGAGTCTGTTACATAAAGGAACCAAACTTCAAAAACAGGCTGCTACTAGTGAGCTGTAGCTGCCTTTCATATAATAGATTTAATATGCAGTGTACAGTGGAGTATTATTGTTATGAGCTACTTGCTGCAATTTGTACAGGCTAAAATACCATTTTAATGCTAGTTACCGTAAGCCAGACTAATGTATGATCTCTAACGATCGCTGAAAAATGAATTAGAATTCATCTGAGGGCTGGTTTAATGTTGTTTTCTATAACATTAAATGTTCAGTATGTAGGATCTGAGGGGATGTAATTATAGAATATCACCAAAAAATTGGGATGTGTGTTTTTTGTTAGTGTACAATCAACTGAAATGAAGAATCATTGTGTTTTCATTACTGTAGAATGAGTTTTTTATAGGTGAAACAAGTTTAGTTAAATTCTTCTCTGCGCATGTTTTATCATCTCCTTGTTATCCTGCTGGCCTTTAATTCAGACATGTGCTGTGTTGAAGTGCTGTAGAAATGTCACCAGGTCTGAAAAGAGCAGTGTTCTCTCACAGACTATAAGCTGAACAGTTTGTCCCACAGATGGCGGTACAGTTTCTAATCATAAAGGTGAAGTGTTGATGTGCTTTTGCCAGTGTCAGCCATCCTTGAACATGTGTTGTTGTCATCCGGTTTCCAGTTTCTCTCTAATACTATCTTAGAAGACATCCGAGTGATTCTCAGGGTGAAGGTTTTAGGTATAATGCTTGTTTTTTGTCTCACCTGTAAGAATCAATAAGCATTGATTGACTATATATATATATATATATATATATATAAAAGATAGAAACTTTGGTTGTGATCTTTCATTGAAGCAATAGTATTTAACTTGTCTGCAACATGCAGCCTTAAAAAACAAAACTTAACAATGCACATTAATACATTGCACATGTGATTGCTCTTTCTGTCTGCAGCTTTCTATAAAGTGCTCAAAAAATCGGGTCAGGCTGAGAGCTGCAGCTCCTCGAAGGAGGAGTTAGTCGGTTCGGTGAGTCAGAGGAGGGAAAATGTTATGACGTCAGTTACATATTTTCACAAGCTAGTACACTGACAGTTTGACGACAAACATAGACTTTCTTCACATGAAAAAATATAGTTTAAATTGACGAACATTATATGTGTAATTCTTGACACAAGTCAACTGCTGCAGCTACAGCTTCGGTCTGCAGGCAGCCTACATGTTGCTTTCAGGAACCTCTGTGAATCACAGAGTTGAGGCAGAGCAGTTGTAGGACATCAGAGGGGAAAGCCAAAGGACATTTTCTCCATAAAAATGACCTGGTTTTACTAAAATTGCTGTTTTGTGTGACATATTAAAGTGCATTGTTGAATTTTTATTCTCAAAGCTGCGGGTCGCGATCAAGTTACATATTTTTGCTTTAAGGCACCTTATTTTTAACCATTCAGAGCATTTTGGCCAAAGTTGGTCACTGAAAAAATGATGCCCAACCGGGACCAAGTAATCATAAGTTTTTCCTTAGGAAAAAAATGGGCGCATCAAATTCTGAGGGTCATTGTGCATTGTGCTATGCCCTCTGTGCAAAACTGATGAGAACATCGACTGGTTTGCTACAGAGCACCAAAGTTAATAACTATAAGTCAAGTGTTTAATGTTCAGTGCATCTATGTTTGGAATACAGTTTGTGAAAATGTAAGATATCCTGCCTCCATTACATATCCTTGTCATAAGAATTTGATTTTCAAATTCAGCTGATATCATGTTAGGTATAATCAAAGAGTAGGTGTGTGTTGAACAGCTTGAAGGCACGACGTGGAGGCAAAGAACAATCCGACATGATGCAGAGGCCAATCATCACGCTTGTCCGCCAGAATCATCCATCAGAAAAGAGTATTCATTTCATAATAAGATATAAAATCAACCTATATATCAGTTAGCAGAATATTCTTGCTCCCTAATATCGGTACTGGCATTGGCCCCAAAAATCCCATATTGGTCGGGCTCTGGTTTCAAGAATCCTGAGTGCAACTAGTCCAAGCACCTGAGCTTATTTGTTGAAAAAACACCCTGTAAGAGACTTGAGAATATTCTGTTGTTGTCAGAAGTTGGTGTGTGTCCTTTTGTGAAATAAATGAGTGACTTAAGCCAATTACAGCAGATTTCATGTTTGTCTGAGCCTCGTTTTCTATACAGTTTCAATAATGAATTGCTGGCTCTCTGATAATGTTGCTTCATTGATGGATCTAAGCATTATTTTAACTGCTGCATCTTTTACCTTTTCTATCCCCCTCAGGCTCTTTGACTGTGGGTCTAGTCCGGCAGTGCCAGACCATCCACGGCCGGGACAGAACCTGCATCCCCCCACAGCTGCCCCCAGAGTGGATCACCACACTCTTCTTCATCATCCTTGGCATCATCTCCCTTACTGTCACCTGTGGTCTGCTGGTGATGTCACGGTGGCGCCGCGAGGCAGCCCGATACGCCAGATGGATCGCCTTTACTGGGAGTAGGTGTTCATTCTCACATCTCATCCTCTTACATTGAACATTAAGATTAATGACTTTGCAAAGTAGCCTGTCACATCAAGGTCAAAATCAACTGCACACGGAGGCAAACTGCCATTTATACTTTCTAAAATGCCTGTGAAAGTAAGAGATGCTATTTGAGAATCTGTGAAATAATTGCTCGACATCAGAACTCCACGTCTCATTTCAGCAAGCTTTTAGTCTGGTAATTATGAACAACTTGGCAAAGTGACTCAAGAGGAGCTCTAATTGACCTTAAATACTGGGGGAAGGTTTAAGTACCAAGAAAATATTCATCCATATCAATTTTAATACCTGAAAGTTTCCTTAAAAGTTTCCCAGATTCTGAAAGACTGCTTTGGGGACAACACAAAAAATGAATTGCTAAGTGTTAAAACAAGAGTTGTGTGTCTAAAGCTAGTGTTGTTTTTATGCTTTTGTCAAATAGACCCCCCCCGCATTCATGGCAGATGTGCACCTTCATTGACACTACAGCTTTTTTAAAACCATTTATCCATTACCTTTGTTTCTGTTCAAACTATACTCTTTTATCTGTTTAACAACATAAACCACTTAAATATTATGATTGTATGTTCATTACTTTAGCTTAGGGGTGTTGCAGTTTGATTACTGTCATATTTTAAAATGTAACATTAATATAGTCAGCCATTATACAGAAAAGCTGGCTAGCTAACAAGCTAGCCACCTTGGCCAACAATGTTAACAAAATTTATTTCTGTAAACTATCGCAACCAATTTTTTTGTTTCCTTATGTTTTAACTGCTTATACCTTACTCTATCAGTTTGAACCTATTCTCCATTACTTCAGTGAATTGTTTGAACCAGTTATCCACAATTTTTAAGCTAACAATTTGAACGCTGCTTTTAGCTAACAAGTTTATCCGTTTATACATAGCTATGTGTCCATGTTATCCATTACTTTTAGCTTTTTATTACTTTTAGCAGTTTCATCCATATTTCCACTTCTTTTAGTGATTTCACAATTTCTGGTATACTTATTTATTTATTTCATTTACTTTATTAATCCAATAGTTTTTTTTTTACTTTATTCTTTTAAGGTCACAAATTGTTTACCATTGCTTAAGCTCATTTAACCATCCATTGCTTTGAGCTAACATCACTATAAACTGTTTATCCATTACTTTTAGCTAACTGTTTTAACTGCTACCCACCAATTTGAGCTTTTTCCAGTTTCTCATTTGATGGTTTGCTAAGATAGTTTTAATGCCTTGCAAACTAGGGATGTGCAGTTTGTAGACTAGGCAGTAAAACCCTACTAGCCTCCTAGTTGGCAACACAAATACTTACCAGTTGAACATATTTTTACAGAATAATGTTCAATGTCCATACTAACACAATGCAAACTGCCACTTATATCACTGGCAATTAAGGTTAAACCTCCCTTTAATTGTCAAGGACACCAGATTGCTAAAAACATCCTTAATCCCAACACATGATACTCAGGTGTTGAAGCTGACTTGATATTTGGACTTTCTTTAAATTCTTAATTTCTTTTTTATTTATGTGTTCAGCTACTTTACAACCTTTTTTTCATACTTACCGGCAACTATTTTCCCTCTGTCACAGTGGTCCTGTTCTGTATGGCTGCCCTCATATTCCCGATTGGCTTTTACATCAACGAGGTTGGAGGACAGCCGTATAAGCTCCCCAACAACACAGTGGTGGGCTCCTCCTACGTCCTCTTTGTTCTGTCTATATTCTTCACCATAGTGGGACTGCTGTTTGCTGGGAAGGTATGCTTGCCTGGCTGACATACCCCCACCTCTTTCTGTCTTTGGAGAAACACCATTGGAGTCAAACTTTGTTAGAACTTACTCTTCCATGGCAGTACTGGAAGTTTGACAACTGAGGAGCACCTGTTTGTGTATTTTCTCATGGATCAACTGTCACAATGCTCATAATGGGAGCGGAAATAGCTTTGGCCCAGGTGTCCATCTGCTCGTTCAGAGACTGAGCAGGTGCACAGAGCTCTGAAATAGCCCATCATCGTCCGTCCTGAACGAGCAGTCTGAGGTGATGAACAGAAAAGAGAGTATTAAAAACATAATTGAAATGGATAAAAACATCAGGACTTTGAAGAAACCTGTGGTATTATCCATCATCTAATTATTTAATGACTGATAACTTTGCTCACATATTGAGATCTGACTCATATCAGGTCTTATACTGGCCGAAGTCGCCTCTGTTACGTTGGAGGTTTTTGCCATCACACATTTGCATAGAACATTCTGTAATGTACGGTGAAGTTTCCGTTTCTTGGCACATTTTATTTATTTGTTGAAATGTTCAGTTATGTTTTTTGTAAAGGTATTTTTTTATTAAAGGTCATACTTTGTCCTCCAGCTTCCCTGCCATTGATTTATGTGGTGGATCACTTTGCCTTAAAGAGCTTTTAACCTTAAAATAACCATAACATTGCTAAGATTAATAAGTTCTGTTCTAAAATTCTGTGTACATGAACTGATTTAGCATAAAAATCTTAGATGTTGAATGTAAAATATGCTGTGAGCAGCATCTGTCTGACTTGATTGGCACTGGTCGACACTCAGAAACTTGTCGGTCGAACTCTTCTCTGTATCTTTATGGGGGTGAGTGAAGTTGTGATGGTGCTACTCAGCGTTGTGGAAGCTGTGGGCACCAACGGATCAAACCTGCTGTGTTCGCTCCGTTACAGCTTTGGTAGTTTTCAGTAATGTCGTGAATGTATTATTCACCTTTTTGCCCATTTCTTGTTTAAACACTGTTATCAAGACATGACTGATCCAATGATGTGTGTTTTTTACACGAGAGATGTTGATGCCTATTCAATTTCTGTATAAATGAAGAGACAGGTTCATCATTTTCTAGAAGCACTGTGATGAATGAGCATTGATGATCTCGTCTCATTAAAAATAACTGATTGGAGGACCCTTTTTTTTTTCTTTTAAATTTATTGTAGAAGAAATTATTAGTTAACAGTGAGAGGAGAAGAGATGCAGACAAGCTAAACTGTAAACTCAAAATCTCATTCTTGTCACAAAAATGGCTGTTTTTTTCTTAATTTAAAAGGACTGCATATTGTGAAACCAACATATAGCTGCTGTTCTGTTAAAACCATTTTTTTGAAGACGGCAGAAAGATGTCATGTTTTTTCTCTCTGGGTGAAAACATTCTTCGACCTCTTGGGCTCATGACACATTTGCACAGCTCATCTGATAACTCAAATGTCTCAAGGTCAGAGGTAAAAACAAAAACTGCCTTGCTCTCCTGTCAGATTTTGACATTTTGGAAAATACATGAAATTAATCAGCTAAAATGAATCTTTCTGTTGTGTTTCTTGTTTATCTGCAGTGATGCAGAGCTTGTTTAGAGTGCAGTCTCACACCCACTTTTCATCCTTTGTCTCTGTGGATGCAATGAAAGTTTATGTTGCCATAGGAACGTTTCAGAAATGTATTTGGTGATGTGTGTCTGCGTTTCTCTGAAAAGATCCAGTCAGGTATTAGAGGTCACGTCCCACGTCTGTACACTGCTGCTGCCAGAAGTCAAGCATACAAACTGCCTTTGACCTTCCAGTCAAACCTCCCCGTCAGAAACAATGCTATTTAAAGCCAAGAAAAAAACTTTTATTTTTCTGGGCAACAAACAAAGTAGGAGGAAAGAGACACAAGGGGATGAACAGCTTTTCTCTTTTCTCTATGGAGAACTACCAGATTTAAATGAGCAACAATGACATACTTGCAGCAATAAATACATTTGACACTCATAATAAATCTCAAAATAGCATCTTAGAGAGAGGTTGTTTCAGACATTAACAGATGAAGTTCTTCTGAGACCTCAGATCAGAATAATTAAAACAGTCTCTTCCAGAAAAAGCCTTTCAAGCATATGACAAATATGTATGAAGGAAATGAAATTTAACTGAATCACACATCATGGTATGACAGCATGTTGGATGCACACAATGGGAGAAAGACTGTAGCTCATGGACAGGAAACAGATGTTGCCGTTTGCAGCTGCGGTTATTTACCATGTTTCGTGTTGAAGGAACATGGGAACATCTCAAAATACAGATAAGTCGCTGCAATAAAGTAACATTTAACACACTGCAGTCACATGGAGCAAATACATCCTTAACAGAAAAGTATGTACACACTCCAATGCTGTTAACAGTTAAAAACAGCAAACAGTTTAGACCTTTCATTAATCTGCATGATAAAAAATATCTACAAGTTTATGTGACATATTAGTGCTTTGAACTGCACGGCTGGTCAAAAGGTGTTCCACAAATGAAGTTTGATTGACTGATTAAAGAGCCACTTTCATTTTCACCACAAGAGGGAGTGATTGGACAAATTTACCTCAGAATAGCCTACCACTTTACTTACTCATCGCATGTTCAGTCTGAGGCAGATATAACGCCATTAAACTTTCAAAACACTCTTCTAAAACAGTAGCAAACATCTTTAGTTCAAACTTTAAATTTTGCCGAAGACTCAATACTGTCAGGCCACTGTCTGATACTTTCTACTTTAAAGCAGAGCAGAACCACATGGAGTACAGTCCTGTACACTTCAGTTCTCATCCTGAATGTGCTGGATCCACTGTGGAGGCTTGTAACAGTCCAGTGAGGGACCGCTGTGCTGCAGCTTTGCCATTCGAGCTGCTATGAGCATCAGTGCCCCTGTGAGAAGCTCCAGCCCATAGGAGAGCCAGGCCAGACCCAGTGACCATCCAAAGGAGGTGCGAACGAGGTCCAGACCCTCAGGGCCCTCCCTCCTCTCAGTCTCAGCCAGGGCCTCGTATGAGTAGATGATGTAGAGGCTCACACCACAGAGGGTCAGCAGACCTGCGGACAGAAAAAAAGTAACACACACACACACACACACACACACACACACACACACATAAAAAAGGAGAAGTAAACATTTTGATTTGTGAAACTTGAGGACACATTTTATAGGATTGTGATTTTGTATGTTTTTTTTTTTTTTAAAAAGCCCAAATAGGGACAGGAATTGAAAATTAGCTGTAGTTATAACTCTATATGCAGCACATCGGATTCATGCTTTGTATCGAAACTATGTTCACTGCATTGTCCCTATAATAAGTAATAATAAGTAAATAAATTCAAATTCAAACGGGCAAAAAACAACAAAATGAGTGAGACCTTGATATTTGGTTGAAATTAATTATCTTTTCAGGTAATTTTGGTGCTTCTTGCATCAGAAATTTTCAGAAAAATCTTAATACAGGTATCCCAGGATTTAGTGTCCGACTGAGTACAATCAAGGCCCTTTATTCAATGAAAAAAAAAAGTGATGTACATTTTTATTTTTAGGCACTAACACACAAAAACTAATGCAAAAGTTGCTAAGTGGAAACTCGTACAAATCAAAAACTGCTTGTGGAGATATAATCAATAAAACTCAAATAACATCAAGCCATTAGCCACCCAAAATCTCATTTTATGGCAGACAGGAAATACACTGAAGAAAGTGTTGTCTGCTAACACAACATCCTAATCACCAGACCAGAGACACACACAAACCCACACAGTCCCCACAAGTTTCAGAGCGTTGCTATTGGAAACCCTTTTAATTTTGACAGCTTGCTACTGGTTTTAAGGGAGGCAAGTGGAGCGCAGTGGCTGCCCGGGGTGGGACTAATAATCCTTTTATTATGATTGCACCCTGAGGTGCTACGAGACAACAGAAAGATGAGGAAACTGTATCCGGCTCTTTTGTGGTTCACTGTAAGAGAAGAGAAGCAGAGAAATGGAGACAAAGTGAAAAGACTTCTTTTCAGACAGTATTAGCTGCTACTATTACTAGAACAGCTGTAACAGGTAATTGAATAATTGGTATGATTGGTGGATGGACAGAATGTTACTGGCAATAGTTTTCATGATTACTACACTGTTTAAGCCATTTTTAAGCAACAATGCAAAAAACAAATTCACTTGTACCAGCTTCTTAAACGTGAAGATCTTCTGCTCTTTAATGTTCTATGATATAAAAGTGATAATTGTTGTTCAGCCTGTTTTCATAGTGTCAAACAAAAAGACAGAAGTCAGCTTAGACTCAGAGTTAATAAACTCAGGATGGAGACAGACAGACATGGTTGTGTTTCAGTCAGGTGAATAGTTCTCTATTTTGGTTCGGTATCTCTGCAACTGTTGGGTGGATTTCTGCAACATTTTCTACTGATAGTCATTGTCCACAGAGGTTGAACCCTTATTACTTGAAGTATCCAATGACTTTTTATCCAGAGTCACCATGAGATTAACATTTTTAATTTTAAGTGACATCTCTCAATAACTACTGGATGGGATTACCATAAAACTTGCTGCAGACTATCACATTTCTCATTTGTCCCTAACTTTTGTTTATGATCAATATCAACAAAAAAAAAGATTAGTATTGGCAAATGTTAAAGCTGGGTATAAGAAATTTATTTTTGGTGTCATCTGGCAAAAATTCCATAATAACCCTTCAGCATGTTGTAATTCAGGTGGTCTGAAAGAACCCTAGACTTGTGCACCTCTCCTCGCCTCTGTATTCAGACTTTTAAAAAATGAAGACCGTGCTAAAAGTAATGAAAAATAGGTTTCTGCCAATCAGGGGTCATTTCAGAGTGTTCCTACATGCTCTCGATGCTGGACTTCTTAGTGACAGGTGACGTCACGACAAGCTAATTGGCTGTTGAAACAAGTGACGTGCCTTAGTTCTAAAACCAACCTCTGGCGACCTGACAAGCTGAGTTGCAGGCGACACCATCAGCCAGCTTGAGTTGCCGCAACTTTCCCTGCAACCATTTTGTCTTGTTGTGAATCTTTGGTATAAACTGGCCTTACAAGACAGAGCAACAAACAAATGCGATAAAATGCAAGCAGGAGCAAAAAAAGGGAGGGGAGGGTGTGGCAAATAATAGTAATAATAATAATAACAATGCAGTTAATTGACTTTTTTTTATTAATGACATACTGTCTTAAACAGTACTTCTGTGAGTTTGAATTACTTTCCGACCAGAAAGCACTTTATAAATGTTCTAATATCAGATGAAACTTGAAATTATATTGAAAATGGAGTACATGAGAAGCAAAGGAAGGACACTGCAGGGAGCTCAAGCAAACACTCGTGAGACTGTTAAATGTTTGGTGAGGGAAATAGTTGCAACATTAGGACAAAGACAGAAAAACTCAATAAACTGACACAAAAAAAGCTCCAAACTGTAACCACATCAAACAGAAAGACAATTTTAAGAGCAACAGATGGCTGAACAACCAAAAGTTAAAAATAGATAAATAAATAAAAACCTGACTTGGCCACAATTGGACGGTCAAGAAGTTCACAAGACATCTCCAATCTAATTCAAGGCTTTATTCCATCCCACACATTACCATGTGCTGCTTATTAAAGGGACACAATAAAGAGTCTTTTCAAAGGAAGTGTTATCCATCACAAGGTCCTCTTTACGGAGGTCATAAGGTGTTGGCAAGAGAACACCAAAGAGATCCAGAGGGAAGAGCTCTGCCAGACATTCAGTCGTTATTGTTTATGTGCACATGAATAAGTTGATTGCTGTAAATACCCCAACTAAAATATCAGCTCTAACACAGTTAACGGTAATCTAACTCTCCCAATAACCCAAATTTACGTGATTTGTTTGATAGCCAAATAATTATCAAGGAGTCAGGTGTATAGTAGCTTAGAGGACACAGGGGTAAATACGACTTTTCGCCCAGTTGCTCTGGTACCAGTGCGGCACAGATCAGACACAATCCAAACAAAAAACAAAGACTGGTGTGTAGCTAGAAAGTCTTATTTAAAGACTGATGGCCAATCAAGTTATTCTAATTAGTTTAGATAACCAGGTTTGGGTGTTACATGTCAGGTAGAGCATCGTTTTAATCATAAAATGGAATTTAGTGGGACAGTTTAAAGATTTAAAAGTGTTATTTTGAAAGTTCGACACAAATCAACTCATTTCCCTTAAATTTCCTGACCTAGCTGAAGAGAATGCTATCCAGTCCCAGCAAGCTGACATTTAAATTCTCGAAACTACTTTATTTAGACCAATCCAATCACATCTCAACTACAACTAATGTTGGGCCAATGTCAGTTTTGAGTTTTAGGTGGAACCAATTTGGAATTTGTGACCAGCAGCAAAAAATGTTGGGATTCAAATTGCTGTGTACTTGTTTGAATGTTAAATCCTTTCTTTACTGTATATTTGGAAAGAAAGAAAGTAAAAAATAAAAACTACTGGTAACATTCTATGAAGCATGTCTCTATCATACATTATAAAACATTATGAACATATATAACACATTATAATGCATGATGAGTATGTTCATAATGCATTATAGATGGATGCTTTATGTAAAGTTCTACCAGGTTACTGTTTGCAATGACGCCTCCAACAAGAGCCCAAGACAAACGATTGATTAATTTTGGAAGTGAAGAGGATAAAGTGCAGGGGTGTGGCCAGTTATGACCAATGAGAGTGTGTGTCTGTATGTGTGTGTTTTTAAAAAAAAAAAAATTGGCCGTGTTACATGTATCTATTTAGAAGTTGTGCACCTTTTTGTAATAGGCCACTTGGATTGCCACGCCCACTTTTGGCCAACTAGCACAAACAATCGCACACAGTTGCCCGCTTTTTCCAAAGTTTAGCTTCCTAGGATGAAAACTGTGGCAGAAGAGTGGGGAATTTTTGTGGAGCAACTGAGTGACTGACCGACCGAGCAACCGACCGACAGAGCAACCTATAAAGCTGCTGGTTGCAGCTAAATATGACACCTGAGGTAATTTCGTTTGCATTTTTAAACTATGTAGTGATCATCGAAAAACAACTAGAGTACGCCAAACATGCAGGTCAAAGAGAGATGCAGCAACTTCCAGTTTTATTCAGCATTTGTTGTTGCACCATGAAAAGCAAGTTGAGTTTGTTCCTGAGGACTCGGGACTTGACTCAGACTTGCAAGACAATGACTTGACTGAACCTCTGCAGCATTGCATTAAAAATATACTGTAATAAATCCAAACAGATATGGTAAAGCCCATTTTTACGTAATTTAATGTGTGATTAAGCGGTGGTGTGACATGCATCAGATTAGATATACAGACATTATTTTAATTTACACACAATTTTTCAAAGACATACAGCATATCCCTTGTCTGTTCAATTGCACTGCATAGTTTATATCCCTTTGTTTTTCCATATGTTTGTGGCCTACATAAACCCTCAATTTGATATCTCAGGACGTGCAGGTTTCAGCAGGCCTTAATAAGTGTTATTCTCAGCTGTCTCACACAAACAATACTAGATTAAAAAACAGCATGAAGAGAAAGTAACACAAATTTAGGTCACAGTTGCTTCCAAAGCAATATTACTTTACTTTTGTGCCTCCCCACAGACCAATAAGAGCTCACATAGACGATGCAAAAGAGTCCAGGATGCAGCATTTGTGATGCAACAGAGGCAAGAGAAGCTACACACACACACACACACACACACACACACACACACACACACACACCCCTACTTGTTCATGCATACTTATCCAATATGGCCAAATCTAACGGCCCGTCAGTTTTAGGTGGTAATAAACGTCAGTCCCCTTGGTCACATGGGGTCAATAACTGTAACTGAGGTCAGTTTCAGCCCTGCACATAAAGTGCTACCTTCTGCTCAGATGAACTGCACGGCCCCGTTTTACGGCAACACTCCACTTTATAGATTCCCACTAAACCCTCCACAGCTTTTTCAGTCTTTTTCCCCTTCTGTGAATGTCGCCAGAGCATTAAATAATACATGAATTGAGAACTGATTAAAAGAAAAGATATCTTCCCTTAATCTCATTTTTAATTATTATGCTTCAGTGTTTTACATTTGAACACCTACGACATCAAATAACAATTACTTACAAAGGGACCTGGCTATCATTTGTATTTTATCATTATCTATTGAATAACTGTTGCATTTGCCGTATTCTTTATCTGAACTGCTTTGTGTGAACAAATCAAACCCTGAATAATAACATTTCCTGATGTTGCCTATTTTTGATTTTTGAAGCAGTGGAAGTCATTTTCCACTAAACATTGGTGTGAAAATTCTGTTTACGATGAAAACAGGGCGAGATGGAGTGCACACTCCAGTAGTATCCTGCTCCTCACCGCACACAGCCATTTGAGTGAAATGATGTTCAACAACAAGTGTGGGGACAAATCGACTGCTCTCTCCTTTAAACCACCAACTAATGGCTCCTGCTTTATTAAACACTGAGGTAAATGGTCCAAAGCAGAATTGCGTTGATGCTCATCGTGCCTCGCTTTTGCACTAACTGTGATATATTCTGTCATTCCTATTAACACCATCTCTTCAATGTCAGTGTTTTAGCCAACATTGAACCTTCAATGTGATAAAAGAGGCAAAGTCTTCTGGATAGACAACACAGACACAGAAGTTTGAGAAACTACACTGTCCATGCTGTGTAGGTGAGAAAATCCTATTTTAATTCTCTTTGAAGTGTTGTTAGTGGTATACATATACTACTGGCACTGATTCATCGTAGTGCATGATTGCCACTGGGCACTGTGGTTTTTCTGTCAATGGATTTGATTTGTCTTGAAAGGCTCATAAATTATGTTACTGGATGCACAAAACAAAAATCTATCAAAAAATTTACTGATGTTGGCTCCAAGCACAACCTTGGGTTAAGCAGCTTGACTCCAAGAGCTGAGCTAAGAGCCGAGGTGGGAGCGCAACTGCGAGAAATAACCAAACCTCAACCTACTGCAGAAGAAGAAGTAGGAGGCTGTGCCAGTGAGGAGGACAGGACTCCGAGCCAGGGAGCTGACCAAGCCACAGATGCCGCCGAACAGCAGCAGGACTAGGCTGGATGGGAGCATCACCACAATGGCACTGTGCATGTCTGCATATAAACACACACACACACACACATTAAACAGATGGATTGTGGAGCATCTGTGGAGTTATGGCGCTCTTGACAGTGAAACTTCATTATCTGTTATGATGAGCAGCACAGGGTTTCATCAGAGCTTGAACAGAAGGCAGAAACTCACTCAGCATGTTCAGCTCCGTCTCAGAGTACTGTGAGGAGTCAGTATGGAAAGAGTCGATAGTCAGCATCTTCCCACCTGGATGTCACAATAAAAAAGTGGAGAAGACATCCAAATTACATTAAAACAGTTTTGAGAGAGAGCAGAAATTACACTGAAATCTCAATAAGAAAAACTAGCCTGCAGTACCTTCGTTGATGCTCCACAGCCCCGAGTGGGAGCTCATGTCCTCCAAGCCACTCACGTTCGTGGGATTCATCTCGATGATGTACCAGTAATCGGTTCCGAGGGAAGTCGCCAAAAAGGCGAAGCTCAGGATGCCGCAGATGCCGGCGGCGATCACCACAAAGCCAAAGGTTACCTTCATCCTGCACAGGTGAGGACTGGATTCGCGCGCAGCGGCGATTGCTTAATCAAACGTGGCACGTTTTTAGTGTTGATCCAGTCCGTAAGACGTTGACCCGCTCATTACGCGGTGCGCACAAAATAAGAAAAATCCACCAAATTATGGTGTTAAGCTTTCTCGTGGAGGCAGCAATTCAAGCCTACAGAAGGAAGAAAGAGATCAACTGACTCTTAGCTGAATGGATAAAGTCACAAAGTGCCACAAGGATGAAAACAGGCTGACTGGAGAGCCGCTTCTACATGGGAGGGACTTGAACATAACCGGGAGGCGCACATGTTTACGCACCATGTGGAGGGAGACAGTAATGAGGGAATATGGGGAGTTAACAAGGCTTGAACAAAATAAAAGGAGACAAACTAAAAATACATTCATCATATCTTCAAAGGTTGATAAAACACCTCCAAACAGAGCAACACATCATTTGTTTTGCAAAAATGCATGTCAAATATATAAAAATAAACGTTTTATGGTAAATATGGTATCACATTATGAGTGTATGGATTGCAAAGCTTTTTCCCTGCTGTTTTCATTTACCCATTCACTAAAATGTACATTTCCCATCCAAACACACCCCTCCAAAATATGAACAAAGAAACAGGGTTATTAATTAAAAGGTTTAATGAATGAAAATAGGTCATAGAAAGAAGAGACATTAAAAATGACAGTCATACAGTGTAACAAAGAAGACATGAGGGCATACGACGAGAACATGAAAATTCAAGGAGAAGCCAGTCACTCGCTTTCCAACAACAATTAATCTGTCACACACCGCCCAACTCATTCATCAGCATCTTTTCTTGTGTCACTCTTCGCCCGTGGCTGTCTTGATGATATCTGCTCTTCTCAGTTTGGCTGCCTCTTCAAACCTGGTTATGGCCTCATTACAGGATTTGTTCTGTTTGTGGAGGAAATGAAACCTGGATTAGAAATGGTGACGAGGTCCCTCGCTCTCACAGGAAGTACCAACAGTTTGAGGGTGTTAGTCTTCAGTAATAATATCGGAAAAGGCCAGACTGAAAAAAATATGTTTCCAGTTATACTTAAATGAGCAGCTGAATACAGCATGCACTTTTTGAGTGATTTAAAAATGATAGAGTCCTTTGAGGAACATACAATCATGGACTTGTGTCTCTCCTTCTGTAGCTTGAAGAACTCCTCCACAGTCAGCTCCTCTATTTTCTTCTTCAGGTTGATGAAGTGGCACGACGGTGAATGAGATTTGTGCTCCTTTCTGGCAAAAAAAAAATACAAGAGTGATTAATCACAGACAATGACATAAAATGAGACGAACATCAAGTGTTCTCCGGAAGGTTTCTGCAAGGTGAGAACACTTTCTGTTCCCTGTGCTTGTTATGCAGAAAAAACCCCAGTAAACACAAATCTCGCATAATCTGTCCTATCTCCACAGGAGAAAGAGACAATAATCAATATTTTCGTGTATTGGGAGAAAAATACAATCACAACAATTTTATTGTGGTGAATTTTTATTATCGAAAACATCGTGAATTGAGGAAATCATGAATAATCATGAGTGATGTACACTCCTATAATGGTTTCCTGATTTTTTAAAAATTGTCTAAACCTGTCACTATGGCTGGAGCCTTGGTTTACATTTTGTGTCCACCTCAAAAAACATGCTAAATAATTGTGGGAAAAAATGTAACTATACTACTACTATAGAACTTTCCAAATAAATATCAAAAAATTACAGGGAGTTGAGGTCAGCAGTATTTATTTGTCCTTTATTTGTGCCAAAAGACCTGAATATTTATGGTTACTTACTGTGCTGCATTAAAATTCTTTTACCCATAAAGATATTTTAAGTGATTCCAGTGGGTTTAAATGCCATTTATGTTTTTAAAAATATTTTGATGATGATTGGGATTATACTGATAATCACATTTATTTTAAACAGGATAATTGTGACATGAAATTTTCATATCGTTCCATGCCTACTCCACAGCAGTGGAGAGAGATCTGGCTGTGCTGATTATCCCTTTGCTTTTGGGGGAGGGAGAAAAAAGAAAGAAAGGGAAAAAAAAAAACCCAAAATGCTCAGGATTGTTTGTATTTCTTTAAACCACACCATCACAATCATCTTGAGCCACACTCACTAACAGGCAGAAAGCAGAGGAGGAGAATAACGGTGACTAAAATAGTCGTCCAATCACAGACTTAGACCCCCATCCAACAGTCAACATCCAGTGGGTTAGACTAAGGGAAAACTAACACTTGATATGAAATTGTGAGGTTCAGCAGTTACCACTTCACAGTAACTCGAGCTGTGTCATTTCAGCAACCATGAACATGTGAGTGTTCGCTGAATCAGTTGTAAACACTACAAAATGATGTAACACACCAAGGAGAAGAGTCTTGTGAATTATAACAACATAAGTAGACAATTTCACTGGCAATGGTATAGTGGTCACAAGCAGCTTTCACTCACTCACTCACTCACACAAGAGTGCAGTCTTGTCCTGGTTTTAGAAGCTCTACTACTGTGGAGTGATATCATGTCTAGGACTTACCAGACTGTCCTAAAATTTGCCTTTAGCAACTTAATCATTAAATTTACATCACTGGTGATTGCTTATCAAAAAATCTCAGCTTGTTCATATTCAGGGAAAGCACCATTAGTCATGCCTGCTACACTGCTGCAACACTGAAACTAAGCTGTTATCATATTTGATTTTGTCATCCATCCCTAATTGTATTTTATGCCTCCATCTGCCAGCATAATCATAATTTATGGACATAAAATATTAAAACACTACTCTTTTAACCTTATATACATATGTATAATGATGACAGAGTTCATTAGACAACCTCATTTATTTTTTATTTTGGCAAATCAGTTATGTAATTGTTTGTTGTGGCAATTTGTCTTGCTACCATAGAGATTTAGATCAGATTTGTTGCTACCAAACAAATCATTCCTCAAAAGAATTACTCTACTTAAAAAGTAAGATGAACTTAAATCAATAAAGAAATTAAGCTGCTCAAAGCTCCTGTACCTTTTTGCATTTTTTGACTCATGAGCAGAGTAATGTTATTATCTTACTGTGGGTCATCCTCTGGCTCCCAGCCCTCCAGCTCTTTGAGACAGAAGAAACACATGGCAACATCTGGGCCGTTCTCTGAAGGGGTGTGGATGAAACCAGCTTTGGCCATCTGGAGAAACAAAAGAGCAGACAGATGACATTTTTCAAAGAAGCTGTATTTAATGCTGATATCATGATTAGTATATTCACAGACTGGTCAACAGACAGAAATCAATAATAACTCTATTGTACCAGTCTGTCATTACCAAACAAAAATGCCAAAAAGTGAAACAATCAGATTTACGCATCTTTAGACACACAGGAAATTAATCATCAGTTTAAAGAATTGCTGCTTTTCTCTGCATTATTTAATTGTCAATTGAATTTCTAATCTGGAATGTATTATGGAAATTGAGTATTTGTATATATTTCAGGCTGTTTGTCGGACAAACCGACCTTAAAGGATGTCACTGACTTTTTTTTTTTTAGGCAAATGACTCCTGGAGAAAATAATCATCAGATCAGATGAATTGCTAATAAATATAATGGTTAGGTAAGTTACAACAGCCCTGAAATGAGTGTTTTTGGTGTAGTTTTTTTAAATGCAAGGATATCCTGTCTTTACTATTTTAAATGGAGAAGTAACATTGTATCTGGAAGACGTCACATTGAGGTCTGGGAAATTGCATTTGGCCTTTAAAAAAAAAAAAAAATCTCACTTTTCAAAGTTAAAGGTTAATTACTTGAAAACATGAACGAGAACCTGGTTCGTGATGAAAATCCTCATTAGTCTGCAGGGTATGCAGGCTACTTAGCTAAATTACTCTTTCAAAATAGTTGCCAATATTGAAAATTTCCAACAAAAAAACGAGTAAGAACAACCTCCATTGTCTTAACAACTATTTTAATAAAAACTTACAGTTGTCACGGAGCGTTTCTTGTGTTTTACCCACATATTTAAATGCTACTGTAAACATCTTAAATTTAAACTGAGACGCTAATCTAGCTAACCTGCAGTTGGTTAAACTTTGTAACATAGCTAACGTTATTCTGTTAGATTCAACCATTTAAATGCCTCGCTAGAGTTACTACGTATTTACCTGCGGCAAACCTTAAGCTAAACAATTGATTATAATAACGTTAAAGCTATTTTCTTTGAAAATGAATTTGTCTTGTTATTTGATTGAGGTCAAGTGTTGTGCTAGCCGTAGCACAAGTCAGCCGTTTTTTTCCCGTTCACTCACGTTCTCCGGGGTGCACGAGCAGCCTTCCTCGAACGGCCACCCGTTGAAAGTTTTCAATCTGTTCTCATAAAAGTACATTTTGAGATCCTCTTCGTTAAATGCATCCATCGTATTCGACGTTAAAGCAAATGTCAACAAGCTTGCTTCAGCCTGAACAGTGTTACACGCCTCACAATCACCGGACTGAAGAGTGTTTTCAAATTTTGGAGACTGTTCGCTTCAACTCTTCTGATTGGTGGACGAAGACCACGTGGGTCCAGTATACTCTTCTTTGTCATAGATGAACAACATTCAAAAAGCACGGGTGCGCCACCCAGCGTTCGCGGGTTTTACACTGCCTCTGGCGCTAAAAACGTCAAACAGAAACGATTAAATTTATCTAACTGTAACTGATTGCTTCTGAAAGAAGACAAAGCAACTTCCTCTCGTCTTCTGTTTTCTTTTTGAGCTCAGACTTGTAAACACCACACACACGCCCGCCGCCGGGCATTAGACTTCCGTTTATTTTTCATGGGTAATGTAGTCCTTGGGGGTTATTGGTCCTAAATGTGCCGCGCGGAAGTCTGAAAGAGCGTGCCATCCTCTGTCAACAACCGGTCAGGACTACCGCTTCCAGTTTTGACACCAACTTTCACTCCATTTATCCTCCAGGCACCCAACAGTGTTGCTAACGTGGGCACATATGCAGACGCGTAAGTTTCCTCTTCGTCGGTGTTGTGGCTATGGAGGGACGGTGTGCTGTTGAGACTTGGGCAGAGTTTGGCCTCTCTGGAACATCATGTTCACTGAAGGTTAAGGCTGGTGTTGGGACTGATGTTTACCTCTGCAGTGGCAGCGAGGAAGTCTCTGTCTTCAGCTGTGAAGAGAGAAAAATCACGGCAAGTAACGAATATGTTGTACATTTTGAGGTAACCCAACTATACTGCAAAGCTGCAGTCTATGCTGGTGAGCTGCTAAAGACATAACGATGTACTGCTGATTAAATTTGCTGTGTTTGACTTTAGTTATGTTATGTTGTTTTGTGCAGGCTGTCCTCCAGTTTCCTGACCCTGTGAGTGACCTGGTTGAGGATCATGACCAGCAGCTCCTCTACGTGGCCTGTAAGAGCGGCGTTTATCGTGTCAGCTTACAGTTTCTGCTGTCCAGGTATGAACCTGCACAGAAGTGGTCCCGTTTTCCTCCGTTCAAAATAGTTAGATTTTATTTTGTGCCTCAGTGCCCATGAGTAAATTCTCCATGTGTTTTATAAAAGTGGTTTAATCTTTAATCTTTCCATCAGTGCCTCTCACTTATGTGACCTTTCATCTCTGCAGAGCTCAAAGCTCCTCAGCTGATGCATCATCCGATCCTGCCGAGCTGAAAATCTCCTCTGAGTTCCTGGTTGTTCCAGAGGAAGGAGTGTTATCGCTGCTCCTTGTTGGCTCTGTGCTCCTGACTCTTTCCCAAAGAGACGCTCACTGGATGTTGACTCTGTGCAGTTCCCCTGTGCAGTCAGCATCCAGCAGCTATGAGACGCTCGCCACGTTCAGTTTGCCGCTGGTCGCAGGTGTTGCACACAGTGACGTGGCAATGAGGAGGCCTGTGCTGATTTGTGTCCATTCTGGTGATACAACACCGCCATCCTCCTCCCTAACTGGCGGCCACCTCCGCCTTGAGCCGGTGCTCTTCAAACTTCTGTTTGGGATTGACGCTGCCCTCGCCAGATCACCAGTTATCCTCTGTGGCCTGTCAGACGGGTGCCTGTGTTTCATCCCTCTGCGTCTCCCAGGATCACGGCTACGAGTCCTGCATAGCCTGGAGCAGCCAGTCGTATTTGTTGGAGCATCTGACATGAAAGAAACAAGTCTGGGACATGCACAGTGTTTGGTTGCAGTGGGCCAACTGGGGCGAGTTTTGCTAATCAAAACAGATAAGGGCGGGCCGGACGGAGGGGGCAGCAGAGCTGGTTTTACTGAGACATGGGTCCCAGGGCCTGTGGTGTGTGGCTGTATGGATAAAAACCGTCTTTACTACAGCACTGGGTCAGACCTGCTGAGACTGGATCTGTCAGAGGCATCATCTGGGAGAGAAGACCGAGAGGAGGATGAGGAGACACCCAGTAAGACCGACGCTGCCCTTCGACGCCCCACCAGTTTAAATGTGTGTAGAGTCATCGCCCTCGCTGAGCCTGCATGCAACACGGCAGGTAAGCAGACAGGCGACAGACATACAGTTGGAGACTTTATAAATGCCAACGATGGATCTGTTTCCCTCTTGCGGCCTTTGTTTTCAGTTCCAAGAATGAATAACAAGAACTTGCAGACAACTGACGGTTGTGTGAGTAAGTCAGTAGGTATGAAATAGTCAGTCTTGTTCTTAATTTTTCTGTTTTTTAAGAATAAAATAAATGATCTGTTTCACTAGCCTCTACAGAGTGGTCTTGAGTGGGCCGAGTCTCTGGTTTGGGTCCAGGCTACCGTTTCACTGTTTCAAGTGTAACTTTAACATCAAATATATTAAAGATATTCAAGATACACATAATAATCATTTTGCAACACAAGGTTGTACAATGAAATACAGTTAGTAATCCTCTTAAACTACTGCTTAAAACAGAAAGCTGTATTGCTATTTTAATAACTAGTTCATGATAATAAAAAAAAACCTTTTTTACTTTTGAGACAGGTGATGAGTTCAGAGGCCTCACAGCTGGAGGATAAAAGCTTTCAAGTTTCTTTGAGTTAGTTGTCCGTCATACAATAGTGAAAGTAATCGACACCAATGGTTTTAGACTCTCTGCATGCTGCTGAATCCTGTATCAAAGCTTGCATCAAGTCACAGCATCAAGATGCAGTAAAAATAGAAAGATTTTCTCCTTTGTGGTGGCGTTTACTCATCAGTGAAGCTTTTTGTTGTTTTGAAATTGAAGTAGGATTAGGAGCCGTGAACAAGTTACAAAGTGCAGTTTGCTTAACTCCAACTACTGTCTGTTATGACTCACTGTATGTGACAGGCAAATTAATTCATTTCAGTTGAAATCAGCAGTGGGATAAAAGGGTTAACTCAGCAGCTTCATAGCTTCGCATTATCCCAGATGCTTTTTCAGTTCGGTTGCAATTATATGATGTCGTAGTGTAATAGAGTCTGCTTAGCTGGGCCTCGACCTCCTAACTACCTCAGTCTTGTATTCTTGTGTACCAGGTGAAGTTCAGCTGCTGGGGCTCTCTGTCAGAGGGCAGCTGCAGAGGATTACCGTACCTGTCGGTGGAGAGGATGCAAAGTGTTCTGAGGTTCCCTCCACTCATTCAGGCCGCAGCATCCGAGACCTCCTGTCTGCTATTGGGGACGTTTGTGAAAGGTTTACTCACATCAGTCCTTTTCTAATTGTTTAAGCGGAACACAGTAGACATTTTTGAACATCATTTTTCTGATATAAATGTGATTTTCCTTGCTTTCCTTTAGAGCATCAGCGCTGAAAACTGCCATCAAATCCAAAAACCGAATTCTGAGGCACCTCAATCAGGTGCTGAACATCAGCTTTCTGTTGATATCCAGTACAAACAGAGATGAGAAGCCAATCAGATGTCACGCTGTAACCGAGTGGAGCCGATTGCTCCAAAAAGACTCCCTGAACCTGACTTGTGTCCTGGATAATTCAAGTCCTTACATGTTGGAACAAGGCTGGACGCTGAGCGTCACTGTATTTCCTGTGTCATACTCACCCCTTGCAGGAGGAGAAAGCTCCTCCACCAGTTTTTCATTCCCATTCCAAAACCTTCATGCAGGAGAAACATTAGAGGTGTCGCTGCCCCTTGCCGCTGCTGGTGATACATCGTTCCCTGTGACAGTGAGCTGCTCTCTCATCTTCTCCCTCTCAAGTCTCCTGGGAGAGGAGGCAGCGAACCCTCCGGGTGTGCAAAGCAGCTGCATCAGTTTGCCCTTAAACATGCTGACAGTGGATTGGCTGCATGCTCTGCAGGTGAACAACCCCAAAGCTGCCCATAAAAAAGTCACCTCTCAATGCAGCAACACTGCAACAGATACCATCCATAGCTTTTTAAGCTCTCGCCGGATTAGGTGCAGTGGAAGAGGAGAAGGAGGAGGAGAGAGCGCTTTAAAGCCTGAGAGAGAGCAGTATTCAATGAGCGTACAGGTGTCGTCAGAACTAGTGAGGGTGCTGAAAAGCTCTGGTTTGGACCCTCAGGCTCCTCAAAATTTGTGCCTTTCTCTACTGGAGTGGCTGCTATCTGAAGGTCCAGGAGGAGTGAAGACAGGACACCAGGGAGAAAGCATCTGCAGCTCACTGGTTCATGCACAAGGTCCAGACGGACACACAGTCAAACTGACTGCCAAAGAGGTAAAGTATGATTTCATGTTATACTGACAGAGGATTACCCTTTGTCTTTGATCCTGTGTTATTGAAATAAAACAGACAGACAGAGTGCTCCTTTGTTCTGCAGGTGAATGCTGGGGAGGAGAGTGTGGGGAAGGAGGAGCGCCTGGTTACCGTGGAGGTTCAGGTTGAGAGCACCTCTTTAGCTGCTGTGTGTGGACTGCATCACGCTGTGCTGCGACGAGTGCAGGTACAAACACGTTGGCCACCTTTATGCAATTCTCGTAACACTTACAGTGGCAAAAGTTTGCAGATATTTTAGTTACACTTGATAAAGACATAACAGATGCTTTTTATGGAAGATGAATCATACATTTTGTGATTCCAAATGCAGCCTTGATTTTGTTAGCTTGATGTCTAGCATTGATTTACCATAAACAAGAGAAGCTAGAAACTGTTTAGTGCATACTGTTGATTGTTCCATGCAGTGCTGGAAGTTTTATGTAGTTCAACTTTGCATAATTGTACTTCTTGTTGAGGTAGGAAGACTCCAGAGACATGAAGAATACGTCAAAAGTTGATTTTTATTCTCTTCCACCTCCTGGTTACTGAAAGCAGCTGCAAACTGTCTCTCATGAGTGCACACTAAAGGATTATGGAACGGCTAAGTGATGAAATCAAAAACGTTACTTGTGCCATTACCACTTTAGATCATATGAGAGAAACTTAAATCATCCCCTCAGGGCTGTTTCAGAACTAAATCTGTGTTATGGCGAAAATCAAGCTCTGCTTTTCCTTTTTACGTGGGTGGTTAAATGGGGCTATGGCTCAACTTGATAATTATTTGTCTTTGCTTTTTGATGCAAAGTTTTATTTGAAGTTCCTTCTGATTAATTGTCTGCTCTGTTCCTCTAAACAGACTCTGTTGCAGAGGCTTCCTGAGAGGGCTTCTTCTACTACTTCTACAACGGTGCAGAGTTCAGGTTTAAGACAGGCACTGCAGCAGGCTGAGGTAAGACCTGTACTTCATTTTTAATAAGAATAGAAGAAGAACAGAAACTGCTAATTTACAATTAAGCACTTGTTGTGAATACTGTGCACTCAGTTTACACAATTGTTTGTTTCTTATCAGCTGTTTTTTTTAAATGATCAGTCAACTTAAAGGGATAGGTCACCCAAAAATCAAAATGCAGTCATTGGCTACTCACCCTCATGCCAAATGAAGGTCGGATGAAGTTCTTAGTCCAGAAAACACTGCTGGAGTTTCACAGGAAAAAGAAATTGCAGTAATCTCCCAAAAGAATTGTTGGGAATGGTGACCGGGATTGAAATGTAATAAAAATGTAATGAAACTATAAAATGCCTCAGTGCTGCCCCTCCGAAGAAATCCAAGTTTCCTGAAGTCTCGACCTGCCATTTTGTTTCGAAAAACGTCACTGTTGCCATGTTTTTAGCCTCACTGTTCACTGCAGCCTGTAGCTCCCAAGAAGGGAGCCACGCTCAAGTCTGCATGTGCACACTGTCAAAAGGCCCCACAGCAGGAAAGAGGAACCAACTGATCCATTCTGCAGGATCAGTCGCAGGGCAGGTCTGGTGTCTGCTGCTGGTATCAGACTTCTGGGTAGCATGTAAACACAGGTCTCTGTGCACTGTGTTTGGAGCTCCGGCTAAGTGAACAGTGAGGCTAAAAACATGGTGTCAGTGAAGTTTTTTCAAACCAACTTAGCATGTCGTGGCTTCAGGACACTTGGATGACTTAAGATGTACAGTATGGAGACATTTTGTAATTTTGTCATGTATTTTTTAAATATTGTGTTTGAATCCTAGTCACCAATCACTGCAGTTGACCCTTTGCTAAGCCACGCCCTCCTCCTTGCTAGCTCCGAAAGCCATGTCTGTCCAGCTTTCAGAGCTCGCATGGAGCTCACACTGTAACTAACTTCATTCCCCGGGGCAATATTGTCTAACTTCAGATGACAAGCTCGAAATCAACAGATCCAGCCTGAAAATGACCAAAATCTGAAAAGATTGCATGAATTTCAGTGGAGCACAGCCATGTAGTTGTCATACCCCAGTCAGAGCTGGCAAATGCTGGGCTCTGATTGGCCCATTTGTGTTTGAGGGTGGCACATAGCGAAGGGTCAGTTGTTTGGGACATGACTTCAAAACTCCAGCAGTGTTTTGTGGACTAAAAAACTTCACCCAACCTTCTGTCAGCATGGGAGTGAGTAGATAATGCATGAATTTTCATTTTTAGGTGAACTACCCTCTTAATGAGCAGTTAGCTTATAAACTTCATGGCAGCCCACTGTAAATACCAGTCAAATACCAGTCCAAAAAAGCATGTCATCATTGACAATGACATGAAAGGATGAAAATCTCTTCAGTATTTTAATTAAATGTAGAAATTTTCTTGTAGATTAATCAACCCATTCAGCCTGAGACTTTTATAGTACCACATAACAGCATTTTGTCATTGCCCATTACTCTTAAAATCTTAAGTATGTCTTGGCGTTACTTCTTTTTGAGTTTTTTTTCTCTTTCCTCCTCCTCCTCCTTATGTCAGGACCTCTTACAGCAGATCCAGCAGATTCGAGTCTCGGGGGCCTTTGGTGTGGGTGCATCCACGGGGCAGATGACCCGATCTCTTCTCGGTGTTTACATATAACTCAGAGAAAATCCTCTCCTTATAATTTAAATGCTTCTTTTCAGCCGAGCCTACACAGCTGCCCTCGGCTTTTTTCAGTGTTATGTAACCTGCGTGTGCAGCTGTTTGAAAAATAATGTCCACAATCTATTGTAAATGTACTTTTGTCTCACTGCAAATGATTGTTTTCCCATTCCATTCATTGTTTTTCTCAGGTGAGTCATTATTTTCCATTATTATTCTGCTTTTGTAAATATTTCACAGCACTAATAATAATGGTACAAACATCATGTTTATTTGTTGATTGTGTGCGTCAGTGTAGCTTCTCTTTGAAAACCACATTCAGCACAGTCCAACCAAAGAACTCAGGTGGAGTAAAAACATGTGCTATTACACTTAAAATGAAAAAACTCTGACAGCAGGGGAAAGGTCCTTTGGTTCATGGTCTTGTGTGTCACACACAAAACACATTCACACTTGCTGGAAGGTGAGAGAGAGCTCATGTAAACTCTGTACGCATTCTTGCTATATGACAGCAGTGTTTCCTGTGTCTGAGGCACCTGATGCAAGATTATCATTTAATACAATGGTTCAACCATCTAGCATGATACATTATGTTCCTGTTCAGTGCAGCTTTTCAATGAAGCAAAAAACTAACTGAACAAAAAGGTAATTATTGTTATTAATAGAGTTGAACCTGTTGTTCTTTTGCTTTAAGATCTCCAAAAGAAGAAATGTTTTCAGGAAGAGAACGATCATTGATTCTCTTAAAGGGCAACTCTGCTGGTTTTGAACCTTGTCTCTATCTATCCAAATTAGGGATATAACGGGAAACCCAAAAATAATTTTTTTTTTCAATGTTCTCTGTGTCTCCGGGGTGCAGCTTTGAAAATCTCTTGTTCTGCAAGTGAACTACAAACTGTTTACCCCTCACCTTTCACCTCACACTCCAGGAAAGCCAGCGCCATGTTTGTTTTGACAGGATATTCTGGATCTGGCAGATCAAAAACCCCTTGTTTTTGAAAACTATGCATTATTGAATAAAATAAATATTTTGATGCCATGGACATCAACCTCGGAGACCCAGCAAGTACCATTTTTTTGTGATGCAATGCATTCTGGTCTACGTAGGCACTGTAAGAATGGCTGTGTGAGCAGGACAACTTAGAAAACTCATCTATCATTTGTCAGTATAGCACAAACAGGAATTTATTGCTTCAGTTTACTACAGTTACCATCAACATTGATTGAACATCCACATAAATAGTGGTGGATTTTCCCTTTAAGAACATGAAGAGTAATGATAGAAGTGAGTAGCAGCAGTCCTACCAAGCCTGCAGGCTCCCCAAAAAAACCAAAAACTTTTCAATAAGAATTGGAAAAAATTGGGAGCTAGAAAACATAAAGCAGGAGAAAAAAAGTAAACAGCAGCTCAACCAGTAACCAGCTGCCCAGTTTGACCACAGCTATTGAGTTTCTCACCACAGTCATTTCTCCTCCTCGAGTAATGCAAGAAACATGGACAGCTACCGCTTGCCCCACAGAAGCAACAGTAAGGATTCCTGCTCTCATCAGTGGTTCAAAAAATGATTTCCATGCTGCAGTGAAAACTTATTTCTGGTAGCATGACATACAGTCGGGAAATACTGCTCCACAGTAGGCTGCTAAAGCCTGCTGCTGCCTTACAGTTCCTGTCCTGGACATGCTGGAACAGCAGTTATCTCTTTAAGGCTGCTTACTGTCTGCAGAGAGACTCCATGAGCTCAGCCGCCAGTAAGAGACCAAAAAACACAAAACAGTAAAATGGTGATGATGCTGTCTAATGAGAAAATGATGGACTCTCCTACAGTTGCTGTCTTCAGAGACAACAGCAGCACCTGCTGGCATCATGCTATAAGCTGTAAGTTGACATACTTTGTGTCCTTGCACTTTTTTCTACATTTTAATTTCCTACATTGCCATTAAAATATTTAACTTTTTACTTACTCTCTCTATATACACACACACATATAAATCCACTTTGCATCAGCAGTAATATCTAGTCCAGTATAATATAAGACTCATTGTAGTCACTTATATTTTAATGTGTTGTTGCTTACAGGACTTCAATTTATTTAAACATATAACAAGGTGTTTGGTTGGTTGTATAAGGTTGGCCACACAGTGTTGTACGGTAACGAAGCAGAAATACTTCATTACTGAACTTAAGTAATTTTTTTTTTTAATCTATACTTTACTATTTCTATTTCTGTAGACTTTCAATTTTACTTTAGTGCATTTTCCAAAGAAAATGGATACTTTTACTCCACTACAATTTCAAATAAGCATTTTAGTTACAAGTTACTAAATAAAACTAAAAGAAATTTGGTAGGCTACCAGCCAATGACTTTTTTGTTTTGGTTTGGTTATAAAGTTGGATCACAGCCTGCAAAAACTTGGATCATTGGTAAATCATGTTAGGCATTTTATATGACTGAGATATTCTGTCCTTATGTAGACCAGAGGCTACATAAATGAAGAATAAACAATTTTTAAAAAGTCAAACATGGCTGCTTTTCACATGTACTTTTTACTTGTAATTTTACTTTCAATACTTAAGCACATTCTTATTCACTGTACTTTAATTACCATCTACTTTAAGACTTTTACTAATGTAATATTCTAATAGGCAACTTCCACTTTTACCAAAGTCATTTTCCAGAAAGGTATCTTTACTTTTACTTAAGTATGGCTTTTGTGTACTTTATACAAGACTGGACACAAAAACACCAAGATGCTAAAATGAACAATTTGGATTTTAGGGAGGGGCCCACAGTGAACCCATGTAGGTCCAGGCCCCTGCGTGGATCCATGTCCTGATGATGATGCAACCAAAGTGTCTAATGATAACATACCTGTCAAGTCAGTCCAGATCTAAAAAGTATAGAACCCCCTTAAATAAGTTTGGTCTTGACTACAATTCTGGTAGAAAATTGACACTACTGAAACAAACCATAACTTGTCATACAAGTGTATTTTGTATCTTCATGGTCGAAAAAGAAACAAGAAATGTTGAAAAATGTAAATGCAACAAATGACAGAAAGGCTATGATCCTATAAGCACTGCTAACATATACATGAGACTTGGTTACTTCTTAAGGTGGCCACTAGAAACCCAATTATTCTCAGACACTAGTGCCTTGCTAATGACTCTAACTCCTCTAAAAGGTGACCTCACTCTTAATGGTTACTAATGGCAACCCGACTCATTGTAGCTCCTTCTTAGACTGGATCAGTGGCATTACTCACCTTTATTACCACTTTACCTGTAAGGAAAAAGTAGACAGGCTGAATCAGGAGAAAGACGATACCACGAAAAAAGAGTTGTATGTCATGCTGATGGTTAGTATAAATATACATGTATTTATTTAAATTACGATGTCTGTAGTTTAGGTTCAGACAATAATCAAATCTTGCAACAAATGCCCATTTGAAAAAAGATCAAAATAGAACAAAACAAAAACTCTTAAGGTTCTAATTCGCTATTTTAAGCTCAAGCACCGACTGAAAACATTGTTCATATCATCAAGATGTCTCTTAGTTGAATATGCATGGTCAGTTCTTGCACTTCTTCCTTGTATGAGTCAGTGACCTCTGAGTTATCTGTTGTGACCTCTTTTGTAACAGAAAGAAAAAAATAGTGTTATGAAACCCAGTGTTGAGAGCAAACGACATATAACAAAACTAAAATATAATTCAGTTCAGCTAAATTTACATTTGTATGGTGATTCTGGTTAGACTACTTTTTTTGGACATTTTTTGTGAAGTTATAATTCAAAAACCTTGATCAATTTTTGGCCCTAGGAAAGAAATGATTTATACTTTTGTCTACAACTGCTTCATTAGTAGAATTGAACAGCCTTTGTACCTGCCTGCTGTGAAGGCATGCTCTGGCAATGGATTAGTCAGCCACCACTGCACACTTCACCTTTGTGTGGCGTAAAGGGCAGTGCTTAGTGCTCACACAGCGACAGCATCATCACAGGTAAACCTCTGAAATATCAGCCTAAAGAAGAATCACCATGGCCGTACTTTAGCAGATACATGACAGTGACTGACTAGACCAAGAAAACTTGTGTTTTTAATCATGAGCTATGCAAGCTGAGGGAAAAAAACATTCTACTGTAAAGACGTCATCCACAAAGTGTATTTATTGACTCTGAATTTGCTAGCCAATTTAGTAGAGATGATAGAAAAGTTAACCACAATGTTAGCCTGGATAAGTTAGCTTGTTTGTAATTTTACAGAACAAGCAAGAGATTATTCAGTGAATTAAGTTTAGTCTAATTCAAAAAAGAAATCTGTAGTGTCTGTTTGACAACATGTATGCTCTGTCAAAAGACCAAAGATGATGCTAACCAGCTAATGTTAGCTAATGTAAGCTAAACTAGTCACAGTAGCCTATTCTTGTGAAGTTTTTTGCTGCCCGTACAATATGACGCCACAAGGGATTAGACTTTCATTGTCATCATGAAAAGATAAGTTTGGCCCCAAGCCCCCTTAACTGAGGACTGGACAGATATTGTTCATCAGATCTATACAATGGAGAAATTAGCATATTCCCTCAGAATACAGCAGGGTAAATTTACCAGTATATGGTCAATGTGGGTGGACTGTATTAGGCTCCTAAGACAAGACTTGAGACAAATGTGCACAATTTAAGTAATGCCATTCCTTCCAGTTGTGTTGTTTCTGAGTTGTAAATAGTTAAGTTTGGTACCAGAAATTGACGCCTGTTGAACATAGCCAATAGGGATGAATATTGATAAATCTGTATTTGAAAGCTTGTGTTTCCTATGGCTGATTAGGTTTTAATCCTTCTTAAAATACAGTAAGTAGTTAGTGAAGGTGTAAAAATTCAAACTTTAAGTAATTTTTTGTTTGTTAGTTTATTTGGCTTTTCTATTTTTCTCTATCCACTGTTTTTCTTTTTGTGGTTCAACTGATAAAAGTGTGCTTTTGAGACTGTTCAGGACAAGGACAGCGAAAGACTCCTTTTGATGACAGCAACAGTCGTGTTGTTAGTGAGTCTGGTGGAAATGGGTTTGAACCAGTTTGTTTTCTATCTTGTTTACTAGTGTGTCATCTTCCTCTAAGCACTTGGTTTTGTTGAGATACAGAAGGTAAAAAAGTAAAAGAAGGCATGTCATAGCATAGTACTTGCAGGTGTGTTTTGTACATTTTCTGGTTGCCAATAAAAAACAGAATTTTTCTTTAAAAAAAGAAAAAAGCAGTTTGAAATACATTAGCTTTAGTTGACCAAACTAGATTTCTTCCAACGGTTGTTTTGAAGTGGTTTAAATTCTTTTGGTGATTTCTTTTCAAAATTTGTTTTGGTGTGAAGAAATTAGTAGCTCGCTTTCAAAGTAGCTTCCCAGCAGTGATGACATCAGTACAGGATACAACGCTTTGTTTTTGAGCAACTGTCTTTTGCCCTTAAATGCCACAAAGTTAACTCAGAGATGAGTGTCACAACCCTGTTTAGGACTAATATTTGATTGTATTAATACTCCCACAGGGCTGAGCTGCTCAGAGTGAGTCCGTCTCCCTTCAGTGTGCCCCCCTGGTCTCCACGCAGGTATCTGCCGTTCTTGCCACGGATGGCGAGACGACCATGCTCCAGCAGTTCCAGAGAGAAATCCTCAGGGGTCTCACCATCTGAACACACCAGCCCTGCACTGTTCACATACCAGAACCGGCCGTCCACACCTGCAGGGTTCAACCATATGTCAGACAGAACAGAAATCTGCTGTTGGTAAGAATCTAAATTTTCAGTCATCTTACACTTGTGCTAGCCTGTAAAAGGTGATGCAAAAGCTTTTCTTTTTTTTTCTTTTTTTTTTTTACAGATTTGGTTCAGAGTTGGCAACAAAAAAATCAGCAGGGTTTAAGTCAATCTTGTTTTAGCGGTTACATCCTGACCTTTAATGTGGTAGGCCCCATTACTGAACTGCAAGGAGAAAATGTCATAGACCGATCTGCTGGCATCTAGTGCGTTGGAGTTCCTGTGGTGGCAGATGAATCCATTCTCTCCTCTCAGGATCAGCATGGGTCGGTTGATCAATTTTAAAGTGAGCTGTTCATCCTCACCTGACAAGGGTGGCAAAGGTGACAACGAAATAATGAAGACACAGCAGATTGAAGACAAGATAAGTCAGATGAGTAGTTTGAGAGAAGAGGTGCGTAACTGGAGAGATGTGTAGAAGAAAAATAAGTACCTGTGGAGTCACTGATGGCCAGTAGCTGGCCGTTCTTCTTGGTACAAATGTATTTTCCATTGTTGGCTTTTAGTGCCACCTTGTGGCCAAGCCACTCCACTGAAAACATGGTATTTGCTGACCTACAAATGGGCATCACAAGAGAGTAAATGAAAGATGCTTTGCCTTTAAGTGATCATGGAAATATTCTAAGTATTTGTTGATGCACATTCAAGACTAAATAAGGAGGACTGACAGACTGAAGTTTCTGTGACATCAGATTTGCAGATACACGAAGTGGGTTGAGATCATGAACTCTCGAGTACTTGATTTTTAACTATGTGCTATTATTTGCCATCTCATACAGTAGGTTTTAATTAAAATTTCCTGACTAACTTGCATTTTTTAAACATATTTATTTTTCTTTGAGTCCAGCAGTTGTGTTCAAACATGTACATTATGGGACATCTCTTTGGGCTTTTTAAAATTATGAATACTGCCCACCTAACTTCCCCACACCATATCTCCATAGTCGCTGTTTTGTTTTGTTTTTTAAAAAAGAATTCTTAATTTTTTACATAACATATGCATAACTACACTGGTGCAATCAAACTTACATTTTGTATAATTGCATATTGATACTTTTTATTAAGGCAGCTTGACTTTCACATTCACACACTTTCTTGTCTGCTATGACAGCGTTGCAGTACACCTTAAATAAATATCCGCCTTTCCATCATGAAATTTACTTCATTTCTTATTTCACATACATTTGCATTTTTAAACCAGAGGTCAAGTTTATGTGAGTGATGAAAGTCTGCATGAGAATATTTATTTAAATTTATATCAAGGTTAACAAAAAACCTCAGTCACTCATTTGTAGCTTAACAGTTGTAGCTTAGGACATACTGTAATGGCTGAGAACAGTTTCTGTATGCCCTTATCTGTAATATAAAATGCTGAATATACTCATTGTCACTCTACACAACTGCTACAAGAGCATCCACTCACACTTCAGTGGCAGTAGTCTGGATGCCTCCATGGGCAACCAGAGCCCAGTAGTTGCCTTGACTGGTGCGGAACATGCATTTCCTGGTTTCCTTGTCAATCTCCATCTGAAATGTCTCCATGTCTGTCTCATCCTCCTGATTGGCTGCGAGGCTTACTCCTGGGAGGGGTGTAGCAAACACATACTATCATTACTACTTTGCTATTTAGCTTCCAGTTGCTGCTGGTCACAGTTTCTATCAATGTAAACTTTCCATTTAGTAATTTCTCAGTTGTATTGCATTGTTGTAATTAACATAATGGAATTACTGCTGATCATGTTGTGTTTTTAAAACATTTAAGTCTTGCATGCAGGCTGAGGTATAAGCATCGGACAATGAACTTAATGGTTTTTATGATAAGATGCACATTCAGAAAAGCTTAGAAAAGACACATTTTTATGCTGTTTTAAAAGAATAGTTTGGTGCTTTTCAAGTGGTGTTGTTAAAGGTACATTTCAATAGTCAGTGTTTTACCTACAGGAACTATCAGTCAGCACGCCCCCTGTTAGGAGAGGCAGAGATGCAGACCAATGGGACAGCAGCAAAAACACATTTTATCCACCTTTAAGAAAAGGGAACATGAAATCTGCCATGTCCTGTAGGTAATACACTGATTATTTACAAGCTTCACATTTGACTCCACCTCAACCAATCCAAATCATCCCCCTTAAGCCAGGCAAAATGTGTCTTTACAAAAATACGTCTAATTGTGCACAAATCACTTGAGTTACACCTGCTCAGCACAATTAGATGTATTCTGTAAAAACACATTTTGTTTTCCTCTCTGGATTCTCAGCAGCATGTTGAAAACCAAAAGTATTCTCAGCAGCATGTTGAAAACCAAAAGTAAATAATATAAATAGTTTGGGACAAAATTGACATAGCAGCTTGCTAATCAAGTTGTATTGTTATGTTCAGCTTAGCCCAGCATGAAAGAGTTGGTAATCACGTCTGATCCTGGGATGTGAGGTTATTTCTAAGTGGTTTCGTCTTAAATTGAGCTGAGGCACTGACTATAAACCTTCCTGAGGTTGCATCATTTTCCCTGATTGTAGTTCTGGATGCATTTTTAGACAGAATAAACTGTAATTGAAATGAATGCACTAAAGTGCTCATACATCAAAGCCTTACAGAGACGAGCTATCACACCGAATGTGTAGAATGAATGTTTCACATCTTTGATTGACAAAAACTTTGAATATAGCATTTATATCACTATCACATAAGGCTGTTTAGGTATCAAACAGTGGAGAAACACACACATACACATTAACAGTCACAAACAATATAACAGCCGCCCCTCTTTGCTTTAGTAGTTTGGCTTCATCCTACAGCTTTACTATTAATCTCGTCCTTTGGTGAGTAATGTTTTCAACTGTTAACATAATCATAAACGTTGGCAGAAAAGACAACAATTGTTTGTCACCACCAAGAGACAGATTGCAAAGTGCTAAATCCCAAGTTAGATGCATCCCAGAACATCCCTAATACATTTCCTTAATCCTTTAACAATGCAGATCTGTGCGCCTCACCCCCCTCCCATCTTTCCCCGCTCTCTTCTCTGGTCGTTCCTCTCTTCCTTCCTCCCTTCCCCCATCTCTCCCTCCTCACCCCTGACCCCCTCCCACCATCACCCACCTTGGGCCCTGCCTATCTGCCCCCTTCTCAGCAGGGCTCTGATATAATCAGCTTTCAAGTGCAACCCATCCAATCCCTCAATCCCTTCAATGAAAGAATAAAGGAAAAACAGGAAAAGACCAGAGGATTTTATGGTCCACACTTAGCAGGATGCATGGATAATTACCAAGCCCTCACAACCCTGAAGCTAACGGAGCTATGAATGATCAAACATATGAAAAACAT
>JAQLOL010000014.1:15116971-15150258 GCA_029783665.1 Naso thynnoides | reverse complement strand
CAAATGTTTAGAGCTTTAACCCCTCTCTACACATTATGCATATATATATGTATATATATATATACATATATACATATATATATGCATAATGTGTAGAGAGGGGTTGAAGCTCTAAACATTTGACCTGTTGATGACAATCCATCACAATTAGCATTTGTGTTAGCAATTCATCCATTTAGCAATTCATCCATTAAGTGTTGGGATATTTCAATCTGGACCAAAGTGGTAGAACAACCTATACACCAACAATGCAAAGCATGGCGCTAACATTACTTAAAGCAACGTAAGGCAAAGATATAGTCTGCATGTCCTGTATGAGGTCTGCTCAGGTTTCTCCTACATTTTATAGCGATGTGTTCTCAGGGCATCACAAGTAATAAACCTGAGCTCTCTATGATACGCTGCATCAAGTGGTTTAAGGCTACTGAGGGATGCATGCACATAAATTACATCTGCATAATCCAATGCAGCTGCATATATCTATCAGTCTAAAGGGCTTGGCCACAGCACTGTTTTATGAAAGGAAAAAAAAGAACGATTTCAACTGCTCATCCATGGCTGATGGTTTTATTCTAAAATTATTTTGGGGTATTTTGCCTTAACTTGATATCTGACAGTAGATGCAGGCTGGAGGAGAGAGAAAGGGGATGACATGCAACAAAGATGTCATGGTTGCTGAGCTACCAGGACGCTTTAATCACATCTTATACACACCAGATAAAATAGGTATCATGAGGTCTTACAACTGGTAATATTATCATTGATCTTAAGTGCATTTGAAGCATAAATTTCTGCCCCTCTGCTCTGCGCCTATGCCTGGGGGCCCATCACTCTCGTCCCCACTCATCCCGACTCAATGTCATGCTTTGTCTACCTATTCCACGTGTCCATTTCACACTAATTCAAGCCAGAAATGATCCTCCGATAGGGCTCAGCTGGGACCTCATGGACGCTATCTGATAGATGAGAGGTGAGGAGGAGGCAGGGGAAGGAGAGAATGATGGATAAAGAGAACGAAATGGAGAACAGGGAGGAGAAGAGATTAGATATATGCAGAAATCCAAGCCAGGAATCTTGGGATATCCATAGCTGTATCAATGACCATCTTTGACACATCAGTTGGTCAAATATACAAAATTAGATTCCATCATGGCCATGGCAGTGATTTGCTATGTGGCGTACAGAAAACTGCTCCTCATTAGTTGACTCCCTTGTGCATCTACAGACACACACACACACACACACAAAGACACATAGGTATCATCAGCAGTGCCATGTTTTGGATCAGACCCCAGCTCCAGCTCCACTTTCTGGCGTTGTCCTACCTGCAGCCTGCAAGTGGAGCAAGCCTAACTAATCCATCAGTGATAGATGGCTCTGACATCTATTATTAATGGTAAGCTGATGCCGCTATCCCCTCGTTCCTTATTTTCCTCTGTCTCCCTCTCCTTCATCCTTCACAACTGCATTTTCTGTTGTTTTTTTTCTCACATATCTTTTCCCTGGGCTGTGTGTGTATGTGTGTGTCTGTGCATGTATGCATCATGTGTGCATGTATGTAATTGTATTCATGCACGTTAATGGAAATTTTGTGTCTTTGGACAATCATCTCTTTTTCACTTTCAGGTCAAAGTGGACCACTTAGACCGGAGAAGCGCTGTGAGGTGATGAGTGACATGATGACAGATCACCGCCATACACGCACACACACAAAGAGGTTTGTGCAGATATTCTTGTTAGGACTTTACATTGACTTCCATTCATTTGTACAGCCTAACCCAACCCTTACCTTAACCCTTACCATAACCAGTTAATGCCTTAGCCTAACCTTAACCAAACTTCAGTTCATACTTTACACATAAACTTAACCAGGACCTCAGAAAACAAGTCATGCCACATCAGGACTGGTCTTTGGTCCCCATGAGGACTACTGGTCCTCACATGGTCAGTGTTTATGCCAGGAAAGGTTCTAAATAGGTAACAAAAACCAGTATACACACACACACACACAGCAGGCATAACGCTGCCTCCTCTCACAGTTTTTACATCTAAATTCATGCTCTACCAGTCCACTTTCTATCAGCTAACCCTCTTTTATTATTGCCCAATTTACTGCATTTCCACAATATTTAGCCAACATGACTTCTCTGTACTAAATGGAGCAGAAACAAAGATGCTAATACATGTGTAAAGACAGGTGACACTAGAGAGGATGAAGAGCCCACCTGTCTCTACATACTCGTATTGTCCTAAAGTCCTTTGAGGGTTGTATCCTCCCCTCTGCTTTCCATTTTCCTCCTCTTCTTTAATCATTGTGTCAAATGCAGACGAGAAGATGACAAAGTATATTTACACAAGCACTGAAGAATTTTGAGGTACTAGCATATAAGGATTTTCCATTCTTCAACACTTCAACCTTTCACCTTATATAGATTTTTTCTCAGTTGGTTACAAATCTATCATCCATTCTACCATATTCAGTTCATTTAGTGTTACCAGGTGTTCATACAGTTAGCAACATAAGCAACAAATTGCTGGAAAGCTGGGAAACTAGTGAAAGGAAGCTAATGTCTTACATACCTATTCAACAAGCAAACCTACAGATGAGAAAAGTTGGTCGCAAGTGGAGAGTTTTTACATCAGAAGCCAGTCGGTTGTGAAAATGCAAGCCTCACTGTTTGCATAGAGTTGACTTAAATCATTCAAAACTTAATGCCAAAGCAGAAAAAACAGATAAACAAACAACAAAAAATGATAAGTGTAGTAAAACAGATACACAGGGTCATATGTTGCTAAATACAAAACATTTGCACTCCCTTTAACAGTTTGTTTCCTTGATTTTCGGCAGCACATCAGGACGGGCTGAGGGTTAGCAGGTTAGATTAACAGCATAGAGAGGGACTCAGAGGGGCAGAAGCCTTGGCCCCAGGTGAGAGGCAGCTTGGGTTTCTGAAAGCAGACTCCCCCCTCGCCTTCCAGGAACAGGGGCCAACTTCATCAATAATTCAGAACACCATCTCACCACTTGCCGCAGCAGGACGGCACGGTTGTGTGTGGGCGAGTGTGTTGGAGAAAGATAAAGCTTTTGTTTGTGCAGAACAAGTGTAGGAAAAGAGAGAGGGGGAGAGAGAGTGTAACAGACAAATATGAGCATGCTGCAAGAATTTCCGTCTGTGCACACATTCGTTCATGAAGCTACTCTATATGGTGTATGCATGTTAAATCCTGCACCATATCTTTCTTCCGTTTCAACCAGTGTGCATTGCTCCCAGTCATTTGGTTTCCACCTGAAGCTCCCACTGCTAACCAGGAACAATGAGTGGGGAGAGATTCAGTTACAGCATCCAGGGCTGAAGTAACTGGACCCTGCAGACAAGAATCTGCAGTCCTCAGATGGGTGTCATGGCAAAGTATGCTGACAAGCACTGTTGGTGTATGCTAATCCACCCCAAATCCAGTTCCAAATCAGACCAGCAAACGATTTCAACTCTTAGCAACTGAACACTTGGCAAGTCCTTCCAGTGCCCTGCTGGTAACATGAAATTTGATCGTCGCAATAACAATTTTTCCAGTTTATACTCTTGTCAAAGAAATCCAACCTTGTTTGGAGAGAAATAAAACTTTGAAGTCAATGCGTAGCAGGTGTAATCCATCAGTATAGTAGTGTGATGTCATGCGCGCATGCTGATCAAATAACACCATCCAGCAGCCCTGTCACAAGACCGAAGAGTAAATACATAATACAGTATCAACAGAGAATTACTGTGCAGCATATAGGTTACATGCAGCTGTTTCAGTAAGCCCAAGGGAAGTGTTAACACATTACTGAACAAAGCCAGGAGGTACATTTGAGAGGGAGTTAAAGGGGATTTCAAAAAGATTACTATTTATGATTAATTGTTTTTCTAAACTTTTTCTGATATATTTGCTGTATTTAATATTGGGCCACCAGTTGCTGGGAAATCTATACAAGCACTTATTCCTAACTTGGATGCACAGTAAATCTGTTATTTGATCACTCACTTGTGACTAAAAGACTAAATACCAACAGTGGACTAACCTAAATCAATTGCTGCCCTAAAACAAATGATGTATTCGTCTCAGGTCTCCCAGATAAGGTAGATAGTCTCCCATATCAGCCTCGTCCATCTTGTTTTCCTGGAAAGATGCTACTTTCCAATGTGATATTGATGCATGTAGATGTGCAGACTACATTACCCATAATTACCATTCATTCCTTATCAGATGTCAGTCATTAGGGAGAGGCCTATTCCTTTAGCCATGCATATTCATTGTGTCCTAAAGTCAACATACTTCCTGTGTATTGTAAGCTCAGTTTTCTGGTCATGTATCAGTGCTCAGTATGTACGGTATATATTCTAATAGTAGTAACTGTAGTAGTAGTAGTATTTGTGACCCTCTGCTTTATTATGTATGTGAGCTGGTCAGCGTGTGTCAGCAAAAGGCTCATGTGACCGCCCTCAGTGGCACTTAAGGTCAGCCTTCCTTCATTTAATCAGGCATTTGGGATTCTATCTAAGTCTTTAACGAACTTTCGGGAGTTGCAGCTTTGGCATGCATGCACAAATTCAGAACAAAATCAGATTTGTGATAACATCATCTCCTACAGATTTTTCTCTGTTTTATTACCTTGTCTTATGGAGACATATCGCCCATTGGCTGCCATCAGAACCACTTGTGGATGGCTCTCCTCTAGGTCAAACAGTTCATCTTTGCCTGGTTTGGAGCACCGTCCAGACCTCAGAGTGCCTGTAGGCCCCATTGGAGACAAATACTTCCCTTCACAGTCTTTAAAGGCCAGCTTTCCACACTTCAGCTCCAGCGTGTATGCTGTGGTCCTCCCACTTTGTGTTAAGAGCTTCCCATCATTGCTGAGGAAGCGGCTGTCGCAGGTCTTAAGGCAATACTTTCCATCCAGGTACACAAGGGTGAGGAGCGCTGCCACTCCCCAGGGAATGTTCACATCCACAGCAATTTCCCCATCCTCCACAGAGAGGTGGGCATAACGCTTGCGTGCCACAGACAACAGGTTGGCCTGCGGATGTAGTGCCAAGTGTACTGCCCACAGCTCAGCATCTGTGATCACCTGAGCAAAGCATGACAGGTAGTCCCGAGAGCCACCAAAGAAGCGGAGGTGCTGCTCAGACTGCAGGGCCCAGCGACCATCTGATTGAGCCACGATGAGGAAGCGGCAGTCGGAATTGTGGCTATCAGCTTCACAAGTGACCTTGCCATCCTTGTCAGAGGCCAGGTAGCGTCCCAGGTGGCTGCGCAAATAGATCACCTGAGTGTCCTGAGAGTCCTGCTCTAGAGTCCATATCTGCTTCTTCTTCAGGCTGGGTGCTGACGCATTCACCTAAGAGACAAATTTAGCGACAAAAAGCATGAAGCCTTTCTATCCTTACTCATCTCTGTAACAAACCTGGCGTTTACATAAAGGAGTATATAACTGAACAGCTCTATAACCAAGAGTCACACAAATTTGTTATATATCTTTGTTATTTGATGGCATGTTTGTACCTTGAAGCCAAAGGTCTCGGCGGTGAGGTACCGACCCTCATGGTTGATTAGACCAAACTGCAACTTCAAGGGATGGCTCCCATTAGCAGGCATCTTCACCTGTGGATGCAGGAATGTGAAAGACAAAGGACAAGGGATGAGACAAGTTAAGGATGGGGAAGGAGAAAACAAGGAGCAAACAGATCTAATATTGGATGCATAAGTGACGAGTTTGCATTAAAAAGAGGAAAATAAGGTTTTTTTAAGAGGTGAGGAGTAAGGAAATGAAGTCATGGAGAATAATGAATTGAGAAAGTCCTCAAGACAGGAAATCAATTCATTAAGGTACAGTATATAAAACACTCCCAAGACCACAAATTCCTTCCCCCGCCCATGGCTTCATTATACATTTTTCCAGGCACAGCCTCCTAATTTACTTACTGCGGTTTTGTGGCTTCCCCTCTGCAGTTTCTGCGGCTCTAATTCCAGCTTCCAGATTTAAGAGGCTTCTTTCACCAAGCGTCCTCCTGTAATTCTTCCTCGCTCCTCTCCCTCTCTTGCTGGCTCTCACGTTCTGTTGATCAGGTCTCCCAAAACCCCTTCACCACTACCCCTCCTCAGCCTAATCAGGTTAGCAGCAAAGACCTGAGTCAACCTTGATCTCCCCTCAGTCCAGACTCCAACGTCAGTCTCTCTTTCCCTGCAGACTAATTTTGATCTCAACTGCTTAGCTCTACTTCTGTAGTCGACCCTCTCCCTCTCTCTCTACCTCTCTCCTCTTCGTCCAGCCTCACCTCCTGTTCTTGCTTGACTTGTTATTCACCTTGAAGGCTCAATCACCTGGTCCCCCTGCAAGCCCTCCCTGGGTTTTTCTGTTTCTGCCCCTCCTTTGGCTACTATCTTTGGATCACCTCCAGCGCTCTGACCCTCCTCTTCACCTTCCTTGAAGTCCAGGTTCCTCGTTTGTCAGACAAAAGTTTGATCAATGAAGAAGAACATCCTCAGCAGTCCTGCAAATTTTACGGTAGCGCATTGAAGGACTCCTTCACTCTTTCCCTGAACATAAGCCGTCCATCACAACTGAACTCAGCAACAAAGGGTGCTCGCTTCTGTAATCTTAAGCCTCTCTCGTCACTTTTTCTTCCCATCCTCTCCTTCTCTCTCTGCCTTTCTCTAACCTGCCATGTGTATAATCCTGGCTTTCTCTGCCTCTGCGCTTTATTCTGAGCTCCTGCACTTCGCCTCTTTCTGTGACACATAAAGACAGGTAAGTAGAAACAATGCATGCACACACACACACAGAGCCGGGTAACAGGAGCACCCCCCGTGCCTTTGGGGTAGTTGCCTGAGTGCGGCTCCACTTACTTGCCTATGCCTTGGGTTTAGTTACACACCTTCTCTGATTGCAAGCTCTCTGGGTCAGTTCTAATAGGAAACGTGTCCAAGAGGCCGAGGGAGTCGGACTCTACATCTGAATTTGGGAAAGGAGATGACGTGTGTTGTAAAGGCAACAATAATAAGCTAATTTAACAGATAGGATTCTGTACAAAAGTATGTGTGCAGCAAGTCTGCCTGCATCTGTGTGTGTGTGTGTGTGCAGTGTGTGCAGTGTGAGTAATCAAACTTGCCAATCAGCCTATTATAAGTCTTCTTTGCAGAGTAAACAGACGTGTCTGTTCCTGAATCCATTTAATCCTCCAACCAATCATCCCAACCTGGCTAATCTATCGACACTACCTCCCTCCACTCCCTTAAACCCCCGGCTACCACACACACACAGGCTCCCCCCTCTGCTTGTCAATGGCTATAAACATACACAGACTCACTGACCCTCAGCAACATACATGTCATCAGTGCACAGACACAAACACACACACATACACACACAAAGGTCAGAGAAGGGTTCCTGACTTCGGCAAACACCACCCACCCAAAGATTTACTCATCTGACCCAGGCTTGAACTGCTGCACTTTACGCAAAACGTGATAAACAATGTGTGTGCAAACACACACAAACACACACACACACACACATACCCAAACACAGACAGATACTGAAGGACACAAGTGCTGTAATTGATTGTGTGAACACTAACCAAAACTAACTAACATTTCTGAGATGCTGACTTGAGATCAGCCTCCGTATTCCGAGTCTGACACTGCTGTAATAAGGCTAGATTAAAGGATCTACAAACAGCATTTAAATGTGTAGTTTTATCCCCACAGTTTGTAACAATAACAAGACAGACACATACGACTGGCTTTGAAGGAAAACAAGTTTCAAAATCTTCTATCCAAGTGTCTTAAACATGATAAAAATGATCACTTTTACTCTTGCAATATTTAAATAGGAACCTAATAAATCCTTCAAAATCTCCTACAACCAACACAGGGATCAGACATGAATCCCAACCTGTGGCTGTGGTTGTTTTTGTTTGTATTTAACAATTCTTCATTATGAAATACTGCATTTTAAAGGCCTAGGGATGATCCTCAACTAAGCTGATGTTGCCAAATGCGCATGTGTCATTTCAGGGTTTTTTTTTAAATAATAGAAGAAGTTCATCAAAATGTGTCAGTATTGTAAAAATGTATATTGACTGTTGATATGATAGCTGCGTAAAAATATTCAATGATATTTTATTATAAAACTGCCAAGTATACAATTAGATAACCTTTATTAACTCTTGCTGTGAAAAAAAGACAAAACCCCAAAAATATTGAAACTGGCTGTTACAGTGAAGTGTACTTGTTCTTTACAACATAAATCTGACACATACTCTATTCTTTAACCTTGACAGGGTGTCCCTCCCCTGCACACGAAAGATTCAGCACAGCTGGATGTGAACCTTAAAAAATGGACACAGATTTCATAGTTTTAGGGTTGTTGATTTTTTTAAAACACCATTCAGTTAACATGCTATTAAAATTAAGAAATTCAAGGGAAATGGGACATCAGCTGCGTAAAATAAAGTTGCATTTTCACACCTACTTTAAGAAATACATCAGTACAAAAACATTTGACCAGCTCTCAAGTCTACCTGCTGTTCATAAACACACTCAGTGATGTGGACAAATCACTTCACTATTAGCGCTCTTGCTTCTCTATTTGGATCTGAGCACTATTGGCAAGAGGAGTTGCAGCGTGCACATGTTTGCTTACATGCAATTTCATCCGAGAACTCGGCGCTCCTTATCTTTAAAATAACAGAAATGAATTGGAAATCAGATCCTTGCATTTGCATACACGAAATCCTCATTAGAGAAACATCTGCATTCTCTCGCTCTCTCTCACTCTCTTCACAAATACACAAACATGCAGGCACACTTACAGGAACACATGAAAGACACACTGCAGAGAGTAGGAGAAAAAAGATATGGGAGCAAAAGACAGACACTGTGCTCACAAATCAAAAAAATCATATACTGTTATTGTTATCAGTACTATTATTTTCATTACTATCACTATTATCACTATTACTGTACTTCCTCCTCATATGTATCCTATCCCACGCATCATTAGCTCGCTCTCTGTGGCCCCCGGGGGCTGCGTCATCGTCTGCTGATGTGCCAACACTTCTGCTGCCGTCTGCGCGGTGACGCCTGTCCGTAGCCAACCAGATGTTTTTTTTTTCACCCCTTGTTCTGGGACGGCGGCTGTGCCAGGTTCACCGTGGCAACCGTGGGATGGTGCTTTAGAAGCCATTACAGCGGTCCTCTGATGACACTCAAATAGCTATCATTACACCTCCTCCAAGGAGACACAGAGGGAGGAGAAGAAGAGAGGGAGGTGAAAAGGGGAGGGAGAGATGAGGCAGGGAAGGAAGGAAGGATGGATGAAATGGAGAAGGCAAGGGTGAAGGCTAGGAGGAGAGGGAAAGAGGAGCAAATGAAGAACAAGGAGAAGGAGGTGAAAGAGAGGAGGAAATGTGAAAGGTGAACAGTGGGAGATGGGTTAAGGGTATAGGGAGACGGAGGGAGGATCGGAAAATTACACAGGCAGACAAGGATGGGAAACCAAGTTAAAGATATAGAAGGTGCATTGAATGGAGGGATGAGAGGGAAGAGAGTGACTGAGTGAGAGAATGGGGAATTTAAAATGACCATTTCTGAGTTAACAGCCTCCAGCCTTTTTCTACCCTATTAAGTTCTATTCTGCCATTACTTGGGACTGCGGGGTGCTGCCTCATACCCCACAGTGTCCCCCTACTCTTACAGACACCCCCTCCTACACACACCCACACACACAGAATACATGCACTCTCCCTTCCACGCTCTTCCTCAATTTCCTTCTCCAGTCATCCTCTTTCTCCGATTTTTTCCCGTGAGTCTTTCTCCCCTCCTCCTCTTTCTTGTCTTCAGTTCAATTCCAGAGGTTGTGAACTGAATAAAAGAGAGATCAGCTGGATCAGTCTTTTGAGTCCACCGGTTGTCCTTGCTGTTGCTTTGGCAAAAGCATGCCAAAACAAACCGTAAGAGGTTTTTGCTGCTGTTTTGCTTTGTTCACTTCTTTGTCTGCTTCCTTCCTCTCGTCCCTGACAGATCACGCATTTTTTCTCAGTGAAAAGCAACATGTGTCAGGACTCACATTTGTACAGGAGGAGTATCTATCACACAACCTTTTTAACTCAATAAAGCCTTGACTGGGATATGCTTGAAAACAACAACAACCATGTTAGAAAACTGAATAAAAAGGGAAATAAAAGGGAAAATGTGTGTTCTGCATAAGCCTGATTACTTTGTCATATTTGAGATGAAGAGGTTAACTTTACACAAGAAAATGAAAATGGTCAAAATGTGTTTGCATATAATATGCTTGAGAACACTTGATACAGCTTAAATGGCTCTTCACCCCAAATTCCAGCTATTTAAGAATAGACTTCTTTTGCAACTTTTGTGAAGACAATTATGTTTCGAGGACATCAGTTTTTCTTGGCCGATATTTTCTCACAAGTACATGGCGAGAATAGGTGAAAATAGGTAAAAGGAAGTCTGAGGATGCTGTCAGAGCCTCAGCAAACAACTGCAACTGCCATCTGACTGAAATGCCAGTCAACTACATTCTTCAATCTGAATGCATCAAACACACACTTTATATTTTTTAAGTACAGCAATTGTGGATTTCACTCTTGCAATGCCACTCTTTACCTCACAAGATCTTTCCAATGTTTTTTTTTTTTAATCTTCTTACCCACTTCATTTTTGTCGCTTCTCTTCACTCCACTTCTCTCGGCTTCACAAACTGTTTTAAGGAAAGCAGGAATAAATGAAAGTTACTCAGGTCTCTGCTGTCAGAAGAAGCCATAACCCTTCACATCCGCCCTTGCTACTAAAACAAGTAAAGCTACAGCACCCATGACACATTGAAGGAGATATCTGACATTTTTAAAGAGAGACTTAACCCCTAAAACAACAGAAACGATTCTGTCATGGCCGTGAACCAGGCTGCATTATTATGCCACCAATGAAAATACAATAAATATTTAGCCTATAATTATGTATTCCACTTAAAAAATATTACAAAAATTCAATTGAGCTGCTGATAAAAACACTTTATTAATATCTATTTTCTACTTTCTTATGCACACTCGCGATTGTAATTCCCCAAACCACCACTGAGAGGCGGTGTCAGCCTTCTGCTGTAGCTCCTTTATGCGAACCTTGCACAGGCCCATATATTTTTGGAGGTTAAAGAGAGAGGGAGAGCGAGAGAAAGAGGGAGAAGATTGATGCTTGGTTTGTCAATGTTGGTGCCTGTATGACTGCATATGAGGGAAGGACTTTAGTGCTATTTAAAATGGCTGCTTTTAATGTCTCTTTTGAGGGGGGGGGGACTTCAGAAGACCGAAAGGCATCGACAACACGTGAAGCGATATCAACTGTAAAACATCAGTGCAATTAAAAAGGAGAGCAGTGGTGGAGGGAGTATTATTTCTCCCGTTTCAATTATTTCCAGTCACCGTACCTGAGCTTGTTTCTCTGTCATACACGCAGGCTTTACATGGCATGACATGAGCAGCCAGGTTTGACCCCCAGTTTTAGAGCCTGAATGTGTGAATGTGGGTTATACCTCAGTGCTAAGCATGCATTTCTCATGTGCTTTTAATCTCATTGGTTTTCTTGCATGTTGATTTGATTACGATCAGGGAAACGCGCACGCTTGAAAGGCTGCAGCGCTGCTCTGCTCGGTCCCATGTGCTCCAGTACAGTACACACTATATTACCATCGCTTTTCTTTTAAATGTGTCTGAAACGGGGCTTTGAAACAGTCCAGATTAACTGATGTATCGCGTTTCTAAAAACAAACCGCCTCTGAATCATTCATTAATTCACATTTGGCTATTACAGTGCGGGTTTGTGTTTTATGGGCAGAGCAGCTCCTTCCTGTGTGGTAGGAAAGAGTTAATAACAACGGGCTAAACGTGATGAGTGAGGGGACTCTGTGAAAAACAGCGAGCCAATCCGCGTCAAGATTAACACCTTGCGCGGCCATGATTGGCCGAAATCCCGGTCGTTGTTGTTTGGAACTCAGGGCCCACGTGGGGGCATAGACTCTTATTCGAGCTCTCATTGGTTGAGACTCCCCACTCATGAGCCGCCCATAGCTTTTCCCACTGTATTATTGGCCAAGCTACCGCAATAAGCTCCTCCCCCTCCCTCACCCTCTCCCCTCCGACCCTACCCGCCTTGTTTTTCCGTCCGAGAGGAGAGGAAATATCCCTCTCGCGAGCTCCATGGGCTCGCGCGGGCAGACGTCGTCGTAGCTTTACATCTATCAGGAGGCGCGCGAACTCAGATCTGACATTTCGCACCGATCCTCTTAAACGGTCCGAAAATGCGAAAAAAAAAACACGATTACTAGATATGAAATTTAACTCAGCGTCAACGTGTCTTGGCGAGGGGCTTCTCGTTATTTCGTTTTATCGCCAGTTTCACCGAGACGTTTGCCCTGTCTGTCTCTGGGTTCTTCATTTTCTCTTCATAAAGCTACCAGCCGCTTCGCTCTCGCGCCACACCGGACACACACACACACACACACACACACACACACACACACGTTTTCTTGTTATATGTGCAGTTTTGCAATGACAGGACCATTAACCTTTAATAAATTAATTATATTATTAGCAGGCAAGGGAGCTTAATCAAATTTGGTGTGATAGAATAGCCTGTAGTCTCTATCTATCTATATAATACCTGTCTATCTATCTATCTGTATGTCTGTCTGAGTCCAATAATTATAGGCAAAGTCTAACTTGAAGCTGCTGCTGCAGTGGGTGACTTTGGGGTAAATATCAACAACTTTTACTGTTCTGTTTTGAAAAAATGTCATAATACCCATAAACAGCTGTTGGTAAGTGAAGTGGCCTGAGAGAGCTCTATGTTTTTTGACTCCTCTGTTTTCAGGATTGGTAAAAATCCATTCACTCCCATTCTGTTTGCCCAATCAGTGACATTTTCTGTACTCTTTGTTCTATTTCACTGGTCTGTGTTGCTCCTCTTGTCAGTATGAGCCGACTGGCTGTTCACGTCTTACACTTTGACTCACCTTTGCAGACAAGCGACAACGTCAGTCGGCTCAAGCTTGAGCTGAAAACCAGTTTACTCTGCTGCAATTTTTCTTGCAACCATTTTGTTTCCGTTCAAACAGAGTGATTAAAAAACGATATAAAATGTGAGCTGGTGCAAACAGCTTCAGAAAAGTTGCCTCCCACCAAGTCTCATGCTACAGCTAACGTTAGCTTGCTAGCTCGTTAGCAGAAGTTACCTACTGCAACTTTGAGTCTAACTTTATCTCCTATTAGTCCTGTAAAATGCACAGTTAGGACTTTTTAACATTTGCGATTAAAATATTACTAAATATTGCTGTTTCGAAAACACAGCACAGTTTCAGCGTTTTTGACGCAGGGATGCAAAATGGTTCAGTTAAGTGGTATCCAATGTAGCTGAGATGAACCACTGTAACAAATGTTTTAGTAGTAGACTGAAAACAAATCTGAACTTTAAACTCTGTCAACTAAAAAAAAGAGATGTGCTATTATGGACTGTGAAAAGTAACTGTACTTTAAGGGAAAGCCCTACCGATACTTCATTTAGGTATTGGAACTTTATGCAACAAAAATGATTATTAACCTACACATTATTAGGCCTACCCCTCATATTCTCAGTAGGTAATGCTTTTGCACAATGCTTCATTTGTTTTTATGTCTCTCCTAGCAAAACAGGTTAATGACTTCTTTCCTGTCATGGAGAAATCATGACTTAAATGGAGGACACAGAAACAGCTGTCTGAGATAGCCTATTTTATAGTGGGTTATAAACAAACAATAATATCCATTTGACTTGAAATGCTTCCTGTCTGATTCTGTTCATTTTTTTAATCATTGTTTTATTGTCTGACACAATGTGAATGGCGTTGCTGTACAAACTTCTTGTTTTTCCTTTTGGTAGATGATTTACTTTTTTCCTCAACAGACTAAATAGGCTACCAAAGTTTGTCTTCCAAGCCGTACATGTTCATGTAGGTGCTCTCAGGACATACAGTATTTCTTTTGGGGAAAAAAAATATCAGAACGCAGTGAGCTGTGGCGTATGGAGAAGAACCAGGGCCCAAAAGTTTTCAGCGCCCCTTTAAAGATGGCCATTATTGACGCTCAATTATTATGGGTCACATAAAGTGTGTTGCCCATAGCCTTCAAAGCAGGCGTCCAGCAGCAGCATTAAGAACTACTTTAACATGAATGGTAGAGCTACATATACCATTAACCTGCCGTGTGTATTACACTTATGGATCTGTGTGAATTTTTATGTTTGGCATGTGTTTGGGGGACAGGAAGGGCCCAAAAAAATATTTGCAACAGAGCCAATCACAATAATGTTATCCTGCTGGCAGTGACTGTATAAAAGGTAAAACAACCAGGCAGCATAAAAGGGTCACAAAAATGTTTAAACTTGCTGAATTACAATATATGATCATCAGTGCCAGAAATGCAACATTTTCAAAGCTTTGACATTGGTATGCTGTCTAAACTGAGTAGGAACTGTGCTGGGACTTGTTAAATGCTTACAAAGTAATTGTTCTTTTTTTGGTTCAAATGGTAGTTGTGCAGATTTTATTAAAAAGTACAGTAAACTTTAAAATTGGACAAAATATTATCCAATATATGTTGTTTCAGAAGACTCGAGGTAGTCTTTCATGGACTTGAGACTTGTGCAGATGAAGCAGCGGGGCAGGACTTTGACTTAGAAACTGGGGCTCAGTTGTCCTTTTTTTCAGCGATTAAATGAAAACACAAAAAGCTGCATAAATTTTTTACAAGAAAGAAGAAAAAAACAAACTAACCAAACAGGTATGTTTGCCGCAGCGACCATATGTTACTGCTTGCTAATGTGCACTGACACATGTGACACACATCATTTGAGTCAAGTTACTGGTCACCTGGTAAAGTCCAACACTCCCTCTGCTTTTTGTTCTCTGGTGGTGTCCACCAACTCTTGAGAGAAATATTTGTCTCTGTAACTGTCAGGCTGATTTATTTATTTATTTGGTTATTAACTTGCTGAACAGCTGCCTTTTGGAGGAGGATGAGAGCAGCTCAGACAGTGAAGATGTAGTCAGCAAAACCCAAAAACTTAAAAGAAGAAAGAAAAGCTGCAGAGTTGTTGGGAATTACTGCTTCATGAATTCAGCATTAAAAATGACCCATTTCACATTACACAGAGTCACTGATCACAAATTGAAGACATAAGAAATATAAACCAATGCTTGCTGACAGAGGAATTGAGATAATTAGAGAATCACCAAACATTAATGTTTTTTAGGTATTTATTCTGTATGACGTGAGAACTTGCTCTTTGACGATCAAGAGCCACAGTTCTTTTGAATTTGTGTCCTCCATGAGCCTTACAGTCCAGCTACAGTGACTCTTTTTGGGATTTATACCTCCAGAACATCCCTTCTCCCCCCTTCTCCTCTTGAATTGTTAAATAATTCTCCGAAACTCAGCTCAGATTGAATATCCTGTCCAATCAGTTCACCTCAGAATCAAGATCAGTCAGCGTTTTCTCGCCTCATCCTATGCCGGAGCCGTGCTGCGGATTTAGCTTGCTTCTGATCCAGCAGCAGCAGGCGCGGTGGCCCTCACTGTGCGGCGGCTGCAGGAGGGGAGCTGGGCCAGCAGGGAAGGGGAATACCCCCTGTGTGTGCTCAGCAATTGTTGTCGTGGCAATGGTGGCCGTAGTGGTGGTTGCCAGGGAGATGGCGGTTGCTTGTCTGACCCGTCCCCCTCGTGCTGTCACCGGCATTATTGATGCACGCCGCTGCTCGGCATTGTGGGAGTGCGGGAGGGAGGGCGGAGAGGACAACGGTTAATGAGTTCAGGAGGAACAGGGACTCTCCCCTGCTCTCTCTCTCCTTTCTCTGTTACTCTATCTCACTCTGGTTCTTCATCACCTCTCTCACTCACTCACTCCCTCCCCCCCTGCTCCTCCTCTCCCCTTCATTTCTCATGGGTGTCTGTCTTGTGCGAGTGTGCATTAAGGATGTGGCTCTCTCATGATCCATCATGGCAAAATGCACTCTCCTTCACACACACACACACACAAAAACCTCACACACAAGTAAACGGCATACGGACGGTGCACTCACAAAAACATGTTCTCCCACACCTTTACTCGAACAGCGTAACTGACTCATTCGCAACCACTCCTTTCCCTCTCACTTACACACACACACACACACATACACACACACAGATGCTGCCCTGCTGTTACGCCTGAAGCTAGGAGAGCTAGCAAGATTAATAATGACCCCTGACTCCCCACAGACAGACCCAAATATACACAGTTTGGAGAGAGAGAGAGACAGAGAGAAGGTAAAGAGAATGGAGGGAGGAACAAGGTGAGGCCAAATGGTGACTAAAAATACACAGTTTAGACACAAAGAGAGAGACAAAATGTATACAGTTTAAAAAGTGACAGAGATGAGAAGAGTAAGAGTGGAAGGGAAAGTGGGAGGCCCGACATGTGAAACTGGATGAAAAATGTAGTGGTTGGGGGACAAGAGTGGGTATGTCAACTTGTAATAGGCTATATTTACGTTTTTCTCTGTGCATCGTTGACACCTGGAAACTAGGATGAACTGCAGGGTGGATGAATATGACAGGACGGATTCACAAATTTTAGTGAGGATTAGAAAAAACAAGCTTTTAGAAAGCAATGATGTAAGTCTGGTCTATGTGTTTACTGTTCAACTTCTATAAAGTTACAGGATGTGCAAGAAGCAGGTAAAAGAAAAGCAAAAGAAGACAGGTCAAAATGGTAGCAGCAGAGTTTGTGATGGCCTGAAGTTGAGTCACTATATGGGTCAAGTTCCAAAATGTTGAATCCTTCAATTCCTTTCATGCAACTCAATCAGCAAGTGTTTTTCATCAGATGTAAATATTTGTAATCTCCAAACCTAAGCCAGGATTAGAATCTGGTAAACTCCTCCAGAGCCACAGAAGAAATACAACTGTTTTTGCAGGCTATGTAGTACATATGATGAGTAAACAGAGCCAGGCTAGCTGTATCCAGTTCTCTGGGCTATGCTAAGCTAACAGGCTGTTAGATATAGCTTGCAGAAAGAGAATATGTGTTTAATGTCACACAATCCTTTTATTGTTACAGAAAAACCATGGTCATGGTCATAAACTGCTGTTGAGGACTGCTGGCAGGAAACAGGAAATGAACAGGAGTGACCAGATTGGCTGCCAGACTGGTTGTATGAAAAACAAAAAAAATATTCACCCTCGCCTATAACATGAGGTCCTTATCAGGTAAAAGTAAAGTCAATAAAAGCCAGTGCCTTAATCTTCCTGAGAACAGGTGTTGTCATCTGTTTTCATGTTGATTTTGTCAGACAACTTCCTAATTATCACAAAAATCTAATTGACGTCTCTGCTAGCTAAAAATGCTTCTTTAGACGTGCACTGTTGTCACACATAAACACTGTTTTCTATATTAGCTTTGTGTGAACGTAGCCTGAAGAGAGTGACGGCGAGAGTATATTTGCTTTGACAGAGTGTTACTACCTCTCACTTTCTTATGCTAAAGCAGCTGTCTCTTTTTCTCTCCGTGGGTCACACTCTCTCTCTCTCTCTCTCTCACACACACACATGCACAGGCTTCCATGCATGCATGTGTGTATAGACACAAAATACTACAGCAGCAGTAACATGCAGACAAATACACAAACATGGCAACACGGTTTCTCTCTCTCTCTCTCTCACTCTCTCTCTCTCACTCTCTCTCTCTCTCACACACACACACACACACACACACACTCACAGAAGCGGCATGGATTAATGTGTTTGGCTCAACTATTTCATTTATTACTGTCGCAGGCCTTTTGTGATGAGGGCATTTTTCAGGTTGCTAACCATTATTCCCTCTAGGCCTGAGGCTCATGAAAGGATGTGCGTGACTTTGTGTGTGTGTGTGTGTGTGTGCGTGTGTGTGTGCCTGTATGTGTTTATGTGCCAATGTAAGGTGGTTAGGGTAATGGTCCAACCAAATTCTTCCCCTGTTCTTCGGGATTTTCACGTCACCATTTCTGAGTATACTTAATGCTCCCTCCCCATTTGTCAACACAAGCCTTAGCAGCTCGAGCGTGTTTGTTTTGCCATGAACAGGTTTTTTTTGCACCTCCATAATTCCTTGAAATATTGCTGACTGCGCTGTTTCCATCAACACGCCAAAAGTATCGGTGAAAGGGAGGAGAGAAAAAGAAACACATCACTCGTCTCTGTCCTGATGTTCGTCTCTTTCTTCGTCCCCAGTGTATTAAAATGTGTTTACACTGTACTCGGATTAACTACAGCACAAATTACATGCATATAGAGATATAAACTCAAACCAGATGGCATTGCTCCTGCTCTGAATAACGGTTGGTGTTTGGTTCTGTTTTCATGGGCATGACAGCCATTGCCTCAAGAGTAAATTAATTTACTGGTTTATTCCTGGTTTTGATTGTTTGCAGAGGAACAGTTGCTTTCTGGCCAGTGGGCTGATGAATGACAGTAATGCAATAATTAATTGAAATCTGTGTAGGGCTAGAGCCACGCCATTGTCAGCAGCCTGTCCTCCACCTCTATGGTGCATCAACAGGATGCACTTAAAGACATTTTCAGAGATGCTCAAGGACAGATGTGTCCACATGCTACAGTTGTTTAGTATGTGTACAAATCTTTAACATGTCCTCAAACTAAACTAACCATGGTGAAACATTATCACTGAATCAGTCAATAGCTTTTTAGCGGAGCTTCTTTCACTGCTCTCGGCCATGATCACTTCCTGGTTTAACTCTCACGAGAAGAAAACTAAAAGCCACATAAACAATTATGATGTGTTAATGCTCATCTACAACTGGCTATCAAGCTAGTCACCTTATAAACAGTGCTTGTATAGATCCATATTGTACTGTCCTGGTTGTCAGCACTGAACATAATGAGATAATGAACTGTGATGCTTTCACTTAGTTTGGAAATCGGTGAGCAAACAATACAGTCAGTAACTAGGTTTGTATTCAAATGTAGTGCAACTTTTAACCAAATTCAAAGAATACTAACAAAAGAATGTGCAAATTAATGCATGTTTTCATTCTTTGCTGTTATGAGATTATAAGGAGTTGAAAGCCATTAAAACAATGCAACAAAATGATGTGATTAAACCTCAAACAGTCTAAAACATGATCAAACACACGTCAAGGACCTTTATATTTGCTTCATAATCTGATGCTCTCTTCTTCTGCAGTTTGTTAGTGCCTTGGTGGACCACAGTGGAAGTCACACACATCATACAAGATTATGTACTGGGTCTGATCCATGGCACTTTGTCACATTTTGCTTTTGTCAGCATAGCAGCCAATCAGCTCAGCTCAGCATAGAAACATTTTTTGTTTAGTTGCCTTTATTGATTAATTTTTTTCTTTGCTTTATAAAGAAACAGTTTGAAAAAAAACTCTGAAAATTAGATTCAACTGCAAGTACGGTGCTGCAGGCGGTGCCACTAGGGGATGACGATAAGATGCATGCCATTACATCACTTGTGTTACTAGAATGTAAAACCAAACTAACAAATGTATTTGACCAATGTATCCAATATAATGTAAATGTGAATGTTTGTTCAGACCTTTAGATGTGAAAAGGTCCTGAAAATTTGACTTTAATATTTCTTTTATTTCTCAAAATGATGTGATCAAAATCAATAATGAACATCCACACCCACTGTCTACATAAATTTCTTATTAAAAATATGTGTAGAGGATTTTAATTACTGACTTTACTAAACACTGACTTGACCGTTGGATCTACAGTCAAATGTCTAATGCAGTTAATTGGTAAAAAATAATTCACCTTTCTTTGGATATGCTTTGTCTGCACTGAATCAAAATGTGAGAATATCCCTGTGGTTTTGTTCTTGAACCCGATAAAAGGAAGGATCACAGCTGTAGATTTGCTTGTGTTTGTTTAAATGACTATAGAATCTTTTTAAACTTCTTTTGTAAGAGCTGGATGAATTTCTGTGGGTTTTTAGTAGTCTTAACAATGAGTTGTCATAAAGTTAAAATGAGCCAGATTTTTTAAAAAGCATTTTCAGATATTTTGATAATAGAAGAGTCCTTACAAGTGTGTTTCTTTTATGAACAACGTAAGTCCAAACTACATCCACACAAGCTACAAAATTCTTTCATGCATTAATTTAACAGATGAAAGGGCCAAAAGTTAAAGTGGTTTCAAGTCAGAGCTCAGCCGTAGAGATACACAAACATTTACTGCTGCATGAAAGCTGCTAAATTTTTAAGAATACGATGTCAAAATTGACCACAGATTTTTTAATCAACCCCTCAACCTGTCTGTGCCACAGAGTCAACCAAAACTGTAGTGTGGGCTTAACAAAGCCAGTATTCAGGGCTGCCATTCACAAACTGCTGATTACCAAGGCTAACACACAAAGATGCAGTTGGTGTAAGGACCACAAAACCCAGAGCCCTGAGCAATAGTGAGGGGTAAGATGATCCAATGAGCTGTCTCTGTGGTGTCATAAGAGTCGTCTTGGTCCAATGCTTCCTTTGTATGGCTTTATAACGGTGCAGAATATGAGGCCACTTTAGTGCATCATTTCCCCATATTCCAGGATGATGATGTCTGCATGCACACGGCTACAGGAATTGTAGAGCGATTTCATGAGCTCCAGAATGAAATCAAACATCTTCTATCAGTTTAATGCATTCCCTTCAGTGCAGAAATCCATCTTTTTGTCATCTCTTAAAGTACTTGAGGCTTTCTTTTTTTTTAGCATGGAAAAAATATCAAAAAATCAAAACACACACTGCTGAAAACTTGCACAGTATAACAGCACTGGAAGCAGGATTAGTAGGAAAATCATACAGATTTAATATCCAGCGTAGCCCGTAAGGAGTAGATCTACTAAGCTTCAGTCTTTTTGCAGCTGCCATCATGCAAATCCTGAACACCATTAATTCATATTTTGAAGCAAAAATATATGTGACAATTAAAAGTAATTTTTTTTTGCCTCTGATTGCATCTTTCAATCAAAAGCATTTCACTCTACTTTGGTTCTAAAAGTGTAATTAATTTTTTAGTTTATCTTATTATCTATCTAAATTGAGCTTCAAGTCTGTCCCTCAGTTTAACAGGCTTTAAGTTTTTTATCTTAACATTTTTTCACATAACTTCTTACAAATTAAATCAAATATAGGAAAATAATGTCAAATTAGTTAATTTTAATATAAAGTATGCCCTTGGAGTAAGACACACTGTGATTTTGCAAATCACAGAGAGAAGTAACAGGGTTTTTCAGTCAAGGTGATACAAAAAGTATCTAGATGTCGGCCACAGTATCATATTTTTGTATTATCTGTCCACACCACAACAATTCAGTGTAGTTGCTGTCTTAAAATATTTAGTGTGTGAGTATAATTCTCAGATTAAGATTCACTTTTATAAAAACATAAAAGTGTAATGATAAAAACTGGACAAATGCAACATAAACAAATTGTCAAATTTATATGAGACAGAGTTCACTGACACTGTCAATGACTGCTTCAGCACTTCACATCTCACTGGTCTGGCAGCAGCTATCTGGTGTTAACGCTTCAGCCTTGGCATACAGGAAATGTGCAGTATGTTATGGGTAAGGAGGCATCCTGAGAATATCAGCCACATGAGTGTAACTAATTAAATGTTTTCACAATTGAGTAAGTAGTTGAATTCAAGTGCTCGAATGATAATCACCTAATGGTTTTGCACAGCAATGAAATCTTTTTGAAACCTCAAATTTTTCTTAATACAAACAGAGTTTTCCATTAATCAGAGGAGCATCATGACTGGTCCTAACTGTGGTCTGACTATAGGAGCCAGACTTGTGTCTGAGGAGAAAAATCTAATGGGAAAAACACAAAACATGATGATTCTTCACAATAGTTGGTCTAAAGCCATCAGAGGATGCATGTATGTATATGGAGTTTTTTTCAGTCTGGAGTCAAGCTGCCTCAACTTCATGTGCATTTGGACTTGAAAATGGCAAAAATCAGAACAAAAAATCCACGTGTTGCTAAATAAGAAGCTGATTGTTGTAACATTTCCTTTCAGTCTAACTCAGCGGGCTGCACACTCTGCAAGCTAAGCTATTGATTTCCTGGAAACTTTTGAATCTAAGCTCATAACCAGCTGGACTGGCAGCTAACTTAAATAATCTCTGACACATAAAACAAAACTTTCTGTGAAGTTTCCACACTGCGGCTGCTGACAGCTACATACAAGCTCTCAACTGGAGAGATGTAGATTTACATGTCTGCTTGTATCTTTTTAACATTTTTAAATAAATTGCAATGTTTTTTGAGGAGGGATTTGTGATCTTGACACAAAGATATTGAAATCCCTCGCTAGCCAATCTAAATAGAAAACATGTTGCAAGCATAGAGGAAACAAAGAGGAAAGATTAATTTTACATTGTTCAAAATCGTGTCCCTAGTCTAAGAATTTCCCAACTTAAAGTAGTATTTTTAGAATTGAGGAAATGGATTCGTGGATCTAAAACACATACGAGAATGTCATCTACATATAAGGATAGTTTGTGCATAAGACCCCCTCATTGTACACCCAAATGACTCAGTTTTGTATTTTAAGAGCAGTGAAAACTTTTCCAATTTTTTAAATTTTGAATATAATAAGGTTAGGTACTGTTTTTTTAACGTGTAAACGGCATCCCTTATGACTCTGAAGACATCAGCATTTAAAAAAAATTCTGATAATCGCGTAGTACAATATGTTATATTGTTAAAATTGTAAATAACCAGTTGCAAAGTCATCAGTAGCACTCTGTAAAGTAGCCATATATGTGCTGCTGATCCTCTCATTTTAAATAGTCTAGTGAGTAACGGTGTCTGACGTTGGGAGAGGGGAGTGTGAATGATGGGGCTTGCCCATCTGCATCATCAGGTACTTATAATAACCAGTTACTACAACAACAAAAAACTCTGTAGTTTTCATCCTCACTGACTGGACTGCATGACTGCTTCGGCTGTAAGTGTGATCATTTATGTCATTTAGTATAATTTGTGGTGTGTGTTGTAATGTTTTTGATTCCATTTTGTTTTATGAGTTCAGTAAGTTAAAATCTGAGGTAAACCATGATTTTAATTTGTTGCTTAAAAATTTGGAAAAACAATAAATAAATAAGAAATATAAATCTTAAGCAAAAAAAAATCTTAAACTTGATTTGTCACCATATGTGTGACTTGCACTGTTTAACTTTATTGATTATTAATATTTAGAAAGTATGGACGGCAACTTAATTATTATTTTTCATTAGATTTACCTCCAAATGCTTAAATATAAGCTGTTTTGACTTTAATCTTTCTCTTCATATCTCTTCTCTTTGTTAAATAAGTGTTGTTGATTTGAAGGACACATCAATGGGGAGAGAGGCATCAGGAAGCATATTTTGGGCCATATATATGTTGCTGCTTCCTGTGGCAGGTATTGGCCACATTGCATCACTAACACCTTTTCGTTCCAAGGATGTTTATCAAGCAACTCAGCATTTAACACTTATACACTTAGTGTTTTATTTCAGCTGAACTTTCATCACCCCAATGTGTGACTTACAAACAGAGAGACATCTGTGGCTTAAAGGGCTCATCTGTAAAGTTTCCATGCTCGTATCCCCCAAATTTTCAGGTCATCAGAATATTAGGATTGGCCAGAAGATTATATCCTAACATGAATCCTAAACCCTTAAAAGCAATACCAGCTTATTCATTTCGCATGAGGGACCTGAAACATGGAAGTAATGACTGCACATTGGAACTTGCAGACTTAAAAATGAGTGACGCATCCACTTATTATTTCACATACAGTTTTAGAAATGCTACAGGCTATCACATGTGGTGTATAGGTGTTCCTGGTGTGAATCTCTACATCATTAGTTCTCCTGTGAGCATCCTAGTGGAGAAGCTTGTTAGGGGACAGAATGTGCCTGCTGCAGATTGGACAGTGATGGAAGGACAGAGGATAAAGCTGACTTGTGTCTCCACCTGCACTGCAAATCTGATCTCCAACCCGGGCTACATCTGGTACAAGAACAGAGTGCAATTAAATGGCAGTAGAGCAGACTCTCTCTTTTTGTTTTTGGATTCAATCAGTGATGCGGATGCAGGAAGTTATGTCTGTGCCTCTAAAAGCTGCAAAGACCTCCCCTCGTCTGCTGTCAGCCTCAGAGTCCATTGAAGACCCAAAAACAGTGTTGTGCCAGAAATTCCTGAAAGTGGATTTAAAGATGATTGTGTACCTACTCTGACACATGGAGATGATGCACAGAATTCCACAGATCAAGGGCAATAGCCAAAAGGCAAGGTCAGATTCACCTTGATGCTTATAGCCAGTGTCTGTGTTGGGTTGGTTATTGCGGTAATGGTAGTTATATCAGTCCTCAAAGTAAAGAAGAAGAATAAGAGGAGAAATGCTGGGTCAGTCTCCAGTCCTAATCATAACAGCGCTGTTTACATGGCTCTGAATGTCAACACTTTGTCCGCTGATTATGAAACCCTGGACACAGTGAGACACTGCTTAGCTGCTGTACCTGTGTATGAGAATGTACACCAGCCTAAAAGTCCATGAGCAGCTCACAACAAAGCAGCCAGTTTTGTATATCATAGTCCCTTTGTAAAGGGTCAGTTTTTTTCTACTGTGCGCTAGGCCACAAGTTTTCATGTCATGCTATCAATTTTGCAGTGCATTTGTTTAATCTAACCACAATATGAAAATTAACCTGTAAACAGTTCACTTTTTTTTTTTTGGATAGTGGTGCGTTCAATGTCTGTCAGGTTTTAATTGTTAGTCACTTAACAAGACTTAAACCTGCAGTGTGGGACATATAAATAAAAATAAAAGTATAGTAAATAAGTAATATCTTCCATTTAACTCCTTTGCCTAAAAAGTTCAAACAATGTTTATTTAGCCAATCATGGCCAGGTATATCTCTCTCTGTTTTGCAACTTACCTGATATTTAATGTTTAAAATTTTAACATTTGAATATTTGTCTGTGGCAACATTTACATCAAACAGCAATGATTGGTTTGCCAAAGCTGAAGGGATACTAACCATTAATGACAGATTAGGCTACAGTAAGAAGCAGTATGGCAAAGCTTGTGTGCTGTCATGAGCACCTCGATGTGTTTGTGTAATCAGTGTCATGGCCAAAAGGGGCAAACAACAGTTCTGCATTGTAGTTTTAAGAGTCACTGGCATACAGCCCTGCAAGGTTGTAGGCCTACTTTGGAACTGTGTTGGGATGCTAATACTGACAATGTTAACATGTTTACCATCTTAGTTTAGAATGCTAGCTTGTTAACACACTTAGGATTTTGTTTACCTTGTTTGTAGCTGTATGTATATATCTTTGAAAGTAAACTGAGAGCAATTAAAAAAACAGTCAAATTCCTTGTTTTTGTGAGCATATTAAGTCCATTCTGATTCACACTACACAAATTACAGCTGAGGCTGACGAAAATGCAATGGATTTTACATATCTTTGGTCATAAACAAAATACTGGGGAGAAAGAAATGTGAACATGTAGATGCTGCTACTGTATAAGAAGCTTAATAGCCAAAACAGTTCAGGGGACAGCCTGGTTTCATTCCTAGGCCCTCAAATACTGATGCTTTGCTAGCCACTTGGCATCTTATACAGATGCAGAAAGGACACTTTAGCATCTGTTTGAGAGGCACTGGGCTTTAAACAAACTCCAATGTAAATGCATACCATATAATATCAAGGGGTCCATCTAACATAGTAGGAAGAGAGAGTAAGTTTCAAGTGGGAATAGAGTGGTGAGTCACACACAACTGTCATCTTTCCCCAGACCTATTGTGCTTTCTTAACCTAAGCAAATATGTTTGGTACTTCAAGTTGGGGTAGGCAGTTTATGTTTGGTGTCAAAGTTCCATAATGCCATAATAACCTTTCAGCATATTGTAACTCAGACAGTCTGAAAGCAGTGGTGGACTAAGGATGTTTGAGGGGCAAGGATGAAAATAGTAAAAAGAGCACTTGTTGTATGTCATGGGGCACCAGTGCACAGAAGGTCGTCGGGTACTTTATTGCATTTTGTCCACTGGAAAGGCACCCTGGAAGGCACTTTACCACGTTTCAATAACAGGAAAGGAACCCTAGAAGGCACTTTACCTACTTTTGTCCACTTGTAAGGCACCCTAATGGGCACTTTACCATTTTTTGGCCTCTTGTAGGGCACCCTACAAGGCAATTTATCATGTTTTAACAAATGGAAAAGAACCCTATCAAGCACTTCACCACGTTTCGTCCACTGGAAGGGCACCCTAGAAGCCTCTTCATCATGTTATATCTCCCTTAGGGGCATCCAAGAGGGCATTTTTGCTGCGATTTTTCCAACTTTAGGGCACCAGGGCGGGTGAATGCCCCCCCACCTCAGAGAACACATGTTCCTATTGGCTGTTCTACACTGCGCTTTTCAGCAACAGTTGATGTTGGTACGAGCTGATTGGCTGTTGAAACAAATGCCTTCCACTCTGAAACTTGCCCTGACGGCAATAGTGTTTGCAGGCGACACCATCAGCCGTCTTGAGTTGAGCTGAAATGGACCAGTTTACTCTGCTGCAACTTTCCCTGCAACCATTTTGTCTCATCGTGAATCTTTGGTGTAAATTGGCCTTAAAAAAGAGAGCAAAAACAAAATTAAATGCAAGCTGCAGCAGAAACTGGGAGGGGAGAGTGTAGCGAAGTTGCTTCTTAAGGAGTCTCATGCTACAGCTAGCTTGATTTTCAGTTGTTGCCTACCTCAGCTTTACACCTAATTGAACTGTAAGAATTTGACAAGATAAGCCAGATGTTAAGAAATGCTTTGTGGCAGGGAGGCTTTACGTATTGGACACAGATGCTCAAGGGTATGACAAAAGTGTTGATATTTAGCGAGCCGGGATAAGAATGTGCTGGAGGTACACATGAATGTTTGTTCCAAATTTTACGGGAATACAACAATAATTGTTGAGATATTACAGTCTGGAATCTTGGGAAGAGGCCTACAGACTAACAACGCCAAGAGCCATCCTGCTTGATAGAAACCTCTTCTCTAAATTTCACATGTTGTAATATGCATGTATTAACATGTATAATATACTCTCCATCCTTTAATGTCTGAAAATAATATTGGACAAAATAGTTTTGAAGTGATGACACCAGAAGAAAAACCGACGGGATCACCAAAGTCATAACAGTTCAGTTAAACCTTAAATGATATGTGATATATATAAATTGTCATATATCCTTCGGCATTTTCTACTGTTTTTTGGATTGTTTACCACACGTACACATGAAAAAATGAAAGGGTGCAGACACTAACCCTTTTCCAGCCATGCCATCAATCTTATCCTGTCTGTTTCCGTGTGTGTGTGTCTGTGGCTCTGTACCTGCATGTGCCATCGTCCGTTGTGTGGCGTGTGCATACTCAGTAGCTCCGGTTAATGACATAAGTAAGCAGACATGTTGAACAACGTATTGGTGCATGTAAACATTGTACGTTGCAGCTGCCTCTCCCCTCCCTCCTTCTGTTCCTTCATGCTTTTATCTCTCCTCTTATCTCCTGCCCTCTAAATCTGCTCATCCATCGCTCCCTGCCTCCTCTGTCTCTACTCGCCTCTATCTGTTTATCTGTCTCTCTTCCCCGGGCATTCAAATCCTGCCCCGCTGCGCTTTTCTCCTCTTTCCCCTTTATTGTAATTTCTCCTCTCTTTTCCTTCTCTTCTCAAACACCTCCATTGGCATTATTTATTTCTCCCCGAAACTCCATCTGTCTGACGGTCTGCCTGCCTTTTCAGCCATTAATCCACCATCATTCTGTTGCTGATGTGGTGCAGGAAGTAAATAAGCAGAGCCAAAGCCAGGAATCCTAAAAGATCTTGTCTTTGCATGAATGACGGTAATTCATCACTACCTTGTCTCTCCTTCCCTGTTTCTTCTGCATATAGGAGGAGATTTATCTCTAATTGTAATAGTGAGTCAGGTGATTGTGGAGGGAGGGGGTGAGGGATAGCAGGAGAGAGGGAATTATTAAATGTCACCAGTAGTTTGATGCCACCTGGGGCCGAGATGCCATCTTTGTTTTGGGCTTACTGTTTGCTGCTGGTCAGATGGATGTGTTTGGTTTATTGGCAGGTATTCTCATTTTGACTTCACCTCCTGGCAGCGCTTTTCTTCCAAAAAAGAAGCAGCAAGAGATGCAGCTCCCACTTGAAAGTGGGAGAGATAGATGTGATGAATAATTGCAAACAATAGGTGGGGAAATAGAAGAAATATTCTCATTGTGGAAATCCCCCACCAAACCCAGGCTTCCTCCTGCTCTCTTTACCCAACCCACCACCTCCGCCTCCCTCCTCCCTCCCCCTTTTCCTCACCCTCCACCCCCATTACCAATTAGCTCTGAGGCCATAATGGATGTTGTTTGCCGTGTTTCCCTGTCAGCGGATTGAATTAGCGCCTCTGCGTGTGCGAGCGTGTGTGTATGTGTGCGTGAGTGATCATCTTATCGGCTCTTAGTACAGTAATGAAACACAGTTATAAATGGCTGCAATCCTGTTAACAAAACAGCACCTGAGTGTAGCCCGCTAGATAAATCAGAACTGGGCCGCCGCCACACCGACCCGGCGGCTGTTGCTAAGGTGTGGAATCACTAGGAGACAATTGAATCATTTGCTCACTGTCTGATAAAGCGTCTGTCTTTAACAACCGGATCACTGCTATAAAAAATAACACTATTTGTTATCACCGTGTTTTTCCCCTCACAGGGTTTAGTTGGCGTCTGGTCGAATTTCTTGTTTTGTAATCAAGCTGATGTTACAGTAAAACGGCAACATGTTTCTTTGTTTTGTAACATTTGGTGCTTTAAACACAGCCACTGCTTTGCTTCTGGTCTTTCTTCATCACACCATGGTGATATGGGTTGTCATGCATGCACTCTCTCTCTCTTTATTCACACACGCACACACACATACTTCTGCACACATTCCTCTGTCTTTGTGCTGGGGGACTATTAAGACAGTGTCTAATGGTGCGACATACTCCAGTGCTCACACACTTAATTGTGTTAATGTTTGAGTTCACATAATCTTTCAAGGCTGTCATTCTCTCAGATTATTCAGCCATGTTTTCAATTACCGAACGCCTTGGCACTGTAGGCCCAGAATGCATGATATACCTGTCCCTGTGTGTGTGCGTGTGTGTGTGTGCGCGTGCCTGTTTGTGTTTTTTACGCAACTGTTTGCGCATGTGAACCAAACCAGAAAAACAAAGATTGAGGATGAAGTAGTGTGAATTATTTTTTTATGCTGCCTTTTTATCAGTTACTTATTTTGATACAAGGCTGAGAGTGCATGTGTACGTGTGTGTGCATCTGTATATTCAGGCCTGCACACACACACACACACACACACACACACACACACACACACACACACGAGTGTGTCTGTGCACATTTGTGTGTTTATACAAGCAGCTCGGCCTTTCAACAGCCAGTCAGTTGAAAAAAATTGAACAGCTCCTCCTCTCGCTCATTTTGAAACAGGTCTGCGATGGTTTTGGCTACAGTCAGCGATCACACCACATCATCAGTTATTGTGAATGTGCGAAGAGTGAGCTCTGTTAGTGTTTCGACACACACACCCACACGCACCAGGCAGCGGAGCATGAGTCAACTGTACGGGAGTAAGGAAAATAAAAACCACATAGCACTGTCATTACGTGCTGAACAGAGCCCACTCAACCAAATCAGACGTGTGTGTGTGTGTGTGAGAGAGATATAGAGAGATAATATGTGCAAGCTGTGTTTGTGTGTGTGTGTGTGTGTGTTTGTGCATATTCATGTCAATCATCCCTTGTCTCACTGCCGCTGGTCTACTGCAGGAATTTCCTCACCACGGTTTACTTGCTGTCACAAAGTTGCGTGTATAACTGTGTACAGTGAGGATTAAGGTCGTATATTCAAGGTTAATTCCTGTGTCCTGTAAAATGACAAGCTGTATTCACCAACTCCCATACAGCCTCCAACACTGACTAAACATAAAACAAGCAGGTGAAAACAACATATTCTTCTGTATTGTGTTCTATAACTGCTTAAAGGTGTGTTGAAAGGGTGTGATTATGAAAAAAGTACAAATAGCATAGCAGTGCTACATCGTGCAACTCCCACAATGCTCTAGGAGGCGTTTTATACCTGCGTGTATTGGACAAATAATGTGCAAATAATGTACCTGGTTAAAGGTAAATGTATGTAAATAATGTGCACTTCTCTGTCAATACACGTATAGATGACGGGAACAACTCAGAAATGAACAGTGTGTTCAGGAGGCAAACAGGAACAAACTCAGCTTATGTTATCCACGCACTGCTATACATTTTTCGTAATTTCCTCTTTGCACAAAGATGCTTTGCACGGTATCTTTATTGTTCTGTTGGTCTTCCTCATGCTAACCCTGAGCATTTCCTCCCCTCCCCTGTCTTCGTTAACTTTATATTGGCCACCATCAAATACAGGTTTGCGTTGATAAATGAACTCTCAACTGGTATTTACAGGCTACATTCGCTGGCATTATGGCTATATTTTATTTAGAAATCTCTGGCGCTGCATTTTACTGTGGATAGACAGAAAAAAAGTTGCTTCGAATTCAAAAATACTTTTTAGCATAAAAAGCTTATGTCAGAAGATTATTATAAGGCCTACATACCTTTCAAAATCTCATCATTTTTGTGTGGGAAGTCAGTGCCCGTGGAAATGGATTCCTTTCAGTGATGGATACTGTTTTCAGTATTGGTGGTGTATGTTTCCATACTCGCTCTAGGACAACGCACAGTCTGCATTTTCTGCTGCCATGGCCGCTTTATACTTTTGTGTTACTCAAGTAACAACTTCACTTTGTCATCTGTCTAGATAAAATTTCTGGGCTTCCTCATATCCATCGCTGCTAACCATCTGTAGATCTGTTTTCAAATAAGGTGACCACTTGAGCTATACTTTCTGTTTACACCAACTCGCGCACAATCAGTGTATCTGAGTGGTCATGTGACACACTTTTTAAAGGCTTGTTAGTATAGATGTATATTAGAGCTGCAACGGTGCTAAATTGCTAACATGGACAGGGATCATTTTTGTTTTAAGAGTCCATCTTAAATTCAAAACAAAGTAATGTGGATGTAGTCTTGGAAATTTACAATCTTCAGCAAACAAAATAACCTAAAAAGAGAAAACCTTGTCTTTTGAATTTTTACTTAATGAGTGAACAAAAACTGCTTTTCTGCTGTTACTCCTGCAAAACTGACCAGACCAGGCTAATACATGGCTATTGATGATGAATGAAAGATGGTTGAAGAATTTCTTCACCTGACAAGTTGTCATGGCACAAACACACCACTGAAGTGCCAGTTTTGTGTGGTGCCCCCGAGAGCTCACTGCACAGCAACGTAATAGAAGACGTGCAAGTAGACAAAACACAGACAAATTTAGAAAACCATAGCATCAATAAGTGTGTCCCAGCTTTTTAAATTTTCTGGGATTTTATGTGCTGAGACTCTCCACAGGTCTCCAAATATGAACAAGGTTTCTCAGTTTACATGTGAAACTGCACATTTACAATGTGTCTGTACAGTATATTGCAGAGTTTCCTTAATTTTTCATGTAAATGCTGACCCAAGAAGACCATCATAGAGGAGAATTGTTGTCTCAATTGTGCTGAAGTTTAACAGGATACTGGTGAAGAAAGGATGAATGTGAACAAATAATCTGAGTTAACCTGTGGATGAATAACTTGTTACTGAAGAGGAGGCAATCACAAGTCAGACTGATGTTTTTACTGACAGGTAGTCTTCTTAAATACAAAAAAGGCGTGAGGACAGCTAACATCGGTCTACCTTTAATCATGCAAAGACTTCTCCCTTCACAAACAGTCTGTTATCTGTAACACAAATGTCAGTTGTCCAAAGGACCTGTTATGTAAATTTTGCATAATGAGTAGATTGGCTGATTTATGTCTTATTTTACTATGTGCATAACTGACGAGGAACTCCTCTTCCCTGTATTTATCTGTCTAGGATCATCAACAGCCCAGCGCCAACGCAAGCTGCTACATTTCTATTGTTGTCTCTGATAAGTTTAAAGGAGGGGAAAGGCCTGTAGAAAGGGAAGAGCGGTAATCTCACTGCTCTGACAGATTTATGATGTTCTGTCTTTGTATGTGGTTGGGCCAACTGCCCTGAGAGCTTTTGCAGTCATTTGTGTGGTGCACCTGTTATTTTATTAACACTTGCACCTTTGCTACTCCAAAGGCATTTGATGTGAAAATAAACTCTCCTATTTAACCAAATACATACAACCTTCTGTGGTGGTTGAAAACGTGGGACAAAAACCCACAAATTCAAACAAGGTGCTGACAAATTTTCTCCACAAAAATCAATGTTGTTTCTATAATGAGTAAAGTTACTTCTAATTGTCAGTTTATATGTCCTCTCACAGAGATGAGAATCTGTGAGCAAGTTAAAAATAACGTCCATAAAAATGAATTTAACAGCTGCAAATTGACACTTAAAAATATTTCTGCATCAAAATGTCTAAAAATGACTATATTATTGTTGCTCATGTTGACTTTCACACTCGTCATGTCGCTAAGACCAGTCAGGGAGAGAGTAAGGAAGTCTGCAAATGTTACTAAATGTAATGTTAAAAAAACTGGGTTAATTTTCAGCTGCAGTGGTGGCTATTTAACAATAAAAAATTTTAAAATCCCATGATCCCACAACTCTTTACTTCGAAGTCATTAAACTACATTTTAACTCTTATTTTTTGCTTGTGAGACCTCTAGTGGTAAAAAGTACACATTGCATGTTAAAATTGATGGCTTGGGCTAATGATATTGTGGAAGTAAGTATTTTTCCTTCATACCCAGTCAAAAAAACTTACAGATACCATCAGTCATGGTGTTGACTAGTGTTGTAGTCAAGAGCACACGAGCCGGGACCAAGACTTGACCAAGACCAGAGTGTGCTGACACCAAGTCAAGACCAAGACCAAAGCAGGACATAATCGAGTCAAGACCAAGACCACAGAAAAATATCCCCCTGATCTTAACAGAAGTTAAGAGGTGGTAACAGAAGTTTAATGTTTTCAGTAGGCACTGCCTTGCAG
>JAQLOL010000014.1:15076995-15098007 GCA_029783665.1 Naso thynnoides | reverse complement strand
CCCCACCCCCCCAAACAACACACACACACACACACACACACACACACACACACACACACACACGAACACACACACACACACACACACACACACACACACACACACACACACGAACACACAAGCTCAAGCTTGCACGCACGCACTTCGGTACGCACCCTGTCCTTTTTTGCAAAAATGCTAGTACACACACTCACACTACACTGCAGCTCCCAATGTCCATCGTCTGGATTCGTCTGGACGGGTCACACACCTCAGATGTGGCGTCTTTGCTCTGTCCAGCAGCCCCCCACCTGAAATATAATAATTAAAAAAACACAATAAAAAACTGCCACACCTCGCTCTGACACCTTGACCCTTCACACATACACATACATACACACACACACACACACACACACACACACATATACTCCCACACACAAATCAGCTTGTTTGCTCTTACAACTCATTAACCCAGAGGGCACCCCCAGCCTCCCATTGTGCCCCTATCTCCCACAGCATTCTGGGTAAAGTAGTTTAACAATGTCAACCAGATAAGCCCAATGCAAACCTGCTGATAAGCAGTCAAAGACTGCACTTAATGTCTGTGTGTTTTGAAGGCGTTGGTTGATTGAGGAGCCAATGAGGAGGATGTAAAAGAACAACAGTGACCGAAAGGGGTGCATATGTGCAAAGTGTGTATGTGTGTTTCACTCGCACACAGTTTCATATCTTTGTAACAACATGTTAAACTGCCGAAGCAGCTAAATGCAGAATACAAAAGGAAAGCAAACACACACACATACCGCTGGACAAAGTGTGATTTTAAACTATAGCCAAGGACCATTAGCCCAGTTATTCAAAAAAAAGGTGAGTCAACTTTTCCTGTATTGACAAGTAGGGAGAGATACGCTGGCTGAGAAGGAAAAAAGTCCAAGGAGGGGCTGAGATTGAAGATACAGCTCGGAGTAAAAATAAAGTTTACGGCCGACGTTCAAGGCAAAGACGTGCACAAACCTTCTTCAGGGGCTGCCACGAGGCAACCAGACTGTAATTTGAGGTCAAAGGTAAATCCTTCATCAAGACTTTAATGTTGCAATGAGCCGCGTCACAAAGGCTCCAGTTACCGTGCGATAAAAAGGTGTGAATATTTCACAGGAAGTCTCCAATAAAATGCAGTAAATTTGGTCCACTTTATCCCAGAAACTCCACACCCTGCAGGGGACAATATCAACTGTCCTTCCCAGCTCTCGCATTACGCACACACACTGAAACACACTCACACACACACTCAGAAGCAAGCAGAAAAGCCGTGACAAGTACAGGAGTGCATGCAGACTGCGTGGATTTATGCTGATGTATAAACAGGACCAGCACGCTTTGTCTGCTGAGCACATGTGAGCTGCATTTTTGCACTCACACACATGCACAAAGTCAGGATTTGAAATATTTGCAGGCTGGAAGCTGATCTCCTCGCATTGTTCTCTTAATGGTCCTGTTCCGTTTGTATTATTCTGAATACCTGACCCACCTGTGCAGCCAGAGGAGACGTTATCCTGCCATCGTCTCCCATGAAACACGGCTAGATACAGTTTCCCTTTCTCTCCCTATTCTTCCCCTTCTGTCGGCCAGGGCTACAGTTTCAAATTGCTTCTTCCTCTCGTGTTTGTCTTTTTTCCCCTCCCTTCTCATTCTTCCAAGCTTTCTTCTGCGGTCCATTTTGCTAAAGCAGACAAATGATCAGCATTGATGAGCACAAGGCGGCATTCAGAGGACTCACACCCAGCAGGAAGGGAAGAAAAAAAGCAATCAAGATTCTTTTCTTTTTGTAAGAATCTTTTTTAATGAAACACAAAAAGGCAATAAAATTAAGATAAATAATTTTTTCCTTTTGTACATGAGGAAATATTTAAGTCATATTTCCAAAGAATGACTGAAATTACATAATATATTTTAGTAGGCTATCTCAAACATACAAAGCAGGTTCCAGTGGGTCTAAAAAAAACACAATGATGTTGCTTCTGTCAAAACGTGATGTTAGAACTGAATCCAGTGTTTCTTAAAGAAAATACAGCTTTAAAAAATTCAATTTAAAGACCCATAAAAGTAATATTTTAAAATTGAGTTTCACATTAGATTCCTTTTTAAAGCTTTTGCTTTGCAGTGTAACAGCAACATTGTTGTTAAAAGTCAGTCAATGTCCTAAAAAAGAAAAAAGGCATTCATGTTCTTCCCCCTGTACATCCTATACACTGACAACAAACAGTCATCACAGGCTTGCATAAACAGTAAGACAATGGTAAACAAGGAAAACAAGCAAACATAAAAACACACACAGACATTTTTGGCAAAGTAGGAATAAAAGTGACAAGAAGCATAATTTGTGATTTGATCCTTATCTTGTTTTTTTGTCTCTCAACATTGTCCCATTGATTGGCTCTGATTGTCCTTCACAGTCACGTGATGCCATACTGGTTGCCATAGAGACCGCAAGTGCATCAGCTGGGCAGTGTGCAGACAATGTTGCTGCAACGTTTCTCAGAGGCTGTCATAGCAACGCTGGATGAACACGAGCAGACAACGAGAGGAACTCTACTTAAAACACCTCAGTGATTGCAGGGGTCCCGGATTCAGATTTGATTGAATTTTTTTTTTTTTTTTTTGTCTTTTTCATAAAATTGTTTTCTTCAAATGTGGTGAAGCGTAAATTCACAGGTGCTTTGGTATGTTTCTTTTTGATGTCAGATAAATATCTACATTTCTTATAGGAATACAGGCTAAATAGATAAAGAAGAACTAGATTCTTTTAGGATCAGAGAACAGCAGAAACTCAGTTTCTTTTCCAGTATTTGTTTAAAAAAAAAGAAGCTCCCTACAGGAAATGCACATTCTAAACCCAATGGAGTAAAATAAAGAGAAAAAAAAATTAACACACATTTTAAAAAAAGAGCCTTTTTATGATTTCCTTATAAAAACAATATTTCCCAAACACCCTTTCAACATATTCACCCTTTGCCTAAAGCCGGGCTTTTAACCACAAAGTCTTCACATCAGTTGTACAGTTTGACGCCAAATCCAAACTTCTAATCCTGTTCAGTGCATTGAGAGAGAAGGAAACTAACCCAATCTCTTCCCTCTGTCAGACCCTCCCGAACCCTCCCACACACACCCTAAAAAAACCTAAATAAAATAATCTTCTCTGCAAAAGAAAAACAACAGAAAACCAGAACAAATATATATGTATACTATTTACAACATGTTATACATAATGCTGTACAAAGCGCGCACACACACATGCACACGTATGCACGCACGCCAACATGCACGCGCCGTTCAAATAAACAATCCAACAAGCTGTACATGTGTCTCCGCACCTGAATAGGAGGATGCGAGAGCGAGGTATTGACGTGTATGGCTTGACAGGAGAAGAAATCGTTCCGCGTTTCTGCACGTTTAGCACTGGAAAGATTATTATTCAGAGTTTTAGAGACATACCGACGGCACACGGTGACGCCATCTTTGCTTGATGAGCACAAGCGTACATGTGCATGACCACACATACAGTACAAACACATGCGCACGCTAAAGCACTATTTACTTAGAGCTCATTAAATGCCAAACAGGGTCGTCGCAGCCGCTCTGCAAACACACACACATACACGCATTTACACACAAGTTCGAACTACAGTGTTTTTTGGTCCTGTTGGGGATCCCCCAATCACGTTGCCATCATCAAACTACCAGTATAAGACCATTAAAACCTTACAAACCAGTGTGGTTTACAGTAAGTCTCTCCTTCCCATATAGTCTCTCCTGCCCTCTGAATCAGTCTTTGTTTCAGGAAGCCAAGTCTACCACCCTTCCTCCACAGCATATCCAAGCTACTGTACTCCAAAGTGCTCATGTCCTTGGTTCCTGTTCTTTTGTTGCAGTAATCTTGTCACAATGACGAGATACTCTGTTATTCCCAGCCACAGGGAAGGCGTAGACTCTCGCTGTGACAAGGAGCCTATATCCACATCCGATAAAGAGGTTAAATCTGACATGGATCGGCCTTTTTCCCAGAACAAACCAGACTTCTCTAAGTGCCAGAACTGTCCAGCTTTGTCCAGTGGGCGAGCTCCTTCTCTTACAAGGGACAGATCAATACACGGAGCAAAACTCCTTGTAGTCTTGGTGTCCCTCTGTACCCTGCTCTGTTCTGAAGGACCATCCTTGCAGCAGTCAACTTCAGACTTCAGGTCAATATTTGGATTTCTCTCTAGCTGGTGGTGCTAGGACACAATGGCCATGCCGTCCACGCTGATCAGCTGGCCCGTGGTTGGTTCGTAGGTTCCGGCCAGGTAGAAGAGGTCGTTCACTGTGTTGCCAGGATTACGATCTCTCATGAGGTGATCATACTCTGCCTTGCTAACCACCTGGCAGCGGTGGGAGATGGTCTGCACGTCGTTCTCATCCTCATGGCTTGACTGGTACAAGGCATTCTGGGAGAAAGACACAAAGAATGGTGGATAAATCAACAAGGTAATACGTCTGACAGTCAAAATGTTACATCTGCAATTGCTTTCACAAGAAAAGTGGTGTATTTGTTGGCAGGTCTGTAGTTTTGGTGTTGTTTTCATTCTCTACTTCCCACACATGGCGTCTTTGTCATGTCTTTTGTTGTTGGTTTTCTCAAGATGAAGTCTGAGTTCTTGTAAGTGATGATATTTATGTTTGTTATGCTGACTACCAGCTCTGTTTTCATTTATTCTAAACAAAGCACTAATGCTGTTGCCAGAAACGCAAAATGCATGAACGCATGTGCTGCAGGGATTTTTCTAGGGAAAGGTAACATTTCCAGGAAAACGGTTTCATAAACTAAGTGGAGGTTCAACCATTCATATCAGATGGGAAAAGGGAAAAAAAGAAGCAAAGTGGTAATATATTTACATGAAAATGTCACGGACTGTTACTTTGACATTCCCGTTTTAGAAATTCAACCAGCACTCCCTGGTCTTTACCTTGCCATCACGGTGTCGCCTCCCCAGGCGAGTCTCCTCCGGGTGGTAGAACCACTTGACCCTGACCACCATGCTGGAGCTCCACGACTCCCAGAGGCTCTCGACTCTGCCCACGTAGGGCAGCTGGGGCCGGCCAGGTGACAGGAACACAGCGCAGTCCCCGACACGCACCGTCTCCTTGCCCCGCACAATGGCCTTGTAGAAAAGCTTGCGGGCTTTACCCTTCAGTCCTCTCCTCTGTCGGGGAAAGAGAATAAAAATTGCACTCTCAGTCAATTTATTCAGTGTGGAGGGTTTATTTCACCAGCAGCCTCTGTAATTCATTTCATGAATTAGAAATGAATTAGGATCTTTGTTTGTTTTGCTAAACCCAATCTACCAAATTATGCTAAGATTTAATGTCTTCCAGAGCAAAAAAATTGCTTGTAGAAAAAACTAGGCCTGTGAGTTTGTGTGTGAGTTTGTGTGTGTGCGTGCACAGGGGGTGAGGGTGGGGGGTGTTGGTGTCATTGCCTAACACCAGTCATAACACTAACTCTATTGAGTTACAGGAATATGTTTGCAGGCACACCAGTAATTCACTCCTAATCTGATAAAGGCAATACTAATGATTCTCATGTTCACAGTTCACACCTATATTCTTTTATTGGGACATGTACACACAAAAGGGTCAGCTTCTTTTAAAGCAGACAGACAGACAGACAGATGCAGTCGTGTTGACACAGCAAACAGCGTGGCAGAATGGAGGCTGAGAGTGGCAGCAGTTGCTCAAATGTTTTTGTTTCGTTATCTCAGAATCATGACTTAATAATCAGGATAACAAATTCAGAGATTAGCCACACCAAGGAAGCCTTATAGCGTTACTGATGTGTACAAAGTCTGAGGTGGAATAAGCGAAGCCAAGAGAGATCATGTTTGATTACTGCATTTACTATATGTAATCAAGGTATGACAAAGCAGAAATTGTAACCACAATCAGTAACCTACTCAAGATGTTTGGTTAAGTTGGTTACCGATACCCAAGGTGACAAAATTAAAGACAGATTATGAGAACAAGTTTTGCAGTGCAATGACGAAAAACAAAGGTGTTCTACCTGGGTGGGGTTGCCAGACCACTTCCAGAGTTGGCGTCCAGGCAAAAGAGGAGTCATGTTTGGTAGAGTCTCAGGAGAAGACATCCTCTGCCTCTTAGCTGCTGCCGGGTCCTTCGAGGCAGCTTTCGGCTGCTGGCTCACAGGACTGCTTTGGCTCTGATGGTGGCTGTTAGGAATTCCTTCTTTCCTCTTCAGCTGGGTCTTAGCTGTGCTGCTGTTAGCCACAATACTTCCTTTTGACAAGAATTCTTTTCTGTCCTCAGCCCTGTCAGCCCTCACCTTTGACCCAGAGACAGCCATGTTGGCTTTGGCCACATAGCCATGAACTGGGGCAGAGGAGGAGGCAGAGGAGTTGGAGGTTGTAGGGTCGGGGCTCAGGAGGTCAGAGGTCATGCTCTGCCTCTGCTTGTGTTTGTCCTGCTGGAGCAGCGCGCGGCGCAGCAGCACAGAGGAGGACTCTTCATCAGAGGAGTAAGAGGAATCGTTGTCTGAGGAGCAGAGGGATGAGGAGGAGATGGAGCCGGACGAGGACGAAGAGGAGGAAGATGAGGAGAAGCAGACAGACAGGCGAGACAGAAAACGACCACCACGGTGGGACGTAACTGCTGTACTTTCTCGACGTGCTTCAGCATCTTGACCATCATCCTCATCATCCTCATCTAGCTCAGAGTAGGAGCTGGGACAATCACTCGGGTAGTCCAAACTGTAATCTCCACCTTGGACTCCAAGACCTGCTGACAGAAGATCGTTCCTCACAGGTGGTTTGCCCTTTAGAATAGCCTCTGAACGGGAACGTGTATTGTCTCGCTCCCCTCCACCTTTCTTGCCATCCTTCACCAGCAGGGCAGGGTGGATGTATCGCAGCGGTGCTCCTGCAGAAGCAAGACTTTTCCCTCCTCTCCCTCCAATCCCCCCCAGACGAAGCAGAGCCTTGCCATTCTTTGTTTTTGGAGAAGTCACCCCTTCATGATCAAGCTTCACCAGAAATTGTTTTCTGTCGCGCTCGCTCACTGACTTCCTGCTTCCTGCTGCCACTGCTGTTGGGACAGCTGAGGAGCAAGCAGAGGAGGAGTCTCGGATTCCCATGGAGGCTACTGTGGTAACTGGTCGCACAGCGGCCGAGCTTCCGAAGGTAGAGTAGCCGTTGGCGATGCTACTAAATGAGTCACCTTCAAAAGGTGAGCCAAAGATGCCTTTGATAGGCAACCGGGGTGCGAGAGGGTGAGAGGCGGGCCGATGAAAGAATCCCAAATCTCGCTCTCGTATCCTCCGCTGAGTCTTACGGGACGTCCCATTGAAGAGGAAGAAGTCAACTGGCGGTCTCTTCCTGGGTGCTGAACAGTTCAACAAGGAAGTGTTACCTTTGGTTATCGAGTCTGTTATTGATGTCGGCGTGCTGGCAGGCTTAGGCACTGAGGGGATTTTCTTCGGTCTGCCAACTGAAAAAAGAAGTCAGCAAGAGAGAGAAGTTACAATCAATGTGAACTGACAGGTCTTAAGAGCAGAGAGAGATTAATTGTGGAATTTAAGCTTGGGGGAAACTTAATATTTTTATCTGTTTGATCTTCACCCAGTCAGGTAAGTTTCAACATATTCATTAATCAAACTACAGCAAACTTGGTAAACCTGTCTCTCACGCAGCTTTATTGTGGTCCTAGTTTGTGATGAGTCACACGAATGTTGCTTAACTACACAAAGCATACTGATGACACCTCATTAAGTCATGATTAATGTAGTCATATAGAAGGTAAATAAAGGTGGCAAATGGAATTTAAAGTTGCAAGTGTTTTCCTTTATATGCTCTGGCTCTCCTTTCGCTCGGAGGCATTTGATAATTGTATGACAGTTGGATTGTAAATGAAGCCTTGTTAAGGTGATTTCAGAACAACCTGTAGGACTTTGAGTGTTTAAAGAATATGTTTACAAGTTTGACCAGTTTTTCTCAGACAACATACACCGAGACACATCAGGGCACTGGTGTCTGAGTTTATTCTTCAAATTATCTTTTCACACAGATAGTCTGTCCTTCTTACACATTATAAACCTAAGACAGGGTAATAGTTTATTAAAAATGACCTTCCAAACAAACAGAACATTGTTTGTTGGAGGAGACACTGGAGGAACATTAAATACAAGGGATAGAAGGCGCCTCACCTGGTCTTTTCTCTTGGGGTCTTCCTGTTGAATCGTCATTGGCTGGTTTCTCTGTGGGTATGTCTTTCTTCTCCTGGATTGAGCTTCGTCGTCCGCGACGACCAGGTGAGATCAGAAGTGCTGGAGAGGGTTCCGCACCTGAAAGGGAAAAGATGTCAAATGGTTCATTCTGACTTTCTGTGTTTCTCTATTTCTTTCCATCCTTTTTTTAAAGATATTCTTACAGTGAATTTGGTATCCTGGAGGCAGTAGTCTGATGTTTGAGAGGGAGATCCTTCCTCTGTCTCCATCATCAAACTCCACCATCACACTGCCCTCCTTTTCCTCCTCACCTGGACCCCCTAAAGCACAACACGCACATACAGGATGGAGGACATGAGTTGCTGGAGTTGCACTAGTGTATGTATTCAGAGTGACGTTGTCAGTGCGTCTCGCTCACCTCGATGGACGTATCCAGGGTAAAGACAGCGAGAGCGTTCACTCCAGTAGGCACACACCCGTGTCCCCGCAGTCAGGATGGCTTCAGTCTGGGGTCGCACATCTAACACCTAAAAAACCCCAACAACACAAGATTCTCTGTATTATGCAGGTAGTTTGCATAACTACTCACAAAACTGCAAAATCTGACAGATGCAGAGGAGCCTCATGCTAAAACTCACAGCTTCCTGTAGCAGTTGTTCCAATGAGTAGATCCGGGGGCGATTCCCACGTTCCCCTTCAATGACAACACTGAATCTAACACAAAGAAAGGGGTGGACAACAAATTAAAAATAAAAAATAACAAAACCTATTTCATATTGTAAGTTACAATTTTCAAAGCTAAATTCAAGGTTGTTTTGGGGAATAAACAAGTATGCTATTTTTTTCCTCTGGCAGCTGTGTTGGCTGCCACTGCTGTGTGTCTTGGCTTTGTAGTTGTCTAGAGTTCTTGTTTGTCAAGATTCTCTCAGCTTCCAGGCATTTCACTCGCGCTAAGCTAAGTTTTCAGCCCTTTTGTAAATCAGACACAACTCTTGTTGCAATATGTCTTTTGAGTATGTAACTCTGGGGTTTCCCTGAGGACGGTGTTCCACTCACAGTTTGATGCCTCCCTTCTTGGGATCAACAGATGATGGACTAAGCAATAGTGATAAATGGCAGCTGCTGTGCGAAATAGCAACTCTCCTCTTTTCTCTGGCAGGTTAATGTTTTATTTTGTAAACATATTAAACAATGTGAGAAACCCAGAAGTCTGTGATGGGTTTGCATGTGTGGTGGGACAGCATGGAAGCCGGGCCTTACATGTCAGGCAGGTCCAGCGTTTGCACACAGGCGGCGTACAGCAGCTCATCCTCCTTGGAGATCAGGATCTTCAGCCCGTCCACCAACATCTCTTTACTCAACACACAGTTTGGCAGGGCTGTGAAGGGAGGGTGTGGCAGAAAGATGGATGGATGTAAAAGATAAAGGGGGAGATATAGATAATTTGTGAGTGTGCTGAATAATTGCTATGTGAAGTGAAAAGGCGGGACAAAAGGGCAAAGAAAGAGGTGTGCATGCATGTGTGAAAAGATTCCAACATGTTTTTAAAGCCTGTGTGTGTGTGTGTGTGTGTGTGTGTGTGTGTGTGTGCAATTATCAATGGTGTGTCACTGTTCGTACCAGGTATTCTGCACGGCATGTTGGGAGGGAGGTGGATTAACATTTTCTCCTTCGCCTTCTCCTCCTCCTCCTCTTCCTCCTCCTCGCCCTCGGAGAAGCTGCTTTCCTCATCCAATCGAAAGCCATCATCAGCTGCAAAGCTCTGCAGGAGGCGGCTCACTGCGTGGCCCTTGGCCTGGACAAGAGACAGGATATGACATCAGTGGACAGAAAGCGAGAATGGCATCACTTCATTATGTGTCCAAATAAATCAACCATAAACCGGATCTGCAGGTGACTGAATTAAGTCTATTCTGGAGTTATGTGAGTTACGTGCGGTGAATTAATCAGTGAAAAGCAACCACAGGCACCGACACCTCTTGTAATGTGATACCGCAATTAAACCCGCAAGATTTTTTTTCCCTCTTGTCACCATGAACTCAGAGGTCAGAGGTGCCAGTCAGAGATAACTGCTGATGGGGGCTGGTAGGATTCTAGTGTATTGCCCAAGGACACTTTGATAGAGAAGACGCCTGCCGATATAAAAAATTGGAAGCTAATTTACGTTTATTACCTTCAGACACACATGAATACACACACACACACGCAAGATACTATCCATCTCCAGACCAGTTTGGGCTAGTCTATCCAAAGATGACTGATGACTGATGATGGAAAGTCAGCTCACCCAACAGGTTCCTGCTTGTATTTAGACTTTCCAAAGAAAAGGCCATAACACTCAATGCATGAAAGATGATGTGTGTGCGCGTGAATGCATGTGTGTGTGTGTGTGTGGGTGGGTGTGCATGTGCTGTCTCTTGGAGTTTTCCACATCAGGAGACCATATATTTTAGTGACAGAAGTTTCGTCACCAGAGGGCATGGGTGATTATTTCCCTTTAGTGCTGGTGGTGTGTGGTGTGTGGTGTGTGGTGTGTGTGTGTGTGTGTGTGTGTGTGTGTGTGTGTGTGTGTGTGTATGCGTGCAGGCATGCTTGGGTGTGTGTAGAGTTATGGCCAGTGATTATCTTTATACTTCTCTGTTTGGTTTGGAGTTATGTGTTTTTGGACATTCCCTCACAATGACTCAAAGACTAAAGCAACCTCGGGGCACTTCTCATTAAAATGAATGTGGGTGTCTCAAAAACGACGGCCTATACAAATACAACAGCCAAGTGGTGTGTTAGCACAACAGGCAGGCATGCAAACACAAACCTATGACAAGAGCAAATGTATTATGTTTGAAAAAGTGACAGATTTACAGCAGATGCTTAGCACCTCCCTGTAAAGGATTCGGAGTTGTTGGTAGGTGGCGTTAGTCATAATCTGCAGGATTTTCAAACTTCCTGGCAAGGTGTGGCTCACTTCATCAAGGAAGGAGTGAACTTGAGGTGAGGGCTTTACCGAATTCCTCCTCGCTTCTCTCTTTCCCATCCTTTAAATGCATGCAGCAGAAGGCCAAAGGGAGTGACCTACTCTGAGTCACCTTTCCTCTACTACTCAAATTCTCAGTTAGCCGCTGCTGAACCAAACTCCCGTCCTGACCGCTGTTGGGTTTGTTGCACAAAACACCAGCATGTCACCTTTTGCTCATGAGCTCATAGAAAATTATTGTAATTACATATCTGTGGCAGCAGTAATTTATTGTGATATTCATTATATAACCTTCCGTCACACCTCTAAAATTTGGCAAATGTAACTCACCTTTGCATTCACAACTGCCTTTCCCATGCACTCTAACCTTACCCTTACATTTGCTTGCTTTTTTTTTTTGTATATTGTCATGGTTGTTCTTGCTTTGAATGCCGCATTTTCTAAAATAGTGTCTGGGGCCTTTATTTACACTTTCCACCAGGCCTTTATACGAAGAATGCTTATATTTGAGGCAGGCATTTATTTGAATTTCCCACTCTTCGTTAGGTATGTATATTAATTTAGTATGAAGCAGGTCAATTTTCCTGGGGCCGACAAACATGATTAACAGGTATCATCACCTGGATGTCGTAGAAAGTTTCAAAAAGTTGGAGAAAGGAACAGAAAGACTCCTCCCATTTTTATTCTAGAAGAGCACGAGTGAAGCAGCAGAGGAGGGAAAAGCAAAACACAAATACCAGTTTTGAGTGTGTAACATAAAAGTGTTACAGTTGTGTCTTAAATTACTGCTGTCAATGAGTTATTTAACTTGGTTGAATAGCTGACAGCTGCAAAAGTAAAAATATTGCTTCATTACTGTAAGGTTACAAGTCATCACCCAACACCGGTCCTCACAGAACATTATACATGTAATGTCTCACCTTTCCCAGGATGCACTGTCCATCTGAGCCCCTCCTCAAAAATTCTTTGCTGGCTCTGTTTGCCTCTGTCAGTGCTCCGTGGTTTCCCCGGCTGTCCCTGAAGCTGCAGCCCACTGAAGACACACCCCAGCTGGGCAGATTTGCTCTTTTGGCCCCCTGTTGGTCTGGACGTCCCCTCTCTGTGTTGGAGTGGCTCAGTCTTCTGGGCACTCTGCTCTGATCTGTACTGGACATGCTTCCCATGCCTGAGGGTGGAGAGGACATCAGGGACATTAAGAGCTGGCAGTTTCATTGAGAAAATGTCAATATTTGTCAATATTAGATTAGGGAATGTATCACTTCATGGGCGTTGGATGCATTAAAAAAAGCGTGTGGGACAAATTAACGGGAGTGTGCTTCCCGAGAAATTTTTTAACAGAGAAAATGTCATTTTGAGAATTCTGCTGCATTTTTATGTGTGGTTGACACTTTTATCTGGCTAGTGTACCAGACCTTTTTGTTTGTTTGTTTGTTTGTTTGTTTATTTGGGTTTTGTTTTGTTTTGTTTTTTTGTTAAAATAAGGAACCTTTTAACAAAGATACTCAACTGAAAGTTTGTTGAAATTAACCAACTCCTACTACCAGCAGTGATTACTTGCTTTGCTCTTCTTATAAAATGTCCTTATGGCCATAAACTTCAAATCAAGAGATGCTGACCAAACTAAAGAGTTACTGGTGTTTTTTTCTATATTGTCAGAGGTGCTCTGAGTCTGCTCATTTGGATCTGACTGCACAGAAATTGCAATGTAGCAGTAAAAACATGGCACGGCTTTTCATTGATTTGGCTATTCTCCCAATGAAAAAGCGGAATGCATTAGGTAGCAGTAAAAACCTGGTATGGAATTTCATCAACTTAAGCAGTCAATGAGGAACTGGATTTAGATTTGACTGACAGCGCTCTGAAAATAGCGTTGAGTGGATAGACAGATGAGCTGACTTTTTAGCATGGTAAAAGCGGGAGGTCCAAAGTCCATTTTGAAAAGTGGGTGGGACTCATCGATGTGCATGCATCACTCATCAAGATTATAAGAAAACTATAAGAGCTTTTAAAAAAAATGCCCTCAAAACAGCTAAAATTGGAACTGCTTGGGTGAAATCTTGCTTCTCCAACCTGAAATCAACCCTCTTTTAGCTAAACTATGTGCACATACATACATTTCCAAGTTCTCTCTTAGATATTGGAACTTTTCTCTAAACTCCAAGCACATAATGTTTTATCTTTGCTTCACGTCAAAAACTGAAAATCACTCAGTAACACAGATCCTGTACTGAGTGTCAAATAGAAAGACGTGAGTAAAGATCTCACCCGGAGGCCCTGGTCTCTTACTCCTGGCTTTCTGGTTTGCTTGGAGCTTAGAGGACTGCGATGAAAAAGGCAAAGTCCCGGCAGGGTTTGCAGGAGCTTCTTTAGAGGATGAGCTAATCTTGATGTCACTGGCTCCATCTTCACTGTCGTAGCTGCCGTCCTCCTCCTCCTCTGTGGAGTCACAACATCAATATGATCAGTCAGACAGCTCCAAGAGAGCTAAATGTAAACACTGTTAACTAAAGCCAGGGGCTCACTTGATGAGCATGTATTGACAGCTAGCTTTCAATATTCCTCCAGCACCTACAGTTCAGCTCACAAGCTGGTGGCTAAACTCACATCATAGACGAGCCAACACAGAAATGTGGCCATTGATTGACCAAAGTTAAAAGCTGCACAATGATGCACAGTTTCTTCTTTAACTGCAGTGATTTACAGTAAATGCTGACAAACACGCACATATAAAGAGCTGCATGCACACACACAAACACGGGGACACACACACACACACAGATTGTTATTGGCAGCTGTGTGTCGCTGACTGTGGGGGTCGTGTCGAGTGTCGACACATCTCTGACACACTTGTCACTTACATGGCGTTCTCGTCAACACTTTGCCTCAGTCACACACAAACGGTGACAGACACACTTTCAAACATACACACACACACACACTCACATATTCCATGCCATCCTGGCCACAATGGTCAGTCAAATTCTCATGTTTTCCTGATGTTTTGTTAGTTTCATATCAGGCTGTCGTCTCCGGTGAGGCCTTCATTTAGAAGTCAGGAGTGGCGTCATTGTTTCTCCTAAACTCAAGCCTCCGAGGAGGGCATTCTCACGAGGTTGGGGAGGTGAGGAAGAGCGGGGAGGGACGGGGTGTGACATTCTGAACGGGGCCAGAGAGGGCTCACGTTACCGTATGGCGTTGAGGGCAGGGGTGGCTGTGTAGCATGCCTGTGGCAAGTCATTAACGGTTTTAACGGTTTGACAGACGAGCCGGAAAGTGAGATGAGGCCCCCCCGATGACGGCAGACATCTCACTCTCAGACTTCGTGTACACACACACAAACACACAAACAACAAACACACACACAGACGTACTCTCATAGCGAAATCACACAATGTCTGGTTGATGTTCTCTGAGTCATCAGCCAAATCAGCTTGACTCATGTGTAAGAGCCGATGAACTCTAGCTCGCAAATCACATGGGAGCTTTTTAGCTGCATTGCAAATCTCTCACCAGCGCTGATAGTCCATTTGAACATTTCACTTTATAATGGTTATACAATAAAAAGGCATTTTACATTTTAAGCCTTTATGGCCGAACTCGGCTGCAGAGTGCATCAGACTTCATACTGTGAAAGTCCTTTTGTGTGACCTGTGCTGTAACTCACCGTGCGCTGAGCTCTCGCTGTCACTCTTCTCTCCCCTCACTTCCTGTTTCTCAGAGGCCCGGCCGTCCTTGTGGTGAGGTCTGCTTGGGTTGCCGCCCATCAGCACTTTAGGCTTTCGACCCCTTTTCCTCTTTTCAGTCTGACCAGCAGCCCAGTCCTGCTGCAGGTCTGGATCAACAGCAGGGGGGAGGGTTTAGTTTTGAAGTGCTATCAAATGGACAACAAGTGTGTGTGTGCATTTACATTTACAGTAAGCTCCCTCTGTGCCCACCTTTTCTTCCTTGTCTGCAGTGACTCTTGGAGGCATCTTCCTCACCAGGGCTCCCCCTGCAGTGAAGCATGCCCGCTGAAGGTGCACCACGCTGGGCCGCAGCCTTCTTCTTCAGGTGGGTCACCCGCCTGGCCAGCCTGGAGCTCAGGGTGCTGGGCCGACCTCTGTGCTTACAGCGAGCTTTCATCTGTAGAGGTTTGGAACAGCTAATTATTGACTAATTTCTTTCCCCTAATTAAAACATTGAAAGAAAAAAAAAAAACATGAGCAGCAGGAAGTGGTTGTCAGTGTGTGTGGATGACCCAGAGGAGACTGCAGAGCAACCGACCTGTGCAGCACTGAGGCTGTTGAAGCTGTGATTGGACATTTTCTTTCTGGCTTTTTCCTCCAGTAAATTTAACCCGCCCCTGGAAAATAAAACATGAAACATGAAACACATAAATCAGGATTTATCATTTTATAAAACAGATCACAGGAACAAGTATGATTCTTTCAGTAATGTTGCCTCTCTGCTGTCCTTTCCTTCCTCTCTGCCGGTGTTCATTCATTTTCTCACCCTCTTCCCCACTCCTCCCTCTCTGTCTCATAACTTTGGTGAGGGAGAAGCCCGCTCTGCCGAACGTCTGCGCAGTTTGACGGCAAACACAGAAATATTCAGCGGCTGTGCGAATATAAAATTCACCACATGAAAGGATAAGAATTATCTGGTGTGAAGGAGAGTGGAGAAGAGACAGAGCGAGACAGAGGGGGGGATGAGAATGTTTGAGGGGGAAGGGAAAGAGACAGAGGGAAAGATGAAGCAGTCTCGTGGGAGTCTGTCCGTTGACCGGAGCTTCAGGGCTCGATCGATAAACACTAACCTCTATTGAACACTACTCCTCCCTGCCTCTCTCTCTCTCTCTCTCTCTGTCATTCCTTCATTGTATGCATGCTCTCTCTCACACAACAGGCAGCAAGCACTCACACTCAGACTCACACTCTCACTGCACACACACTCTAATAGCAGCTGGTGTCTGAGGCAGGTGAATCCTATATTCCCACAGAGGGAAGGTTTGGCTCTCAGCATCTCTGCTCCCAGGAGAGGAGAGGAGAGGAGAGGAGAGGAGAGGAGAGGAGAGAAAAACAATCTATCTATTAAAAATTATCTTTAACAATTTGAAAATCTGCTTGTGCATCCATCCAGGCCAGATCTCACTGTTGCAATCCCCCCGATAACCTCTGACCCCTTTTGAGCCTCTAAGCCTCAAAGTTTCATGTCATGTCCTCATCCACACTACGGTGAGCGCGCACATGTCAGAACATCTGTGTTCTAATATTTGCATATTTTGGCAACAGTTGAGGGAGATCCTTTCCTATTTAAATATCAGTACATCACAATGCCCCTGTGCACACACAAAGGAACATAAAGAAATAATTATAAACAGTGACAATAAATAGGAATGCTGACATCAGTTTGCTCTAAATGAAACACTCGGATCCTCAAATAGCGGCTGAGACCAGCTTTCATCCATACTTTTCAGACGTGAGAATCATGTAAGCGACCAGCTAGATGAGCAGAGTCAAGAGAGCAAGCAAGGTTTGAACTTTTCTCTCAGGGGCTTATTTTCAATTTTTTTTTTCACTCCAGCTACTTCCATCCCTTTTTCATGTGTACAACCAAGTGCAACACTATGAAATACTTTAAGAAAGAACTGTCCAAAAGAGTGTGCTGGTGTCTCCCTTTGAACCTTTCACCCCTAGCTTGTCATGCCAGGTACCAGACAAATTCACATTTGCAGAATTCTTGCAATGAGTACCATTTAGCTAGGTGTTTTCGAGCAAATTTTTCAGTCAAAGAAAACAGAGAAAGAGAGTGAGAAAAAAATGTGATTATTGTTTTTTTTTCTGTTGTTATTTGTATCTTTTTTGTCACAACTGTGTGTAACTTAACAATCTATGACTAAACTAAACTAAACTAAACTGAATTTACGCAGGAAAAAATGGCGACCTGGTCACAAATGTTCCTGAAATTACAGATACTTAAATGGCTTAGCACTTCCTGGTTTAAAAGTCTATCACAGTTTAGCCTGTTGAGCTCCTCTGGTACAACCAATCACAGCAAGAATAGATGTGACATGTGACTTTTAAATTCTTGACCTGTAACGCTTCAGTCACTGTAACAACCCCACACCATAACAGATACACAGTTGTGTTTGGCCCGACATGGGTGAGGAAGGGTGGATCTCTGTCTGCTTGGGAGGAGGGCCGGACCCATCAGCCAGAGCAGGAATGACATGTTCTTCAATCACAAACATATGCTCAAGTGTCCACATAATTTTGGCCATATAGTCTGCATTTGCATTAAGAGGAATGTTCTACTGAGTCTGCTTACTGTTCCTCTCTAACTCGCACTTTCTCGCTTTTTCATTTCAACCTACAACTCTTTCAGTAAGATGAAAGCATAAACAAACGATGCAACGCTTATTCATAACAACAAAAATGCTGCTCAGGCACGTAGCGACCAGTGCTACCAATTAAACAAGTTCTCTATGACTGTGTGTATGTGTGTGTGTGTGTGCGCGCACGCACAAACACGTATAACTAAATCCTTTCATTGTCATTTTCATTAGCACTTTCTAATCACAGTAACCGTGACAAACCTTGAGTTTCTCTAATCATTTTATCAAGGCGAGGGGTGCACATGCTAACAGAGGTGGGGCAGCATGAGAAAACACATTTATCATTATGAGGGTTGAATACCGGCTGAGTGTGAGTGTGTGTTTCCAGCTTGTGCAGGAATGTGTGTCGGCTACAAAGTGTGCACGTCTGAGGTGTTAAAAAAGGTGCGCTGGTGTGTTGCAGAGGGTGGGGGGTGGTGTTAAGTCATTTATCACTGTAATAACTGTACATCAGGACTTTGTCCAGCTGTATTAATATATGCTCGAGGTCCGCAAGGAATCAGGACATAATCAATGCAAGTGATAAATATGATTAAAAGTGATTAATGATGATTAATGAAGGCCTCATCTCCATTACCTTTCCTCATTTAAAATCACACCCAGCTTACAGCTTCCATCACGTCACCCACTGTGTGTGCGTGTGTGCATGTGCGTGTGTGTGTGCGAGCAGCTCCTTCCAGCCCAATCAAGCAAATCATCAGCTATAGAGCATTTGAATCAATTCAGCTGAAGAAGAACTTCTTGAAAATCAACCGTGCCTTTCACTAAAAACACAAACAGAAATCAGGATGAATGAGCGGGGCTTGCCAATCACACTGATTATACTGACGCAATATCAAGGGACTGACCTGAGTCTTTTGGAGCTCTCTGCGGCAGCTGGGCCGGGGGTTGACTTGCGCTTGCGGGGGCGGCCAGGCCCCCGGCGGGCAGGACTACGGGATGTCTCCTCTTTCCTGCAGGGAGGAAGACGAGAAGGAGGGAGAGAGGAGAGAAAGAGAGAAACGGAGAGAGATCAAAGATGCTGGTCGGACAGCAGGAGAAATCAGGGGGAAACTTATATTGGCTACAGGTCAAACTGCATTAGGTATGAGCAGGCAGTAAGTCATGATAAATCAGGAGGATGCGGCATGACAGCAGAATTGTGGATGTTGGAATGCACGACTCAATCTAGACAAATAGATGTGTATGTGCGTGCATGTGCGTGTGTGTGTCGTCTCTGCTCACTGGTGGTCATGTTTCCTCTGTAGCTTAGCCAGTTCCCTCTGTTTCTCTTTGTAGCGGCGCTGTAGCTCAGCCAGCTGGACACGCATGGCCAGCTCCTCCCCTCCCATCGTCTCCATGGAGCCCTTCACTGGGCACACCTGACACACACACACGCAAACAAAGCAGGGGCATTTCAATGCTGAACACAAACTGAGTTCAACAGTCACAGGATATGTGAAGCGGGCAGCTCGTGTTTGGGCAGCTTGATGATTAGATGGATTGTCCTGTAACTAGAAGCTCACACGTTTGGTCGCCGCAGCAGTTTTGTGTAAGTTGACCAGCTGCGTTTATGCTTAACGGCTGCAGGGAGGTTTGACCTTAAGCCTGTAAATGTAAAATGAAAAAATATTTGTGGTAGCTGGCAATGATGCAAGTACAAATAGGAGTTTTTTTGTAGATTAATTTCTATCAAAAATATTTTAACTTAAATATATCCAGTGGCTTATTTACTTTAATTACAGAGGACATCAGGCCTTTCTATGAGGAAGACTTTTATATCAACTTCCCTCTGTTTGACTTGTTTAAATTTAGTCATTTTTTTGTACAAAGCCTCCGTATTTTCTGGTCTAGTTCCTTTTCCCTGTTTAATTTTTGTTTCTGCATTATGCTGTTAATACTACAAAATAAAATTTGGATGGGACATTTTCACACATACAACCGCAGTGACTGAATGCAACAATTTAGACACTTAAAAATTGTAATCCAGAGTAAAAAAGATTTAAAAATAGCATGTTTAGATTTTTAAATTAAAAGTGATAAAAATGTACATTATGCGTACAGGCATCATCAGAGTTGGACCACCCTTGTTTTAGGCATTTATTTGTTCATGTTGACCAGGTTTTTATTTGAGGAAATACCTTAATTAAATTAAAATTTTTAAAAATGAAATTACATTAAATACATAATATAGATTTACTTTACTATATACTTATTAAGGACTAAAGGCAAATATTTATTTCAAAGAAAATCAATCACTAAAGATGACCAGTTGGTTCTTTCTGTTTAGTTTTTTATAAATTCATTTGCTTTGATAAAAGCATGAATTTGAGAAGGAGACCAAAAACTGACCTCCTTGCTGTATCACATTCGGTTTCAACAGTTTTTAAGGCTTAGTTAAAAAAGAAAAAAAAAAGAAGGTGTGTGTCCATTGTTCAACTCTTCCCCACATTTTCAGCATGAATGATTTATGTTTGCATGCATAAACACAAAATGCGCATCCAGTGAGGCCTAACCGGCTCGTGGCGAGGCGTCCAGCTGCACTTCCTGCGCAGGTTGAGCCTCTTCCTGATTGGACATTGCTGGCCTGCCCCTGCATCAACAACCCCTCCTCCCAACTCCAGAGCACGGGCGGCTGCCAGCGTGGCCAGACTGTGGAGGTCAAAGGTCAGCATGTCTTCACCTGCACAGAGACGGATTGTTTGGGTTTAGATTGGTGCATCACATATCGGCTGACACGGTGTTATAAAACATGTTGTGCACTGAACAGATTTATTTCTGGAGGAATGAAAACGTGCCTTGAAAAGTGGTGATATTTATGATATTAGCTGTGTAGTTTATTTGATGTATATTGGTGTTCCTGCTTAATCTGACACACACACACACACACACACACACACACACACACACGGACACATACATATACACACGAACACACAAGAGGGGGAGAGGTAGCGAACAATCTCTACATCTGTCACTGTCATTAACTCTGTCATTGTCACAGCACCAGCAGATGAAACAGAATATTCATGAGATGCTCACATGCACGCATGTAAACACACACACAAACCTGTGCAAATAAAACGCATCCTAAACACACATGCACCTACAACATTTTCGCTGAGCTGCGCAGACATGGGCAAACTGCATGAGTGTGTGAGGGAGAACTGGAGAGAAGAGCGATGGGCAGGTAGGAGGAGGAGGAGGAGGTGGAGGAGTGCACACAGTGAGAAGAAGGAAGGGAGGGGATGGAGAGTAAAGGGGAGGAGAAGCAATAAGAGGCAAAGTGTTTATTGAGCTATCTATTTATTCCCCTACATCTCCTCATTATGGACATGGACAGAATCCAATTTCCACTTCCGGGAGAGGAGAGGAGAGGAGAGGAGAGGAGAGGAGAGGAGAGGAGAGGAGAGGAGAGGAGAGGAGAGGAGAGGAGAG
>JAQLOL010000014.1:15058933-15076895 GCA_029783665.1 Naso thynnoides | reverse complement strand
AGAGGAGAGGAGAGGAGAGGAGAGGAGAGGAGAGGAGAGGAGAGTAGAGAGGGGAGGAGAGGAGAGGAGAGGACTCACTAACAGGCTGTGCACTGGAGCTGCAAGACCTATTCACTGACATCTGACATTATTAAAACCTGTGTGTGTGAGTGAGAGATGAAGACAGAAATGCAGCAAACAGGGGAGAAAGAGGAGTGCAGGAAGGATATAGTTTTCATCAGTGAGGTGGGATGAAAAAAACAAAACAAACGAGAGTGCAATGCCGAAGAACAAACGGATGTGAGAACGACAGCTAACTAATCGCAGAGAGGAAGCGCAGAGCAAAGGAGCAGAGAGATGCGGCTTTGTCCTGTCCCAGCTCACAGAGGTCAATGCCATCTCATCTGTCAGACCCCCTGAGCCAATGGCACGCTCCGATTACCTTGACAGGGTGACATCACCACTGACATCACCACGCCTAGTTTAGTATCCTGGAGGATGGCCACAATCGATAGATACCTTCCGCCTACAGTATACCACACCCTCACACGCACATCTTTGCAGAGTTGAAAACCATGCTGTGTCCCCTGCAGGGGGGTGAGGGGTGTAAGAAGTGATGGCACATGCAATATTAAAAAAAAAAAAACAGAGGAGGAAAATTAAAAACCTCTACAGTTGATAGGGGCATAGGCATCAATAGAGGCCGTTAAGGAAGTTTATTGAGCTGGAATTTCAATACAAAAGAAATATGAAGGAATAAAAAAACTATGACACAAACAGCTCTTCTGTCTATGTGTAAATAGAAGTAATGGTGCTAATTTATACTGGAGGGGAAATTCTCTCCTGATTCCTTAATCTGTAATTGCGATCTCCAGGGAATGGCTGAGATATCCTTCCGCGTCAAGGAGCGGCATAAATGCATCTGTCTGGGATCAGTTTCATCTCCCAAACACATTCAAGATGACAAAAATGCCATCAGCGGTATTAATAACATTCCATGCAGTGAGGCCGGAGCGCGTTTTTAAATAAATGTGTTGCAATTTGGAGAACGTTTTCCACGCCACGACAGGACTTATTGATTTCACACCTATTACGCATGCTAACCACGTGCACACACATGTAAACAAATGCACACACTCGGTATCTCACACACAAACACACACACGCACAGACAGCTGCAGAGCGACATGATTTTTACACTTATTAATTCCGTCAACAAGGCTTGCAGAGGCAGGATTTACACACAAGATTACATTGGTTTAATAAAAAAAAAAGAAAAAAAGCAAAAAGCAAAAGGAGAAGCAGGTGAGGGGGGAAAAATAACAAAGAGGGAGGAGGAGGAGAGGCGGGAGGAGACGCAGGCAGGGAGCAGGCAGCCTGGTGGAGAGACACATAGACTCAGATGGAGGAGAGCAGGGATTCATCTGGGATTACTTAACAGCTTACACACACACACACACACACACTCTCGCGGCCGTATACACACACAAACACACACACACAGATGCTGGCATAAATAAAAACACTTTCTCTCAGAGGGACAAGAGGAAAATAGGAGCGCTTACAGGAGAAGTGTTTTAAAGGAAGGGGTCTAATTAGCAAAGCAAGACGCCAGAGCCTGTGGGACACACTGGGCAGAGTGTGTGTTTGTGTGTGTATGTGTGTGTGTGCCTGCGTGTGTGTCCTGGCTTGTGTCTGAAGCTCAGCTTGTTTGTCCATCTCTGTGTCTCCCCCTAAACACACACAGACACACACACACACCCTTCCCAGCGGGAAAAATATGGTCTATGGGCGAGAACAGAGAGTCGGAGGAGAGGAAGGAAGCAGGAGAGTTGGTGGGAAATTTGTGTGTCAATGTGTGTGTGTGAGTGTGTTTGTGTATGCATGGTTAGCGTGTTGATAGTCTCCACATCTGGGTTGCACACGTCTCCCAGACTCTTTTTTGGTTCACTGTAAGTGTATGTCTTTTTGCACATACTAAAAAAGTAGGGTAACTTTGTTTTTTTGTTGCTGTTGTTGTTGTTGTTTTTTCCTTGATCGGATTTCCAGTGGCATTTTGGTCCTTTTTTATGTGACCAGACAATGTAAATTGTACACAATGTGTATTACCAAAAAGATGCATAATCACTGGGGTGAATTTTGGTTTATTTTACAGGCATTTCAAAAACATTTGAAGGTTTTGTTAAAAATTTTTAAAAAGCCACTACAGAGGAAAAAAAAGATGCATTTTCAGATGAACTCACCTTCACTGTCTTTCTCTCTGCTCTCCCTGGTCCTCTGCTGGATCTCAAGCTCTGCAAGTTCTCCCAGCATCTCCATGCCATGCTGGGGCGGGGGGCTTAGGGCCCGTACAGCAGGTGCTGGAGGGTACAAGGCATCTCTGGTGGCGCACAGAGCCGCGGCGATCAGGAGCTCCAGGCTCCACATGTAGGCCCCTTGAGCCGCCGTGCTCGCCGTGGGAAGAATGGCAGGGTCAAGGGTGGGAGAGAGAGCAGGAGACTTACACGTTAGTTCCAAAAGGTCCTGACCTGGACTCATCCCACGCCCCTCCTCTTCCTCGTCATCCTCAACCACTTCCACATTTTCTCCATCTTTGTCCCCATCCTCCACCACCTCCTCCTTCTCCTCCTCCTCTCCAGGCTCTACAGGCACAGTGACAGTACATTCTGTTGGTTCAGGCCCTATTTTCTCTCCTTCATCTTCCTCTATGTCCTCCTTTTCATGTTCCCTATCATCCTCCTGCTCTTTGGATAGTTGGGGCTCCTCCAGAACGGCCTTCTGGTCCGGGCAACCCAAAGACAGCTCTGCTTTTAGGGCTTTGCCTGTGGCTGTGGCCGGGCAGGCTGAATCTAGGACCAGAGCTGGAGAAGGGCATGGCGGCAATCCAGAAATCTTCCTCTCAGGCTCAAAGACGGAGCATCCTGTCGCTTCCACCCTCCTTTCTTCCTTTTCTTCCTCTGCAACTCCACTCTGAGATGCCACTACTTTGCAGTCTGTCCCCTCCTCTTTCTCCCTCTTTTCCTCTTCCTCAGTGAGGGGTTGGATGTGGCGTGGCTGTGGGATTGACTTAGAGTCAGGTTGTGCTGGCTCCACCTCCGACGCGGCTTGTTCAGCCAGTCGAGCTTCAGGAGGGGAGGACTCTGCCTTGTAACCCATTGTGATCGCAGGGAAGGTGTAAACAGGTGGAAGGTCTGAAAGAAATAGGGGAAAGCTAACTGTAAACAAAATTTATTTAAAATATTTATTTCTATTTTCTACAGAAAATAGAAATTCTTGATTGTCTTGAAGCCAGCCTGTCCTTTTTAAATTCATTGCCATTCTGTTCAGGCAGACAGCATGAAGCACGTGATTACAGTTGGCATAATACATTGACAGCAGGGTGCAGAAAACACAGGGAGTGTGTGTTTGTATGTGTGTAAGTGCACAGTTTATATACTGTATGTGTGTGGGCGTGTGTGTGGGAGTGTGAGTGAGTGTATAGATCTATGTGGGATATTGATGACACCCTGCCGTTTTCCTGTGATTGCGGCGCCGGCCCTGTCACCCCTGCGTTCTTATTATTGATGGTATCCCTCCGCCCCCTGACAACACAGCCAGATGAATGTGTATCCTTCCGCCTGCATTTCTCAAGGACCCCTGAAGGATAAGGAGGGTCTGTCTGAAGATTTTACTGACCTTCCTCTTGTGACACACATGAGCTCAGACACACACACATGCACGCTGGCAGGTCACGCATACACACACTGAGTGCCCATATGCTTTCTCTGACCTTAATGGCTGACCTGCCCGCTGTCCCTCTTTAGCTTGCACAGAAAAAAAAAAATCCACACACACATATACACACTCAAGGACACATAGAGCAAGGGATCAGCGTGCTTCAAACAATTTCTGCAAAATCAAAAGAATACCACGCTTCAAAGACTAGTGCTACATCTCTGCAGCAGCACCTCCATCTCCCTCCCTCTCTTTTTTCTCTCACTCTATGTCTCTCTATCTCTGAATGCATGCCATGTCTCTTCTCTGTTCTGTTTGCTGTCATATTTTTGTAAAGTGATTGTTCAAATTGTATTCGTTAGCAGGCATACGGACTTCTCCGCACTAACCTGGCTCTAAGGACTGTGGGTAGTCCTGAGGGGGCTGCCCCTCTCCTCTGTCGTTGCTCCTGTCCAGCCCCTTAGAGAGGTGTGAAGGAGCAGGGCTGAGTGCCGGTGAGCGGGGCGCTGCTGCAGCCGGACTCGGCGCAGGGGTCAGAGGGTTCGGCGGGTGTGGCCGTCTCGACGGGGAGTGGTAGCAGGGTGATTGACGGCTGCTGGGACACACCCCTGGAGACGGTGTGGGCGTCTTGGGTGGCGGAGGCGTGTGAGAGAAGGGTTTGGCCACATGAGAGGAGTTGGTGGATGAAGAAGAGCAAGAAGAAGACGAGGGAGTTCTGGATGCTGAAGATTCGTGAGGAGAGTCCTCTATAGTGATGGCATGCTCCTCGTGTTTTCTCTGTGAAAGAGGAGGAAAAATTATTATTTTTTTAATCTAAAAAAAAAAAAAGCCTAAAAAAATGTTTCTGATGTTTATATCTCATGCAGGAAATGCAGCAGTTTGCTTTAAACAAAACAGTACAAGAGATAGTTTAACAAAATAAACACACAAACAAAATATTAAAAATATCTGACAGAAAAGCCAAGCAAAATAAAATCAGTGTCAGCCACACTGTTTGATTGCCAAATGATCTGGCAATGTGAGAGTGCATAAGCACAACACCAACGCCTCAATGAAACCGTTTGCCAAACAAGAAGAGGAAGTCATTAGCTTAAATAATTTTTGCTGAGTGTGGTTTTGCATATGCTTTTCTTCTGGTGTTGAGAAATCAGGATGTCTGCGAAAAGAGATTTTCAAATAAATGACTTGCTGTTGCTCTGTTTCAGTTTAACAACTCAAAGGAGGAAGATTAGGTTTTGCGCAAGTTGACAATATTTCCACACTTCCTCGATTGCCAACAATTTCTTAACAGCGTTTCACAAGTTTAGATTAAAATGCAACATCTATCCAGTGTGTCTGGGTTATGTTAGACTCTGTTCTACCTGTCGTAAGGAGTGGCGCTGCATGTGCTCCATGGCTTGCTGCTGCTGCTGCTGGTGCTGCTGCTGCAGGGCGTACAGGTCCTGTTGCCGTAGGAATGATGAGCGGGAGTAGACGGGATGATGCTGCAGGTGGGAAGGAGGGCCTCTGCCAGCGTACACAGGGGGCCACAGACCTGACTGCTCCAGAACATCTACAGCAGGTAACAGAGAGAATTTTGTTCAATTTGAATTATAAAATATCAGTACGAGAAAGAAAAAAATGGAGGAAACGCTTGTGGCAAATTTAGACCATTTAACTTTTTGAATACATAACATAACAAAATAGTCCTTTAAGAAATAATTGAATGGCTAAACGGTCCTGAATATCCTAAACTGAAATTGTATTAATGCACTCTGACCTGTGTGAGCTCATTGATGGCCTCAATCAGTGACTCCAAAGTGCATGCTTCAATCATCCATTAACCTTCGTTTAATCTATTATCTATGTTTTATTTTCCCATGTAGGGAGACACACATTTTCTCTGAAGCCCCGCCCTAGCCACATATGAATTCAGATCCACACATTGGTACGCACGCACACACACGCTCACACACAAACACATACACACATCCCTCCTTGGCTGCCTTGTCACTGGGAACCTTTGTTCTGTGAGATTAGCCTGAGTGGGCTAATGTTTCCCAGGGGAAGGGTTCAGTGGATGCACTTCCCCTCTCTGCAGGAACTCCCACGGAGCGAGGCAAGGGAGGCGGGAGATAATTAAATTTCACAGCCTGTTTGCAAAACGGCGTTCATGCACACACACACAAACACACATGCACACACACACACATCACACACACACACACACACACACACAAAGGCGAGCATACTCTCTTGTCTCTCTAGCAATGAAGGGAGTAGAACACAATCCTTAAGACTGAGCAACGTGTCACGTTGTTGCAGACATGAACACAACAAACTTTAGCCTTCTACATACACACACACAACTGCACACACACATGTCTTGTCCTGACTCACCAACGCTTCACCACGGAAGAGATGAACACCAGTTAAAATGGTTTGCATAAAGCTGGGCACATGCAGAGGGGGGTAGTGGAATAGCTGCTCCCATTAACGAAGCCATAAAACACGGTCCCACTGACAGAGGGACTTAGCTGAGCATTATATTATGATTAGCCAATGATACTAAAACTCTGGGAGAGAAATGGCAACGGCTCCGATGGTACAAATGAAGAGAAGGAGGGAGGCAGGGGGCAGTAAGTACTGGCAGATAGCAATGAATACAGACTCTGCTGGTTGTGTGTGTGTGTGTGTGATGTTGCTCTAAAGGATGCTTAGCATACCGAGGTGATGATGAGACCCCGGTTCTGTTGGAAGAACAACCAGCGGGGAGTTGGGGTCTTGAGTAAGGGACCCCAAGACAGGCTGCAGAGGGCTGGGCAGACCTGGTGGGAAGCCAGGACTCATTCCCACGTGACTCAGACCTGAAAAAATTAGATACACACATGACACAGTCAAACAGAAGCAAAATTAAAATTCTTATTTTACTACTCCTAAAAGACAGCGTTGTGTTATTGTTTAAATTGGGTTGCCCTCTAGAGACAAAGAGAGAACATGTGGTGCATGTTTGTAACATAAAGAAATGGTCTTGTGGCAACAATAGCTTTTTACGATAAAAATGGATTTTAAACTTTGCAAATATTTTTAAAAGTGTGAACCTTTCAAGTTAATCTTGCTTTCTCTATGCAGGAGTTCCTGGAGAACTATATTTTGTTTTACAGGACAAAAAGCATGATTGAATTTTGATAAAGATTATAAAGAAATGGATTTTCATATTTTTGGGCATATATTGTTAAATAGGCGCACAATATAACCGTAGATAAGGAAATAAATAAGACCTCTGTATTCCACATTATTAATAATTGCACTGTGAGATACCAAAGAAAGACTAACAGAATAATAAAAGAATAATAATGCAACTCCATGCCACCCACACTGATTAAGAGGTGATGTTGACAAAGTAATAAAAAACAAAATCATCGTGGTGAATTAAAAACATGTTGTTCAAAGCAAAATGTCAATCACTGGCTAAGAAACATCATGTGCTGCCCTTCGACACTACTCACTGTATGAATGCCCCATCCAGAGGGAGGGACTTCCTGTCCTTTGCATCCAGTGGTGGTGAGCCGGGTGAGCGTGTGCAGCAGAGTCTGCCCCTAACTGACTGGCCCCTCCAGGAACCAAGAGGTGAGAGGTCAGGTCACCGTGGCAACTACTAGAAGGGTGAATCCTGGCAAACTCCACGCGATCCTTGTTTTCCCTGTTGTGGCGGGAGGCGGGGTGAACTTAGTCATTATCTTGATTATCCCTCATATTGTCACCATCATCATCACCATCATCATTACGATCATTATCTTCATCCTTGTCATCTTCATTATCACTACTACCATTATAATCATCAAGAGAAGGAAATATGACGGCAACAGGAACAGCCATCATCTTGTGCCCAGTCTATGAGTTCTCATTATATGTTTTCTTCCCCTTAATATGACTACATAATAAGAGCCTGATACTTCAGAGACATCCGTATTAGTCCCCATAACATTAATGCACCACAGCTCATCTTAGCGGGAAAGAGAGGGAGGGGAGGTGAGAGAGTGAGGGGGCACAGAAATACCACATCAAAGGGTGAGAAGAGTAAATGGAGTGAGAGGATGAGAGAAAAGAGAAGCCGAGCCTCAGACTGGGAGAGAGAAGCAGTGAGAATAAAAGAAGCGCAGCTTATCAGATAAGAGGAAAAATGAAAAGATGCTACCCTGTGCATGTGTCCGTGTCCGTCTACGAGTGTAGGTTCGCATGTGTTGTGAATTTAAGCGTACCTGATGATCATTTCTCTGTCTCTGTCCAGGTGATGCAGGCTGATCTGTTCCTCTGTCATCCTCTTCCTCTCCTCTGCCTCTCGTCCAAGAGGATACATGGGGCGCGACACCCCTGAAATATAAACCAAAGTAGCATCTTACAGCAACAGTCAGCCACCAATTAAAAGCATCATTAGGTGACAATGTTTCAAACAACCATATTCCTGAAAATACAAAGCACTGAGAATTTTCTCATCATGTTTGTAAATGTTTTTCTGTCCCTATAAAGATAAGTATTAACGCAGATACTCGTACACATATAATGCCGTATTGTGATGTTCATTGCATACCAGAAAATGTACATTTCTTGGATGGCTATTAGAATGTGATATGTTTTACATTTCTTGGACTAAAAGGGATGCTCTACATTTCCTAGGAGACCTGTGATAACAATGGTCCGTGTAGGAATCATCTTCTCATCCTCTTTGCGCAAAGTTTTATCCTGAACTTTGTGAGTCTAGACAGAGGCTGTTTGTGAGCTGAAGATTCTCACATTCTTAAAGCTTCTTTGCAAAGTTTTCTTCATTCGGTCTTTCAAAAAGGACCAGGATGATAAATACTGTACAACATCAATAGCTATTCCCCAGTGTTTAACCAAGGATTTTTCAATTGATGCACTCTCAAGCACAGAAATAGCATTAATTGACTTTCAGCGAAAGGAGCATAAATGATGTCTGACCTTTCATGCTGGGCAGCACCCTGCCCTGTCTGCTGTGTCCAGGGGTGTTGTCTGGGGAACGATGTGGGGGCCTGGCTACTGCAACTGCTATACCCACCGGAGGCTGTCGCACCTCCCCCTCACCTGCCTCCCCTGTCTCCTTTCCACCTCTGTCGCCCCTCTCTCCCTCGTTAGTGGAGCCTCGGCGAGGAGGGAGCGATTGTTTTGGAGAGTCTTGTAGGGAAGTGTTGCTTTTAGCTCCTCCTCTGTCCCCCTTCTCTGATCTCTCTCCACCTTGCTTGAGGCAGCCCAGACCTCCAAAGGGGCCCCGCTGAGGTAGCAGCAGGGGTTGCTGGGAGCTGTAGTTCATTAGGTTCTTCATGGCGCTGCCCTCATCCTCAGTGGTGTGCAATGAGGAGCGGGATAGAGGTGGAGGCAGTTGAGAATGGGGCTGGTTGTGGTCACTGTTTGGAGCTCTGTTAGTGGGCCCTCTTACTTCACTGTTACCAACTGATGCATGATGGGAGCCTTTTCTCTGGTCCTCTTGGTAGCCCCCTCGAGCCCCCCAGGAAGGTGCTGTCTGACCTCCATCTCTTCCCCTCTCTTCTATACTTGCCCCATGGCTGCTGTGCTGCTGATGCCGTATCCTTGCAACCTTTTGTCCCTCCCTGTGAGCCCCTGACCCCACCCTACCATCGGGATGGGGACTTGAGTGGGAACAGTCTGTGAAGGGAAGAGTGCTGGTGTCTGGGCCAATCTTAGGTGTGCCCTGTCCAGCAGCTGGGTGTGCCGCCTGGGCATCTAGTGGGAGTGAGGGACGGTAAACATCATCCACAACCTCTACATCCCTTAAAGATGAAGATGTTTCCAGGCTGCAGGACCGCAGCTCAGGCTGAGGGCTCACGCTGGAGCTGGGTTTCTGGAAGTGCTGCGTCTGGTGGCTCCAGTCAGGGGGTTTGTCAGCCTTGCCATATCCCAGTTGTTGCTGGTGTGGCTGGGATTTGTCCTTCTTCTGGCAGCTACTAAGTCGACTAAGATGATGAGAGGGATTTTCAAAAGATCCCTCTCCACTCTTGTCCTCTACCTTTCTCCCACCTCCTCCTGCTCCGCGACAGTCAGTGGCTGCCACGTCACCCAGTGGCCCAACTGAGGGCACATAAGTTGGGCCAGTGACTTTTGCCTCCCTGACAGAACCTCCAGGGGTGGATGCCGCATCTTTGGAGGGCGTCAGTGTAAGAGGGGCTGGGGGACAGTAAAACTCAGGATGAGGATGGTGATGTGCATGGTGTAGCCACCCTCCTGCAACTGTGGAGCCCATGTGCAAGGCATGAGGGGGAGGTGGCGGCGGAGGAGGAGGAGGCATGGAGTAGGAAGCCACAGAGTGGGGGGTTGGAGGTGCCAAGATGGCTGTTACTGCAGCCGCACCTCTTCTCATACATTCATTTGAGGAAGTTGAAGATTCGCTGATCCTCATCTCCCCATTTATGGGTCCATCTTTGGAGCACCGCCTGCCACCTCCAGATGGAGGTCTTCCCACACCCCCGCCACTGCAGTTACTCAGTGCTCCCCCCTTTCCTCCAGAGCCAGTCTCTGCTACTGAACCACCGGACAGTTTACAGGCACTCATATGTTTTGTCTCTTGGCTGCCCGAGTCACTGTCCCTGTATTCTTTGTGTCGCTCCACAGAGTGTCTGTGATCCTCCTCCTTGCCCTGTGTTGGAAGGTGAGGAAGGAGGGCATGGTGAGGATGGGGGTAAGCTTGGTGGTGGTGGCCAGATGGAGCGGTGGCAGAGTTCGCCTGATGAGGATGGTGATGATGAAGCTGATGTTGTTTGTCTTTGCTCTCCTGGTGCCTCTCCTTGCTGCTTGAACGCTCCTTTGTTTTTGACGCTGAAACCGCTTTCTCACCCGCATCCTTGGTGCTCTTCCCACCTCCCCCGCCACTGTCCGTCTCTCGACTGCAAGAGCCAAGTGGGTGGCCTGGGGTGGTCCTGGACAGCGGAGGAAGGCTGTGAGTGGTGGAGAGCAGAGGGGGCTGTGGAGGAAGGCCTCTCAGGTAGAAGTGATCTGGAAGGAGAGGAGAGACTTAAAATTGATCTCATAAGTAGAGAGTTTATAGAAATACAGAAAAAATGAAATAATAGCTGCAAAGTGTGTGTTAGAAACATTGTTTAAACTGTATTATTAAAGTTAGATTGTAAAAATTGATTGATTAAGTAGTTTGGACAGGCATATAAAGGCATTTTTCCCCTGCATTCACGCACACACACCAGCTCCTACCTTTTTGAGTTTCATAGAAGCGGTGCTGTCCATAAAGACCATTGCTATGGTGATCCAGAGGACTCATGGGGAGAAAGGGAGAAGCGAGACTTCCTGAATAGCTAGGGTACCCTGTCAGAGGGAGGGAGAGCGGAAAAGAATTGATGTTTCTGCACACCGTTGACATTCAGCAGCCCTCTAAACAAACAGTTTATCTCGACAATCTATCATGAAATGGGGCCATTTTAAAAAACACAGACAAAATATGGTCAGTTAGTGCTACTTTCGCCATAAATGCACTTTTGCACAAACACGCCACATGAGTTGACATTATTTACAGTGGACAAAGTGGTGACAAAAACCACAGCCGACAGCTACTGCCAAGTGTTTGCAGCATTTAACTGGATGGAATTTGCTCCTCTACAAAACACATTTTTCCCAAACCCAAGACAAATAGTATGAAGCATTGCAAACCCCCCTCTCCCTAAAACACACACACACAGTCCTCCCAGGAGGTCACTGGGAGGTAAATGGTCGTTCCACTCTGTTCCTCGTCTTCAAGGACATTGAACTACATCATAGGAAAGAGGAGGTCTTGGTTGTTTTGTTGGTGAAGGCGGATTGGTGAGGGTCGGTGTATGTGTGGGGTTGTCACTGTGGTTGAGAGTGAGTGTTACTGGGGGAAAAAAGCAGCAAAATCATCACTGGCCTGTGAACATACACAAGTACACATATGCACAAGAGGCACACAACTCCACATGATGGGGCCAAAAGGCTTGGATTGTGTGTGTCTGTATATGTGTGTGTGTGTGTTCTCTAGCAGCTGGTTTCATGCCCCACAGAGTGTCCTTGCCGGCCCGTTAATTGGCAGCCGTTAAAAGTTTAACGGTGGTGGCCAAAGTAAACAGCACTCCATAAAAACTCATCCTACGCATTCCACAGTCGCACTGCAAAACCACCAACACCCCCTCACTGCTCACAGTGTGTGTGTGTGTGTGTGTGTGAGTGTGTGTCTGCGTGTTCATACTGCAATGTCAATGCATGACTGTGTACACGGTGTGTTTGTGTGTGTGCATGCATTTGTGTGTGTGTGTGTGTGTGCGTGAGCAAGTGCATGTGATTACTCTGACTGGTTAACAACCAGTGAATCTAAATGGCGACAATTAGCCAAAAGGCTCTATCAGCCATCTAAAGCCAATCCCCAGGGTAATGATGAGTGATAAAACTCAGGAGGGAGGGAGGGGAGATCAGAAAGAAGAAGAGGAGAAAAGAGACAGCAAAGGGATGCGTGAGAAGAAAATAGTCGGGGACGAGAGGAGGGAAGGACGGGAAGGGGGGATGGAGGAGGTTAGTGATTGAACGATGTTAAGACAGTAGAAGAACAGGAGACACATGAAGAACAGGGCTGTCAATATGAAAAGCCCCCAATCTGGTGCTGTGAGGCGTATGGGAAGGGGACTGGGGTGTCTGTGTTTGTGTGTGTGTGTGTGTGTGTGTCTGAGAGAGGGGATGGAAGATGAAGGAGGAAGTGAAAGGGAAGTGGAGAGCTTTGAGATGGATGAGATGAGAGGAAAAAGAAAGGGAGGTAAGGAGAGGAGCGAGTGCACATGAGAGAGGGGACAAAAAACAAGGACAGGTGTGGAAGAGGGAGAGTAAGCGGGCGAGGATTGACGTGTGTGTACATGTGTGTGTGTGTGTGTGTGTGTGTGTGTGTGTGTGTGAGAGAGAGAGAGAGAGAGAGTGAGTGAGAGGGAGAGAGAGAGAAAGAAATGCTTGTGTGTGTGTGAAAGAACAACTGTGCATTTCCTTGTGAATATGTCTCATCTGTGACAATGTGTGTGTGTTTGGAGTGTGTGTTCGTGTGTGTGTGTGGTGTGTGTACCGGCCAGGTTTCGTCTCTCTGTGCTGGCTACGCTCCACTCTCTGGACCGTGGCCAGCTGGCAGACCGCCTACCGGAGCTCCCTGGCTTGAATTCTTAAAAACAATCATTTGTAGTGTGTGTGCGCGTGATCGTGCGTGTGTGTGTGTACGTGCGTGTGTGTGTTCAGACATCAAAGCCGAGCCACACAGACACAAAATCTGTCTGATGGGCGCGCACACACTCACACACTTTCTCCCTCCACACACACAAACACACATTCTTGCTCTCTTTTCACCACTGCTGCTCTCTGTTGCGTTCACGCTCGAGTCCTGCCTCCGACTCTTTCTATGAATCTGATTTAAGACAGTCACTCCGGGCGACATTAGTGCTCATTTTCAGGGCTTAACTGTTGCTATTTATCGCTTGATGAGCTGCAAATGAGGCAGTTGTACAAACAAAACTCTTGTCTCCTCTCAAGCTTTAAAGCTGCATCAGGAGAGATTTCTATGTAAGAACACAGCTCTTATGAGTTTGTCTTATGAGCTTAAATCGCAAATTCCGGCCACAGCAGAAAAGTGTTGAGAGAGGTAGCGGGTTCGACTTATTTGCCCAAATTAAATTCTGGTGTGAACACTCCACCAACAGGATGTGACAGATTAAAACTTGGGGGAGGGAAATAAAAACTGTCTCACAGACAGCAGTTTCTTTCAGAGAAAGTTAGACTTTCTTCCTCTTTTTGTACAAATCAAAATAAAGCCTGATTATAAGTAGAAATTAACTGTAAAACAACAGAATTTTTATTGTTGCGCAAAATGTCTGCAAATCTCAACCTAAAATATGCAAGCTTGCTATCAATGGATCAAGGTTTGAGGGATCACTGGCGAGTTGCTGTAAAATAGTCAGAAGAGCCTTTTTTAACAGTAGACATTTCAAAATGTCATAACAGGAAATGCACAGGTGTAACTAATGACATTAATGATGAATCTCTGTATATACCAAGGTGTTGAAACAGGCTCACCTGAATGGAATTGTTGATATGAGTGTCATTGATTACACCTGTGCTTTTTCCACTATTGACAGGGTAAAGGCAACAAAAACGCCTGCACTGAAAGCTCACTGGTTTCCATCTCATCCCTCAGCGATCTGGGGACGTCACATTCCTTCCCAAGGCGACATCACTGGCTGTTACCTTTGACTCCCTCACATTTTGAGAAAAACTGGCGAAACGTGAAATCCTGATTCTGACCGTTTTCAGTTGGTTGAGAAACACAGCCTGTGGCGGAAGCTGTTTTTCTGTCAAAGTCTTTTTGGAGGTTATCTCTTTAGACCCATCTTGCTGTCAGAAGAGAAAATTTCTCACACGCATGCACACAGACATGCACACACATACCTGAAAGGGACAGATAACTAAGTCAGGCTCACACTTTGACCACAAACGGTTAACAGTCAAAAAGAGGACATGATACATGTGGATGCGCACGTTTTTTTTTGGGTGCGTGTGTGTGTCTGATCAGGAAGGGGGCCGTTGGAGGTCGGTTAGCACAGAAGGGGCCCTGAGGGTGGGGCTGCGGTCAGAGGGGAAGAGGGCGGTGGAGAGGGAGAGGATGGTGGAAATGGGGCTAAGTTTCAGCCCGTCTTTGTGTGTGTGTGAGTGTGTGTAGGTGTGTCTGTGTGTGTAAAGGAGGAGCGTAGGACCTCATGAAACTTAAAACTCACCCCTCAAAGAGAGTAAGATTTGAAAGATGATTGAGCGAAATGAGGAGAGCAAATGTGAGGCCCCTGAAGCTGAATTACAGCTGATAGTGATTTTAATTTTTTTTACTACATGAAGGTGTGTGTGTAGTTTCGTGTTTGTTTGTGTGTTTATGGGTTAGGAAAGAGGAAGAGGAAGGTTTTGGTTGTGCACCAGTTTTAAAAGCGTCACTCTGCTCGAGCTCTGAACTAGAAAACAGCCACAAACACAAAGCCACATGCTTGCTGACATACAGAGCCAGAAGAGAGTTATGTGTGTGTGTGTGTGCGTATGTGTGTGTTTCTATAAGTAGCATCATCTGAGGCGTCGCTGCTGAGCGTGTTTGGCCTCAGCTCAGTGTTGGTTAAACCACTTAATGGCTCCATCTCGATCTAATCCCAAACCAAGACCCTGGATTAACCAGAGACCCGAGCACTGTGGGCTGCCTCCTGCATGTGTATGTGTGTGTATGTGTGTGTGCGCCTCTTACCTTCATGTGAATGGGGGAACCAAATAGGGGAAGACCTCGAATGGGGTCCAGCCCTATAGGAGGGAGAGGAGGGGGAGGCAGCAGGTCCCGAGGGGTGAGGAGGGTGGGAGGGCGGGGACCCCATACTGCTGGCCAGGAAGGAACCCATGAAGGAGACACCTAAGAGACACGAGCGCTGGAGGTTAGAAGCGCTCGCTGATGAAATCTGGCTGCAGGCTAGCAAAAAGAGGGGGGGTCTGCTGAGGCGCCAATGCGCAAGCAACACCACAGAAGAAGAATGAAGATGTTCTTAAGCAGTGCTGTTGAACTGAGAAGGAGCAGATGTGCAAACTTCCTCAGAAGTTAAAAATGGAAAATGCGTAAATGTCAAATGTTCATTGCTTTTTTTGCACCCTACACGACTCAGCTTTCGCACTTATTTGAAAATGCACATCTGCTTTTAAATCCTTTGATGCTGCCTTTACTTTCCATTCGCGCACACATGCATGAGTCACTTGTTGCTTCCACACATGCCACAACCATTGAAAGATAAAACGTGGCTGTGGACTATATTATATTCATTTTCAAAATAAAATACATAGCAGTGGTGAAACACATTTCCCAACAACAGTATGACAAGAGGTAATGTTTCAGTATCACTTAAATATAACATTCTCAGAGCGAAGAACTCAGCAGGTGTTTGATGCAGGATTTTTCTCCTGTTAGATGGTAAAAGTCAGTGACGGCAAATCTGATGGTATTAATATTACTGAGTAGTGCTGTAAAAAATGAAATTTCCTGACCTGCCCCAGAGAAATTAATCCCTTCAAGCTACATTCAATCCACAGAAGTGTCCCACTTCTGATCATTTTTTCTCTTTACATGTGACACACATAAAATCCATTTCTCTTAAAATTGTAACCAGGAAAAAGCTTCAAGCAGAGAGTTTTTCTAAATTCAGATGTGAATGGGTGCAAACCAGGACCAGAGGCATTTTTACTTGAGACTTTTCTCATCATTTTGCCGCCAGTCTTTTCATCATTACCTTCACCTAATAACAACAGTAGCTGAATGTCAAAGGTCACATGAATGCAGTTTAAGCTTTAATTCTTAAAATGGCTGTAATGGACTGGAGTAGAACTTGAAGTGAGACGTCTCTTGGATTTTACATTCTCTTTTGGGGGAAAATTACTTTTATATCAAGGTTATTTTAGGGCTAAATACTGTGCACTATATTTGTTGTAACTGTTAAATCCTGACATGTAGCCTTGTGTTAAAAACACATAAGGCCCTCGCTCATCCGAAACAAGCCAGTCAATCAACGCAGAAACAGACACTGACAAAAAAAGGTAGGTGATCCAGCAAAAAAGTTAAGGTACAGGCTCAACTTTGCCAGACTGCAAATTATTGTCATCTGTCAAGGAGCTGCAGCGGCCACTCAAAGGGCACGCCAATTGTTCTGACATTATTCGATGTGCTAACAGTCCAAAAAATATAATGCCTAATGTCGCTCTAATTGGCTAGTCTTAAATTGCTTGGTTGGGGTAAGGATTAGATGGTTGGTTAGACGGTTAGGGTTGGTAGAAAAAAGAGTTAGTGAAAAAAAAGGCCAGGGTCAGAGCCAATAAAGACAGAGTGGGGGCGAGCCTTTGCAGAGTACAAGAGAGGAAAAATTGTCAGAACAATGGCAGGGCACCCAATCAAACAGGTGTAAATGCAAATTCTTGATAGACACTTTGACATTGTTCAGTGTTTTGGCATCTGAAAAGCCTTTAAAAGTCATTGCTCCAGCTGGACCTGCAGCATTGTGTCTCCCTGTGTTGTTTTAATGCACGAAGCTCTTGGTCGGAACGCCTTTGTGTGCTGTGGTTGCTGATTAAGATGAATTACCTCTCCAGAAGATACATGTAAATGCCTCAGCTAAACTGCGCTAAGGTAGGTGATATGGGAAACCAAAGTTTGCAGAGACTGCAGACTTGCATATGAAAGGCTGAGTCATCTCTGGTTGGGAGCTGGGTTTGAAAATGAACACAAAAACAGAAAACAGCATGAAACACACGCATGGCTGAAGAAAAGCCGGGTGACTAATTGCAGCCGAGAGAAGCATATTTCTATTTCCACTTTCGCTTGTCCCAATGCAAATCCTTGCAGCACCCAAATTCACACTTTCTGGTTTGAACGTTAATGACACAGATGTCAAAGAGCTGCAAACCCAACACCAAACTCCCCAGCAGATGCTACACCATGGTGTTATAGAGCAAATAATCAATACCAGTGGTAATTAGACACTACGAAGGAAAGAGGAAGTTCAGCGTTTACTTGAAACCAACATGTTCACAACTAGTAAAAGCATAGTTACTAAAATAATAGCTATCTTCAGTTGATTCACAGCACACACATATCATGTCTCATTACTTATACTTATTTCGTATTTGGGAACACAGTGTGGAACAAGTAACAAGAATCTAATTCCACTTCGTAGACGGTTTGGCTCCGTTCACTTTGGCTCTGTTTGAATGTACCTCCACTTAACAGCATGCTCTCATTTAGTGGAACAACCCGAACAGTTGTAGGGGGAAGGAGGAAACAAATCCATGGGGAATCAGGTAATTAGTCACTGGATGGAGAGAGAGAGAGAGAGAGAGAGAGAGAGAGAGAAAGAGAGAAAGAGAGAGAGAGAGAGAGAGGAGTAGCGGGTTGGGTCGTTACCCACGGAGGCTGCCTCGCATCAGAGACAATTACCACAACCACAACAGTCCGCATTTGAATCACACACACACACACACAAACACACACAAGTGCTGTACCCTTACCTCGACCACGACCCGACGCCCTAACAACCACAACCACAAGTGCCTTCAACTGCCTGCCAGTCTGTCTGTCTGTCTGTCTCTCTCTTTCTCTCTCTCACACACACACACAAACACACACACACACATATGCTAGGAAGAGGGCATGGGATAAATCAAGAGGGAGATGAAGCAGCAGCGTGTATTAAGAGACAAATTA
>JAQLOL010000014.1:15015655-15029433 GCA_029783665.1 Naso thynnoides | reverse complement strand
TCTTACATGAGCTGCAATGTTCAAGAAGGATCTCGAGATTTGTCGCTCAAAAACAAGCCGCCATCAAAACTGTTCGTCTTTATTGTCCGTAAACATTTTAGAATTAAAGGCAAAAATATCTGCGCTGATTTCACTTTTTAAAGTTGGTAGAAGCGTAAATAATAAATAAATAAGCAAACTATTTGGGGCGTTTTCGAAGATTTTGCTAAATATAGACAGCCCACACTGCACAGTCACGTCTATTTGAATATGTAGGTAAAAATATAAATAAGTGAATAAATAAATAAATATTTCTTGGGCATTTGCTGGAGCCAAGAATTAAAATACGCCCTGCGTTAAAAAACTCGCCATGGCTGTTTAGTCCTCTCCAAGAGTCAAAACTTTGTAAAGGGCAAGAGTCAGAACTCCGGAAAAAATACAGCGAGTAATTATCAGCCTGTTTTTAAAGTCATCGCTGGATAAATTATGCTGACAATAATTAAACATAGTACAAAACACATCACCTACCTATAAATCGACCGTGTCCATATAGCACAAAACTGTATTTAAAGGTATAAACTGAAAAACAAACAATCGAAAAGAGTCCTTCTCTTTTTTTTAAAAAAAAACTTGACAACTCGAAAGCAAAAAAAAAATCCTGCTTCTATACGTTGTATCTGCGTAACGCGCATTCAAATGTATGGACTTAAATGGCGCTCCGCTTCCTTACGCGTTAGCTCTCTGCTGAATTTATCCACCGAGGGGTTTTCCCAACTACAAGCTCCGGATCCTGTAGATGTGAGTCTCCACGAGGCTGTGTAATAGCAAATTTATGTCAGGATGACGCGTCCTCTCTCTCCCACAATGGAGCTGGAGCGCTGACATTTAACAGAAAATTGATGGAGAAACTCTCTTTCTTTCTCTCACCGTCTATTTCCCATGCACCCTCTCCTCAGGAGAGCAGAAGGGAGCGTTCTTGCATTTTCTGCGTGTGTGTGTGTGTGTGTGTTTTTTAAATCAGGGGAGGGAGCAAAGGGACATTATCAAGCATGCTTGTGAGTTACACACCAAGAATACACCCACTTCTATCCACACCAACAAAGACACAGACTACAAGTAGCCTTCGCATTCATTTTCGCACAGGACACACGCACACAACTTTTTCTGACCAGTGTTGTTTTGTTTGCGTTTGTGATTGTGTTGAAGCGAATCTGTGCCTGGAGGTGGACGTGGAGGAGGACAGGAGGCCTGTGTCACTCCGTCTACATGCATCTTTCTGATAACAAGACATTTGTACCAAAAGTTTTCACAAAGTGAGCAGCGAGGTTTGGGGTAATCCGTCAATGTACCGTGTGTTTAACCTCACCGTGATGTGGAGGCGGGCAGGCCACGGCAAACTGCAGTTCTAATTTATTTGGAATAGTTCGAGTCTGGCATGAAAAGGAGCAATCAGGTCTTCTTTGGAAACCCAGTTGGTATTTGTTTATAGTGGCGGTTGTTTGCCAAATGATAGCCCTAATTACCGCCTGGAGGTCACAGTTTACGCACCTTTTTAAAATTCTCCAAAGCTAGACATGACTGCCCGCTATATATATTTATACAGGCGAGCTGCTCTGCCGAGTTTCAGATGCATTTTGTTCTGAGGATGACCGGCCGGCGCAGTCACACACTGCCGTGCACACACGGGTTCAATTGGAAGAGCGCTATAAACATTTAGCACAGGCGTTAAAAGAGTCCACTGCATTTCTGCACGTCTGCCCCGCAGCCTTTGATCAAGTCCAAACGGTCCAGACAAGATTGTGCGTAAAAGCGAATTTATCTCCCGTTCTCTCCTCACAGAAAAGGGGAGCTCGGTCTGCTCGACGTGTCGCTCTGGAGTTAAGAGACAAAGAAATGATTGGAGACAACCGTGCAGTAAACACGCACACACACACACACACGCACACGCGCACACACACACAAACATACACAGTTTCCAGTCGGCAATGCGTTTTACTGAAGATGCGTAAAGACAAGCGAGCCGCAGGTTGGAGATGAAATCGGAGGACGCGGAGTTCCGGAGCCGCAGCTTGGAGATAATTGCAGAAACGCGGCGAATGTTGGGAGTCTTCTTCCCTCTTTCCCAAACGGGACCTCAGACTCGGCTTTCTCCTCGTCTCCCCCTGCAGCCCCCACTGGCTGCCCCCGTGGGTCACCGCTTCAGGAGCACCACGTCACCACGTTAACCCCTGCATCGCCGAGTCCGAGACAGAAGCGGGGCCGAGAGCCCTGTGGGGTTGTTTCGGAGGGAGGGAGTTGGCGGTGGGGGGGTGGGGGGTGTTCCCCAAATTGGGGTGCGGGGACCTCCAGGCGCCCCGAAGGGCGGGTCCAGGGGGTCTCTGGCAAAATGAGGAACAGATTTCTTTCAATTTATTTCAATTCGGTGGAAATTCACTCTCCAGCATCTTATATTATAACTGCTGTTACTCCTGTGCACGGCTCTATTGTTGTTTTCTCTTTATAAACAGAAGCTCACGAAAAATTACAAATTTTAAACAAATGAAATTTCATTAAAAAAAAACAAACAGAAAAGTCAAAACCCATGTTTGTCACACGAAGCAATCAGCCCATTCCAGATGTTATTAACGACACATGTTCCTGATTTTATTTTATTTTTGAGCAGAAATGATTGTTGTGACACACCGATCGAAAACACCCCAACGGCCCAAATGCCAAGTGCTCGCATCAACAATAGGAACTGCCCGCCTGTTAGCCTATATTTTTGGATGTCAGCGGACTGTGACATCAGACGTTTCCATCTAACAAGAAGAAATATGCATTACCAGCCCCAACAGGCAAATCCACTTAAACAAACTCACCAAAGCTCAAGCTAAGTAATTCTATTATGACTTTTCCAAACCATCGCTGCCCTCCTCACACTGTTGAAAAACAGACGCTATTCTCAAGACCAAAAGCAACAATACATACATAAATCCGTCCAGTATGGTTTTGGCTTTGCCTTTGAAAGGATTTATGGGAAGGGGAAGTGGGAGGGTGATGGCAGACCCCACCCACTCAGGAACGTGACCTTTATTTGTGCCTGCAATGGCCTACTGTTGCCTATATGCTCAATCCCCATTTTAAAAATTTCAGTCACATTGACAAACGTTTTCATCACTGTGGACTACATTTAATTTTGATTTACCTTTGTTTTAGTTGAATTCTCTGTAAAATTACCTGTTTTAATTTTTTTTTTTTTAAATGACAAAGCGATTTCATATATTCTTTTACTTTTATTGTAGAATTACAAAAAAAAAAGTGTGCTGTGGTTTTAAAATCCAATCTCTGTCCCTTCAAGATTGTTTTGTTTTAACCAGTGCCTACAAACCATGACAACCAACAATATTCCCACAGTTAATTGAACAAACCAGAGCCTCTCTGACTTGTCACAATCGTAACTCTTCCTGGAGAAATCATCAGGAATCCGCCCCGTTTTCTTCTGCAGTTTGAGTTTCTTAACTTTCGAGCAATACATGAAATGTGGCAGCCCCTGCAACTTTTTTTTATTACTTAAAAAAATCTAATTATATATATATATTTTTTTTGTGAACAATTCCATTCTGCTCTATATCTAACAGAGATACAGAGCAGAATGGAATTAAGTTAGAAGCCTGTCTAAATTCATCAGCAAGATCTCATGGAAACTCGGTGGTTTACTTCCTGTCAGCTGAGAAGCCCCTGGTCCTCGTCTTTCAACCAAAGTTCCAGCTGCAAATACAAACTGGCCTTAGTCCCAACACTTAAATTAGATGTCATCCATACACTCACTCATCCATCTACTTCAACTCTGATGAAGGACAGTTCTGTTGCATTCAAATCGTCGCCTGCAGCCTGAAATGTGACCCTTCCCTCCTTCTCAGAACGACCTCAGACAAGACCAGTTTAAAACCCCCGGCCGGCCCGGACCCTCTGCTTGTGTTGGGTAAACACACCTAAATGAGACACTATCAGAGGTGTCAGGTGGTTTTATATGTAGCACCCGTTGGTTTAAAAACGACAAAAAAGTCATATCTCATGTGGGATTAAAAGATCCTTGTTGCTTGAGCAGAGCACATTCTTTGCTTCTAGGAGCATGAAAGTCTTTAAAATAAAATCCTCTAAGTTGTTTACCAAAACGTTATTATGGAGTAGACGTATTTAGGCAGGAAACATCTGTAATATTCATTCCAAAACACAGCAGCTGCAAAATAGACAATTGTCCTTCATAGCATTATGCGTGTGCGTTTCCCACAAGCCTTAAAGTCCTGATGTTATACGCATATGGCAGCATTGATGAATGTGGAAAATGCTCGAGCGTCACTCTGTTGATGTGATGCTTCTCATTTGCTTTGGTGTAATACAGTTGCTCACTCTTAACCTTGTTCAGAGAAAAGTTGGCTGTTGCATGTGTGTGTATGTGGAACCCTTATATTTGTGTGTGTGTGTGTGTGTGTGTGTGTGTGTGTGTGTTTGTGACACAGCTGCGATAGGTTAAGAATCAGACGTTAAACCTGTTTCTGGTTCCAATTTCAGGCCAGCTCCTCTTTGGCAAATGGAAAACACTTCAAGGTGCCACCGCACCTAAAGATGGTGCCGCTTGCTGGAGTTTACATGGTCATGTGATTTTTGGAGAACTGACGTTGTTTGCCCTGGAGGCAAGTGCCCTGAACACTCACACACACACACACACACACACACACACACACACACACACAAATGTGAGCCTGCACAGACACATACACAAATCAATGCACTTCTTCAAGTTTATAGAGGCCCTGTGGCCCCAAGTGGCCCCATAGGTGAGCATAGCTGCATAACTGAGACAGCCACAAAAGGGTGAGCTCAGAGAGCAAAGCATCATGGGATATGACTTCTTGCCAAGTACTAAATTCTTTCATCTTTCCCCTCATATTGTAATGCATATCAGTCATAAAAGCGTGTTAAATCACTGGATGCACAGTGGTGCCTTTATCTGGAATCTTGCATGTGGGTCCTCGTCTCTCTCCATGAGTTACAACATGTATGCATATTCTATGAAGCAGCATTAAACCGCAGTGTACTGAAGTGACAAACAGAGACATCTCTTAAACGTCATGCCAGGCCATTCACCCCTCCATGCCATCGTCCATCTATCCTCTTCTATCTGAGCTCTTTTTTTTTTTTATTGCAGCTGCTAATGCAGCAGCCAGAACAGAAACAAAGCTAGCTTTGTGACCCCCCCTCCCCTCCCCTCCTCGCTGTCTGCTGACGCGTTTGCTTGTTCTCCATGTCACCCCCTAGCCCTTGTTCCTCTTCCAATCTTTCACTAAAACTTCTTTTCTTCCTTTTATAATTTTTTTTTCTCCCCACATCTGCAGCAGCATCACGCGGCCTGGCAATAGCCGGTCCGAGGAGTCATGTGATCTCCGCAGCGACTGTTGCCTGGGAGAAGAAAAGGGAAGTGTGTGTCAAACCCGTTTTTTGGCCCAGCTGGGAGGTCAGAGGTCAACCCAACGCTGATCCAATCAGTTCAAGCCACAAAAGGGCCGACTCACTTTTACTTAGTCCTTTCCCCTCTTTTTGCTGTTCCCAGTGCTATCTTTCTTTTCTTCTTTGCTTTTTGGCCTCTGGTCTGATCCAAATGACTCTTTTAAAGCCTGAGGTTGACTGTGATTAAATAGGCACAGATGTGGTTAGGCCTGGTAAATCAAAAAATCCCCAGAATATCAGGCGTTTCACCACTACAAGGCCCAGAGCTGGACATTTACTGTCTAAGGAATTCTGTCAATTCAGTCTTGTGAATCATGTGAAGAAGAGCACAAGTGTCACGCCTTGTAAAAGTGAAATTCTTGAGGGGTGAAACTGCTGAGCTTTTAAGGCCGTCAGACAACACAGGATTCTGTTTCCATTATGAATTTGAAATGAAAAGATCTACAGATTCAACCAACAAAAAGATCAACAGGAACTTTGAATCAGCTCATTTGCTTTCATGGTTGTATGAAACATTTAAAACCCTGAAATTGGTCTTAGAGTGGAATTTTTTAGATCTAAATCACTATTAAAATCTAATCAGCAGAGGTTCATTTAAGCCTCATTTGATCAGCTTGGAGGAAAATCTAAATATTCATGCATTTCTGTGGCGCTTTAAGGAAAACCTTGGATACTTAGCTCACTATCTGTACCACTCAAGTCAGTACAGGTGCAGTTTCAGCAATGCGACTGTAAACCGATGCTGCTGCAGGAGTCGTATCAGGAGGTATGGGCACATTGTATTCCACTGACAGAGCTCCTTCATCGACTGCAGCCGTCTTCCCAAACAACAACAATGGCTTGTGTATACCCTCTGTTGATCATGGGACCAAGTGAATGTGGCGATACCAGCGGCTGAGGAATGAGTGGGAAAGTTCAGAGGATGTATGAGCAGATGAAAGGGAAGTAAGGAGCATTTGGTTTTATTTGAACAAAATGTTGTTGTCGGAAACGTTCTCAATTGCTGTTTAGTTTAATCAGGCCTGGGCTAATCTAACTATACCAGATAATAACAGATCAAATCTTCCAGATGATATAGAATCCCATTTAATTGTTTTTAAATAAACTTAGAAATAAGAAAGGTACAAATCATTGACTTATGCAATGGAAACATATGTCTAACATATTGCTTACGTGCTGCTACTCCCTGCAGACACACGCGCACACACATACACACACACACACACACACGCACACACACACACTCTCCCTGCACAACTGACAACTCTTCACCAACTCTCTCCTCCAATATGCTGCATCCATAAAGACAGATATGTTTATGTGACATGTGGAGGACTTCACAAAAAGGCACATGCATTAAAACATCCATCTCACGTGAATGACACTATTCCACTTCTCCCATCCCTCCTCACTCTCTCTCTCTCTCACTCGCCCCTCTTCACAGTCAACTGTCCTCATCTCCAGCAACAAGTGGCCTTTTCCCCTATTGAATTTTTACATCTGCTGTAATGCAGTCTGCTCCTGACACGCAGCAAATGGGAGTGTTTCATTGACTGTGCTCAGGGGTGACAGGTATACATGGAAGAAGTGGGTTTATTGTTCACGAAAATATAACAAGTGCATGCACACTCACTTGTGCCTAAATACACAACACATTCACTTTTCAGCTCTCTATCCTTCTTACCCCCCCCCCCCCACTTCTCCTCTTGATCAACCTGAGCAAGCGGGCTGCTCAAATAAAATTTTAGTGCCGTGGTAATGTTGCGGAGCAGCATGGCGCCACAGCTAATGGGGGATCGTATCTACATCCCCGTTCCTGCACCCAGCTCCATGTTAAACCCCAGCGTCTGTCATCGTCTCGTGCACTCTGCACTGCACACAACAGGCCCTGAGAGTTCAAATGTTCGCACATAAAAATGAAAATAGAGTTACAACAATGCGATATGTCTGCGTTATAGATGTTATAAAGTGGGGAAAGAGTCAGCGAGCATGCTTGGGAGATAACTTCTGTTACCCTGGTGGTGGGAGGGTGGGTCACAGTTTTTGTGCAGTCTGTGAAAAATCAAAGCGGAGCTGAATTTAACTATTGGTAATTAGCCTACGATTGCAGTGAATTACATTCATCTGTGCTGTGTTGTGGCTCAGGTAAACACAATTCACCAATAACTCAACATGTTTTAGCAAATCAGATGCCTGTCAGAGAAAGTGTGCGTGTGTGTATGTGTGTGTGTGTACATCATGTGAGCTGAGCATTATTAGGCCTTTCTGGGGAGTTATCCATTAATTCGGGGTTAAAGTCCATTTGCATCTAGACAAAAGGGACGTGGGCCATCCATCTCCACGCTGAGGGGAAGGGGGTAGCAGAGAGGGGGGAAGGGGAAGGGCGATGTGTGTGTGTGCGCATGTGTGCGTGTATGAGGGGAGGTGAACCGTCCTCTTGCAGATAAATCTGTTGCCCTCAGGGGTGCGTTTACATAGGTGAGGACTGACTGTTCTGCAAGCCGAGAGTGATTTATCTGAAAATACCACCAGTAACCACACACACACATACACACACGCACACATACACACACACCTACAGCACTGCTCAGAATCAATTCCTTCACTATGGATGAAGCAGCCTATTTCACTTCTGGTGTGTGTGTGTGTGTGTGTGTGTGTGTGTGTGTGTGTGTGTGTGTGTGTGTGTGCAGACTTACTTGAAGCGGAACACTTGTAATGTACAAAAGCTTGCATACACTAATGTGCACAAAAACAGGGCATAACACACACACACACACCTACACACTGCTATACAAATCTATAACTTATACTTTGAAAAATATGAGAAAAAAGAAGCATTTAAAAGAGGACAAAAGTTTATTTCCTTATGCTGAGGATTTTTTTTTCCTGTAGCTGCGATTTTTTTCATCCTGCTTGTAGATCCTCCCTCACACACTCACACAACCACAGAAAGGATTTCCTAGCAACGATTATAATGCGCGCGCACAAACATACACGCGCGCGCACACACACACGGGATCAACGCGCTGGAGCTCCCTCCAGCTATCAGCGTGGGCTTCCCCTCCTCCTCCTCCCTCCTCCTCCTCCTCTTTCCCTCGCAGCCGCTCCGCCGTTGAGGGAAGAAGGAAGAGAGAGAGAGAGAGAGAGAGAGAGAGAGAGAGAGAGAGAGAGAGCTTCCCCCTTCACAACTCTCCCCTGGAAGCCCCAGCTGCTGGCTAGACTGCGCGGTTACACGGGCTGCCTGCCTGCCTGCCTGCCTGCCTGCCTGCTTGCACACCGGAATGGCCGTGTGGATGTTGAGATGGTCCGTTCTGCGCCAAAGCGGCCACCGGAGCGAAGGACTGGATGGAAACGGAAAGACAAGAGGACAGAGTGCGCACACGCCAGCTCGTTTTCATGCGAAAGTTGCGGGAAAAACGGGAAATAGCACCGTGTTTTCGAACAGAGAGACCGTGAGAGGCAGAGGGGGGGATGGGGAAGCTTACACAGAGCCACGGAAGCCCGGGAAGTGCGCTTTTATTCGGTGCGTAATGACACGACGCGTCTCTCCGCTGGTTGTACCGACGTGCTGTTGATGAGTAGGGGAGGGGGGCGGTGGGGTGTCAACGTGTGAGGCTACGGCGGCGAATAACGGGGACGGTTTTATATCCAGATACTACAACCGACACGGGAGCAGAGGCTGCAGCCCCGTTGACGCGCATGGCACGCCCCCCTCTGCCTCCCGCTCCCCCCTCCTCCTCACTGACAGGGAGGCGTTTGCTGCAGGGCGCCATTTTCAAAAGCCTCCTTTACATATGAGATTTATTTTGCTGCAGGAGGCCTGCAGCCGCTCTGCCGTCTCATGTTACACAGATATCTGCCGAGGAAGAGTATGGACGGAGGAGGAAGAAAACTGGAAAACTGGACGGAACTTTAAGTATTACCTATATTTTTAAAATTTTCTTTTATTTCTTTTTTCGATTCGTTTGTCTTTGCAAAGGTGAGACCATTTCTGATTAATTATCGGTATTAATAAGACGCACACGTACCTGGGATTTTGTGGAGTGACTCTGATAATATTGTTCTTGTTGATTCCTTAATGATTTCCATGGCGTTTAGGCTAAATTTAATTTGAGTGGAAAATTTAAACAAAATCTCGCATTAATTGTTAAAACACCACACAAAAGCACTGGCTTGTTCTAAATAGCCTGTGTAGGCCTACGACTGTAGGCTGTATTGTTATGCAATTCAAAAATACAGCCAGCCTTCACATAAAATTTAAAAAGATATATAGATCAATGTAAAGCAGGCATTTAAACATTATGGGTTGCGTCAAAGGTTAGGCCTATTTAATTTTTTACATATAGCTGCACTGGAAATCACGTGGCTATGCGATGAATTGATTAAAAATAGGCCTATGAAAAAAAATTGGATGTTTTCCTCTCGTTTAAAATCTCTGTGAAAAAAAGAGGCGGTGCGTTCAAGACGTACAAACCTAAAAAATTCAGCTATCACTGGCGGGGAGCCACATAGGATATGTTGAGACCTAGTGTGTGTGTGTGTGTGTGTGTGTGTGTGTCCAGTGTTACTATTACATGACTTTTATTTTCATTTATTTATTTATTTTTTTTACCCGAACATTATTATAATAATTTAGGCTACCAAACAAACAAATGTTTTAAAAGTAAAAAAAATATGAAATCTATCAATTAAACTGAGTCATCTAGTTTTCAGTTCAACAGAGTCACACAAAAAGCGTTAGCGAATCTGACACCAGTGTGAGAATGTTTATATATATATATATATGTATGTAGATTTAAAGTGACTTTGTGTCGTATTTTTCAATGCTGAAAGTTTTAATTCTAGGCTATCCTGCTCTTGTTTTTTGTAGTCAGATTTTTTGTTACATCTCTTTCTAAAGTCGACAGGCTTCAGAAACGTGTAAAATTACAGGCTGGCTTCAGCAGTAGGCCTACTTTACATAATTACACACGGTGGACTAGTCTGCTCACTTTGAAGAACACGCTTTTGGTTCTACTAATCATCGCAGCATGTACAACAGCAGCTCATTTAAATGCAAACATATTATCCTTATTATCTTATTCGCAGTTTTTGTCATTCGGTTTGAACATTTTTGACAAAAGGCGGCGTTTTGGTTTCATCTCTGTGCTCATTTGTTTCACTGTCACCACGGTCGATTTCCTCGAGTCTCCTTGAATAATGTCTCATAATATTACCAACAATAAACACGTGTTTGTGTTTAGGTGCGTTTGGCCAAAATTCAAAACATTCTGTAACTTGTGAGGAGAGAGAGCGTGTGTGTGTGTGTGTGTGTGTGTGTGTGTGTGTGTGTTTTGGGCTGCTGGAGTCAGTGAGGAGTTTCCGTGTTGGTGAAGTTAATTCAAAGTGACAACAGCAGGACGGCCGGATTTTCTGTGGCAGCACGATGAGGCGATAATAGCAATAATAACAATAAACAGACTCACCGAATCACCGGAATATTAACGTTACAGCACGCTGAGAGCTACGAGCCAGAACGATGAATTTTTGTTGTCTTTTTTTATTTTAGCCTATAGATGTGGATTTGATAATCCACTTAAAGCTACAGAGTTTAATGCTAATACAATTACACTAATAATAATCATAATAATAATAATAACAATAATAATAATAATAATAATAATAATAATAATAAAATGACTACAGTTTACCTTATTCTCAACGGCCCACCTTAAAACTACTCGTTCGTTATTCATAAGATACTACCAGATAACATTTTGAGTGAAAAATTAATTAAAATATAGGCTAATACTGTGCATAGAAATAAAAAAAAGTCCATTTAAAATTACTAAGAATTTTGTTTTGAAATAAAAACAAGTCCAGTAATTCTTCAAACATGCAGGCAAATTCATAAATTCGCAATAAAAACAACACAAAACAATAAATACGCAAAGACACAATAAATAAATAAATAATACATATACATAGTCTATAATGTGACAATTAGTAATTTTTATTTTTTATTAAAGCTGTTTTCCTAATTTTTTTCTGTCATGCTGTGTTTTGTGTGCTTGTGTGTGAATGTTTTTAAACCAAATATTCACTGAAATATTCATTATAAAAGAAGTTTGACAACTGTACGCTGTGTAGTTGCCTGCTTTACTTCAATAAACAGGCTGTTTATGAAGCTAAATGCGTATGAAGCTTTTGGACGTTTAGGAGCTTTTTTTTTTTAAATCTCACACACACACACACACACACACACACATACACACACGTTAGACATTTAGCCTATGTGTTTTGCCATCTTGCTTGTGCCTGTTGGTATAAAAATAACGCAAAGCTTATCTATCACATAGCCTAAATGAAACAACCGAGGGTTGATTTTTTTTTTCAGTTGTAGCTTATTTGACTATAAACCGAGTCTCTTTCGTGCAAGCGCGTCCATTGTGCAGGTGTACCTGCGCTAATTATTTTAGAATTTGCAAGACAAACAACCTTGGTTTGTTTGTGTGTGTGTGTGTGTGTAGTTGCGTGTCGTCCACATTTATAATTTATGCAAAGAAGGCTGCTGTTGTCTTCTGTTGTTCCACTGCAAAGTGCCTAAAGTGCAAATAAAATTAGATTTTTTACATTTTTTAAAAAAACGCACTGAGGCTTCACTGCCAGTGGAGAGGGAGTAATGGGTCACAGCAGCGGGGAATGCTGGGATGTGTCCGTCCTGAGCTGCATGGCACTCGGAGGTGATTTCAGCAGCCAGTCGAGGCCATAAAAAAAGCAAGTTTAGTTGCTCAAACTGGTGACTCGGAGCGTCAAGGAGTTGATTTACCGGCCTGCACGGTCCTCTTGCAGCACTGATGGGCGTCATGCAGACCATCCATATCTCCATAATTGCATCGCGGACAATTAAGACGCAAATTAACAAAGTGGTGGGCCGACGAAGTGGAATATAACAGAGTGCAGCCCCGCGCAACGTGTCCGCAGTAACTCACAGCGATCAGGCAGTCCAGGCGGGCAATAACACCAAGTTTTGCTTGAGACGTGTCTGCGGGCAAATCTTGTTTCCTCACCTTATTATTGTATTAATTTGAACTCTAATAAATCCGGTTGATTAAACGAGGTTATGGACTTTCCTGAAGATAACTTTTAACAGCTACTCATTGTTACAGCCATGTGTGGCTTACAATTGTTAAATAAGACTTTTTAGCCATCATTGTTATTGAAAAGGAACCAGCAAAAGCTCAAATATCTAACCACTTTCATTTGGAATACAATAGCCCATGTGAATGTGCAGCCTACTTTAGCTTGCATGAAAGATGCCCATTTTCGTTACCAGTTGATTGTTTGGAAAGACAGAGGCGGAGCTGCGAGGAGGAGGGGTGAGGTGGGGTGGCGGTGGTGGTGGATGGGACCCCCCTCTCCTCTCCACTCCTCACACCCCTCCGCCTCCCCTCCCCAGCCCCCGCTGCACTGGGATGGCCTGAGAGAGAATCCCCCACCCTATGGCGAGAAGGCACCCAGCTACGAAATACAATACAAACTCAATTAAATGCAGTCACCGCTGCGATTTACCGCAATGAATGATAAATTGGTCGTCGTTCTCACACTGTAGGATCTCTGAAATTGCAATAATAGGCAGAATCGTTATGTAAAATATGCATAGGCCCACATTTACCAAATTTAGTCCAGGAGGGGCAACTGTCTGTCCAAGCCTTTGTCAGGAAATGCCCGCTCAAATAACCAGGTTTGTCTCTAAAAGCGTGTGTTTAAGGTCAAACTGCTACATAAATTGCCACATTGTTACCCGTCAGAGAGGGCGGCCTGCAAAATAAAAATGAATCTACGACTTTCACATATTGCGAGAATGCTGAATAATTTTGTGGCTGTCTAGCGTGAAATTAGTACATGGCTAAAGATGGTTTAGCAGTAAACAGTGTAAACAATAATTACAAAGAGAGAGAGAGAGAGAGAGTGGGGTGGGGGGGTGGCCTTGGCGGTTGGGGGTGGGGGTGGGGTCAGTCTTTACCTGCAGCCTCTGGAGTTGGGAGGAGAGTGAACTCATTTGAAACATTTTTTCTTTAAACATATTCAAGGAAACCGCATGTATTTGCTTTAAACCAGAGACTTACATAAAAATAAGTCAGTAAGCATTAAGCCTACAGAACCATCTTTTTGTTAAATGTTCATTCAAACATCACAGGAGACACAGGATTTTGAGATTAAATTACAGCTAATCTGAAAGAATTGTAATTAATCAGGCTTAATTTGGTCAGCAGCTTATGAACCTGTTTATTTTCAGATAATTCAAGCCTGGTGAGTGTATGTTTTAC
>JAQLOL010000014.1:14997913-15008485 GCA_029783665.1 Naso thynnoides | reverse complement strand
AAAAAAAAAAGAAATTGAAATTGAAATTAAAATTAAAATCCTTGAAAATGAATCTTCACAAATGTAGTTTGAGGCGTGTGAGTGTGTGTGTGCTTGGATACATGTGTGTGTTTTTCTGGACTGAGATAACATCCATAACTGTGAGCATCGGTCCATAATTTGTGCTGACAAGTGAGTGTCTGTGCCTGTGCCTCATTCGCTGAAATTGATGAAATATTTCCTGTTTACTATGGGGAATCTGCCGTGTTTGCATCAACACACACACACACACACACACACACACACACACACACACACACACCTGACTCAAGTGGTAAGAGTGATGAGAAAACAGCGACGGGGAGGAGAAACACAGCAGCTTTATGTTGAGATTTGTACCTTTTGTCAACTTCCGTGGATTCAAAGTCACAGCTCAGATGTGACCTTTGACCTTTGCCTGAACATCCCCAAGCTGTAACAGCACTTTATTTGCTTTTAAAAATAAAAAGTACATTCACCAAAACTGCAAAGACCAATTCACTTATAGTGGCATCTTCTGCAGGTAGTTTGGGTTTTATTTATTGAGGTTTTGTCATGTTTGTCTCAGACTTTGGTCTCCACCACGGTGAATTTGGAGGTGAATGAGATTTTGTAGTGAAAACGCACATTTAAGCTTTAAGAAAAAAATGTCAGGGTTATTTAAATTATCCACAAACTTCAACAAAAGTTTTTGTAAGGACAAAACATAGTTAGAAAATGGAAGAATATAAAGTTTTTCCAGTGCTCATGCTGCAATATAAGAGTTTTCTGAAAAGAAACCCTTAAAGTTGTCTGACTTGAGCAGCATGTGAAATTCCATTTACCTCTATTGTACTTGAATAGCAGAAATATAAAAGATCAGCATCTTAAATCTCGCGCAAAACACAAACAAACAAAGAAAACTAAAGCTGCAATTCTAGATACCGTTGTTATTGGGGTGGACCAACCGTTCAAAAAATAATAATATATATATAGATCAAACCTAATCACATTACGTGTAAAAACAAGCAGGGAGTCTGGGGTTTTGCTTCTTGGAAATTATATATCAAAAAAGACAAAACTAAAGTTCACATATGTTCACTAGCTTAGAAAAACTCCACTTTCACTGCTGCTGTTTCTGCAGCATTCTGTGCCTCTGTGTGGCAACATCCAAAAGAGACTCACAAAAGACCGAGAAAATGTTCTTTCACTTACAACAAAAAAAGCCTTCTGTAGGATTTGGAAATGATCAACAAAGTCGAAAACAAATGTGCCAAACTGTCCGCCCCAGACCTCCAGACTCTCTCACCTCACTACTTTAATGTCAAACCGCTGTCTGTTTCTTGTCATGTCTCTTCTACGTAATCCTCTTGCGGTTGGGAAAATTCCTCTCACATTAAGTGCATTTCACAAACATTTCTAAAAGCTTTTTAGTCAGGGCTGTTAGAGACTCTATCATACGACGCTATTTACTTGGTTTGTTGAGGGCGTTCAAGCTTCTGTCTATTCTGTCTCTGTCTATAATAAATCAGCAAAGCAATAAAAAAAAAAAAAAAAAGCGGGAATAATCCTAATATTTGTTGGGTAAGGACCTGGCTGTTCATGTGATAAGTGCCACTCCTAAAATCCTAATGATGCTGCTGGCACCAGGCAGCCATATAAAGCAGGGTTTCAAATGAAAGGGCTGTTTTCTGGCCGAGCAGCCACAGACGGCCGGAGAGAAAGGAGCAGTCGAGGAGCCTGAGGAGAACCCGGGATAACACCGTCTCTCCTGGCTCTGAACTCTGCACAGGCCGTCAATTACTGGGAGATATACGGGCCGGTCCATTTCCACCACTTTACTGAGTCCCCTTCAGTTGCAGCCCACTAGGACTGTAAATTATCACCCCCCCCCATCCGAGGTTTGCAGCAGTTTAGAGTCACCAGTGAGACCCTCCTCTGTCTCGGTCCGAATCTGAAGGAATTCCCTCCCTCTGTGTGCCAAACCCTGAAAACCATTGCAAAGCGGAGCCGTGGAGCATGCAGCTGCACGCCCATGTGGACACGCTCACTCGCAAACATTGATTTAAACACACACAAATGCACCCAAATGTTCGTATATGGTATATAAAATCCCCTGGAGCTATAGATCATTGGGAACAGGTAGAGAGTTTAGCATGAACACACACACACACACACACACACACACACACACACAGATACATACACACAGGCTGTAGATCACTAAGGTGGGCAGGGACGTCAGCACTCCCATACACAGTGCGCCTTATTGCAGAGTTTAATAGAGGAAAGCCAGCATGAATCCCCACAGTCATTCTGTTCCAGTCAAACACACCATTCACCACACACTGGCCCTGTGTGTGTTAATACACACACATGCAAGTCCCTACATACTGTACATCATGTGCCTTAGTGTGCACTGCATGTTTGTGGTAAGATATGTATACAATATACATATATGAATGTGATTGAGAGCGTTCTCATGCAAATGTAACATACTGTGTGTGGGGTAATGCATGCGAGTACATCTGTATGCACTGTATCTGCAGCATCTGGAGCGACACAGAGAGAATGAGAATGTGTGTGTGTGTGTGTGTGCGAGTGTTTGTGTGTCTGTGGTAAGATGGAGGCCATATTGACCCATCAGTGCTGCTCTGTCACCTCTTCTCTTTATGAGTCTGGCCTTTTAAAAACACGCTGGATTTATGGTCAGTTTGAGAGCGATCTCAGACACGGTGTGTGTATGTGTACATGTGCGTGTGTCAAGAATTTTTTCCCCTAAACACTGACACTAATGTAGAAAATTAGTCTCGTCTGCTGTCAAAGGAGGAATTAAACACATAAACAGCCAAAGTGATGAGAGGTTATCAGCGCCTACATGTATGTTACACTGAGGGAGATGTATAAAGACTATTTATAGTCTGAGTTTACGTGCAAGGAGTAACAGAAGAAGGAATAAACCAAGTACTACACACTGTTTCTGACCACCACTGGTATCTCATCTAAAATAAAACAGCATAAATAATATATGACGACACAGCTGCTTAGACAAACAGACCTTTCAGATGCGATAGATAACTGAAAAGTTGACATTTTAGTAAACAGAAATTTAGCAAAAAAAAAAAAAGTAATACACGCAAAAATGTACCCATAATGCTTTGGGAGCATGAGATTGCAAGCATTAATAAAATAAAAGCACGGAGATGTTTTCATAGTTTCATAGACACATGTTTAGTTTGGAGTGTAAACTATCTGAGTTGTGATGTTTACACATGTTGACCTAAAACCAGATTATGTGAGTATGAACAGAATTTTCTCTGCATGTAAACACGATGATGAACGTCAGTATTAACACTTACACACACACACACACACACACACACACACATTGCACATGCGTGCGTACAGAGCTGAGCGATGCAGATGGCGACTTGTCATCTCTCTCTCTCTCTGCGATGCAAAATCCCACGTCATCTTATAACACGCTCTGTCTCCAAATTGATTTCACAGCACAAGAGCCCCCCTGGAGATTAACAAAGTAAATTCCACTTCTTCTCTCCAAAAGAAACACCCATCATTTTTTCCCCCCTTAAACCTTCAGATAACCAGACATGGAGGATTTTCTTGAGACTATACATCCTTTATCTGTTATTCTAGGTGCTGTGTAATTGTGGATGGAGCCTAATGTGTGGTCCATTTGCTTCATTAATGGGGCAGACGCAAGCCGTTCAGCCAAGAAAACGCCTATTGTTCCCTTTACCTTCCCATTTTTAATGTGTAGCATTAGTCCAGCAGTTGCTAGTGCTAGACCATAGTGCTTTGCTGATGGTCAAATGACAAAGTCTTAATAGAATATAGTGGGACCGGCAGGACAAAGGTGGGCAATGTTCAGCTGGATGCAGACAATTTCTGTGTGAGAGGCCTGCCTAAAAACCCTTTTCATAGGCCGTCTAATGCCGGTGCGTAATTAAATGTGATTACTGGAGCAGAGGGCTTCGCTCTCCCTCTCTGAGGGCCACACACAGGACTGGAGGCAGCGTGCATGCGCTCATTAAGGAGGCGCTAACAGATGTACACAATCAACGACCACAGGCATACCTAAAATCTAAGCCATATCACTCTCACCGTGACACACAAACATAAACAGGGAAAAATCATGAATCTCCAGCTTGTCAATTTTTCAGGTGCTAAGAAAATCAGGATTTGATTTGAAAAGGTGCTGGAATGTTTTTTTTAACCGAGGAGTATGTAATCCTTCAAGTGAGGTTGCAGGATTTTTACCTGACAAGTTTGTCACCCCAAAAAGTCTCTCCAAGTAGTACAAACACAAACAAACACATACCGAGTAATGTGAATAGTAAATAGAAATCAGGTTAAACTATGACCCTCAGTCAGCGATAATCATAAAGCAAACAAGAAGAAATATAAACAAAAATCAATTATGGTTTTCAGACACGCACACACACACACATACACACACACACCTTGTCTGGCCCGCTCTCCGGTCCAGTTTCCTGGGCAGACACAGTCCCCTGGTGCTCATGGGAAATAGTGAGCATGCCAGGCCCCACAAAGGCGTCCATTCAGCCGCCCGCATGCTTGACCTGTGCAGGGTCAGCGCTCTGCTTTGTGCCCCGTGACCCCTGAGTGACCTGGGGTCATGGTGAGGGCCCGAGGTCAAATCCAGATGCCTGCGTCTAATTTCGCCCCAACTGGGTTATCCGTCCAAATCTGCCCTAAAATTTGCCCCCCATCCCCACCCCACCCAAAAACCCACAACTACCTCCACACATGACTGAGTCCTATAGAAATACATAGGTACTCTGCTGTCTAATTGGACTACTGTGGAGTAGTGCTCACACTCAAGCTCCCTCGTTCTCTCTCTCTGTCTCTGTCTCTGTCTCTCTCTCTCTCTCTCTCACACACACACACACACACACACATACCGGCCTGACCCCCTGTAACTGCACTAATACCCCATCCCATGGCCTTTGGTCTATCTTGAGGGATTAGGTGCAGAAAGACACACATACAACTCAGATACATCCACACACACACACACACACACACACACACACACTTGCGAGTGCAGCAGGCCTGGCCGAGGGTCTACCTTGAGGGATTAGGTGCAGAGAGACAGGACCCTCCAGCCAATCAACTGGTCTGTCACATTGATTTTGAGGGGTCACTGGTGCACAATGGCCAGGGTTTTCCTGTCTTAACCCCTCTGATCACACACATATGCACACACACACTCATGCACATGCACATATAATGAAAAAAAAACTTATTTATATCATTTACATAAAAGCCAGAACTGAAAAAGTGCTTTGTGGTTGGGTGAGTAGTAAACAATGTAAGGTAAAAACAAAAAACATGAGAGTAAATAAGACTGAAAGCTGTGTAAATGAAAAAAAGGAATTCTACGGAAATGGGTAAAATAAAAATAATAACATATGAGTTTATAAATGTGTGTTTTCAGAGATAATACTGAAAGAATGTACAAATTCTTTAGAGAGGACTTTCTGCAGTCTCGCCACAAAAGCGCACACACACACACACACACACACACAAGCGTCTATACAATCTGAAATTCCCCCCCGTCCGCCTCTCAAAGCTTCATCACATCCCTGCTTCTGAAAATCCTTCGTCCCCGGGGGAAAGCACACCCGGCTAGGGGGAAGCTCCCAGGCCACCCCCCCACCCCCCATCCCAGCCCCATGCTCCTTCTTTTCTTTCCTGGTCAAACAACACAATAGTCATCTATCAGAGAGGGCACCGGGCAGCCGCTTTGGCTGACAGAAATAAACCCGACTACCGCCAGCAACATTTCAGGTGCTCAGGATTACGATTCTCCCTGACGTCACGCACAATCAGCCTGCTCTGTTTTGGTCTTTTTTGTTCACCCCTCACACCTTTCGCCCTTGCATCCCTTATGTCGCCCGTTTCCCTTTCCTGGAGGGAATCTCTGAGGCATCTGGAAAAACAGGAATTGGGCATGTCTGTTGCTGTTGTTATGATCACAAAGCTGGTCAGCGAGGAAAGAACTAGTCAAGTCCTTTAGTTGAGCGAAATGTTGGAATAAAGCACCGCAAAAATTTTGTGATTCCAGTCTCATTTACAATTCTATTCAAGCAAAAGTATTACTGCAAAAAAATTCTAATTAAGGACTGAAGTAAAACTACTCATACTTAAGAGAAATGGCTTATATGACTATATTATTAAATATGGCATTATGATATTAGATTGTCACTCATGCATCAACGCGTCAGTGGTATTTTGCTGTGTAGTATTTAGTAGTATTTTCAGAGGGATCAAACACTATGTCCAGATGCCCTCTAAAGGGGCAAGAGAGAAATCTGAAGAGGTTGTAAGTTGGGAAAGAAATTCTTTGGTCCCCTCTAGACTAATCTTAGTTTTTTGTTTGCTTGCTTTTTTTTCAAATATTTTGATTGTTCAACACTGTGGGCCTTGAGCTGAATGTATCTAAAGAAAACCATCTGAATATTTTCTTTGTAAGAGGTAAAAATCATGTGGCACAGTGGTTTAATCTTTGAAGTTGTGTATTTATAAACCGATCATGTTTTTTTTTAATGTAAAGTCTGTCTGATAGGCCTCAGTAACTAACTTATAAGTGCAATTGTCAGATAAGTGATTAAAAATAGTCAATAATTCTTCTTTTTTGAAATGTAGTGGACTCAAAGTTAAACAATGCTGTATTGAATGAAAAGACTCAAGTACGTGGCAAAGAAAAGTTCTAGAAATGGTGAAATCATGAATTAGGCAGAGGAAGAGGAGGAAAAAAATGTATGTTCAATGACAAAAAAAAAAAAAAAAAAAGAAAACATGGGCGGTTTGTGACCACTAGTGGGCGCCAAAGTATTTTAGCAAACATGAAACCAACAGGCCGTTTTGTCTTCCCCCACATCCTCGACAACAACCCCAACTTCCTGGATACACGTTCAGGAAAACAGCCAGCCAGCTCTCATCATTATCATCTTATGTCGCGTTTCCGCCAAGAGGTTTAAACACACAAGGAGACGCAATTTTTCAACGACAGCGACCGTTTAATGTCACGAAATAATCGATGATAACGTAAACGGAGCGGCGAGGCGGGTGGGCGCAGAGAAAGGTTAGTTCATGAAACTACTACGGTTAACGTTAACGTTAGCTTGCTAGCGAAAAGATACAGCGCTGCCTTTACGACCTGTTGGTCCTTATTTGAATATATTTGTGTTTACGCGTGTGTTTGGTTAGTGGGCAACGTTATGGTAGTGAACGACGAAAGGTTCAAATGTGCCAAACGTCAAACTTCGTTGTGTGTGTGTTTTCTCTCAGAGCGCCACGTCATTGAACGGTAGCGGAGTCAGAGACAGCAGACTGCCCTTCTCTGAACCGTTATCAGACAGAACGAAGACACCGTTGGCCTTCCATGAGCTGCTGTCTCCGTGTTTCTTGCTTTTTACTTACCGAAGGAAGAAGCGGTTCAAAATGACGGCGTCAAACTGGGGTCTTATTATGAACGTTGTCAACAGCATCGTCGGTGTGAGCGTGCTCACTATGCCCTTCTGCTTCAAACAGGTGAGGGTCCTGCGGCTGCACGCGCACCTTAGAATGTGCGTGTGTAGCGAACAAAGTGTTCTTTTCTTCTTTTTCTTCTTCTTCCTCTTCTTCTTCTTCTCCTGTTCTTCTTCTTATGCTCTCTGGGATTTTAATGGCGGGAAACAAATTTTTTCCCCAGAAACTCGTATCTTAATTTTGAATTTTTGACTACCTTGAAAACTGGGAGTTAATTTTTGACAATGCATCATATTTTTAAGATAATCATTACTTTTTATGTGAAATCCTTATCTGAACAATATAACTTCTCTAAAGGTGTAAAGGAGTAAACTATATACAGTAGTCGCTTTCAATCATTTACTTTGTGGGGGGTTTGTACAAATACAAATAAAGTCAGATGTATAGGTGTATAGAAATGCTCCTGTCAGTAATGATATGAGTTATTATTATTATTATTATTATTATTATTATTATTATTGTTACAACAAGCAAAATAAAGGTAGCAATACACACCCTTAAAACCTGTTTGTCTTAAAGTCCTGACATGATTTAGTCCCCAGTATTTTATCACTGTGCTTCAAGATAACAATACTAGGTGGAGTTGGATTTTCAGAAAGGTCCTTCTAATATTTAGTCAAACCTTGTTGATTGAACAGCAGGAAATAAAGCAAAACATCTGCCAGTATAACACAACATAACTACCACTTGTTGTAGAAGCAGCATTGTACATTTTACATAGTAAACTTCAATGTGTTTCTTATCTGTTTAGATGTGTTTTGTCTTGTCACTGTACAAGGGCTTCAGTGCAAAAGGAAATTCACTGAGCGGCTGCGCTAGTGTGACAACTTCCTTTAAAGATCGGTGGAATTGTTTGAATTATATATATCATTTGAATTAGATTGTAAATTCTGACATTGTTTGAACAAGGTGTTTTGCAGGTTTTGACACAGACGTGTTTGACGTCTTCTGTATTTGCAAAAGCTCTCCTGAACTAATATTAGAGAAACATTGTAAGTCCAATAATTACCCTTCTGTGGAGAAAAGGGAAAAATGGAAGAAGGATTCTTAAAATCATTCATGAATTTATTGTGATCACAGTATGATCTCCGGAAACTGTTTCAGCCTACTTCTCTGTATTTAATGTGTGTGACTATGAGCCAGAGAATTCACATGGAAAATAAAAGTTCAAATTTGCACAGTTTTCAAGGTTTTTCTGTAGAGAAGGAACATAAAATAGTGTGTAGACATAGCAATTATTAAAAATCCCAGATCTTCACAAACATAGCATCATAATTGAATTAATAGAATTAAAACACAGCATGCATGTACACACACATTCACTTTTCATCATGGGTTGCAGTGATGTAAAGAAGTGTTTTGGTTGGATGAATGTCGTGTTGTTTCTCTAAATTTTGGATGTTGTGTGTTAATGTGTTGCTCTGTCCTCTTACAGTGTGGGATAGTGCTGGGAACTCTCCTGTTGTTCTTCTGCTCATGGATGACCCACAAGTCTTGCATGTTCCTGGTCCACACAGCGAGCAACACCAAAAGAAGGACCTATGCGGGATTGGGTGAGTTTAAATAGTAACCAGGCACATTTTTTTGTATATGAACACTGAATGTGCTTCATTGTTTTGAGACTTTCACCAATAAACCATCTGCTGCACTGGAAAAATATTTTTTCTATATTTGTGGCAGCAACAATCTTGTCTTGTAATGATCCCCTTCAACGTAAATCAAGTTTTTAACTATGATAAAAAGTCTTTATGGTGATTTTTTTTTACATGCTATTTTCACTTTGGAACAGTAGTGTACTAATGACAGTCCCACAAACACCAATTCACACAGCGAGGGTTTCATATCACACCTAATTATTAAACCCCATCAACTTGCACGTTAGGACTGAGGTAAACGAGGGTCAAAGGAGAAGCCAGGTGTAGCTACTTGCAAGCTGAAGGTTTTTTCCAAAACGACAGCAAGGGTGTGTTCTGTTTTCAGTAGCTGAATTGCAAAAAAAAAAAAAAAAAAAAAGTAATTCTTCATGATTTGCTGCCTGCAGTCGCCTTTTTTCAGAGCTTTTTTTTGCCACAAAATTCATATTGACAACTGATGCTGTTCTGTTTGTCCCAGGGGCACAGCATAATACAAGCCAACGTGTCGGTCAGCCGCTAAGTTTGTTTTCCTCATGTTTTATCCATTGACTGTGTTCAAACAAACGTGCAAATATACAGTGTGCTAGGTAAAAATAGCCAATGTTAACCTGCCAAGTCATTTTATAATTCATTTTTGCTTGGGGGTGTTGATAAACGAAGTTTTGCTGGGGGGAAAAGAGGAGAAGGCTATGCAAATTTTCATGTACTACGTGAAGACAAACGTTTAGAGTAACAACGAAGTCGAGGTAAAGCATGAAGAAAGTGTAAATGCTATGTATCAATAATGTTGATTAACAGAGAACCACTTTTAGAGTTTCGATTAGTGTATTAGTTTATTTGACAGGGGCCATGTACAACACAACTGTTGAGCCAGAGTGAGCTGTAAAGTTAATTTACATCTGTGATCCTTTGGCAGGGATTCTAAAAAAAAAAACATACAAACGAGAGGACGATGTTGGCAGAGAGCAGAAGCAACGATAGACACCATCACTGAACAGACAAATAAAACTGTTAGCAAAAGAAACTTAGGGATGGGACTTGATAAGATTTTATTGATACCAAAGCAGCTATTAATTCTGCTGATTGGTCTGATTCTTCATCAATTCCTGATCAGTTCTCAGTAGAAAAAAGTTGGCCTACACAGGTTCTCAGTATCAACATCGTTACTGTTGGCATCGCAAGATAAAGAAAAAAAAGCAGGAGTTATGAGCTGGGTCAGTTATTCATTAATTTAGGCATTAAGTATGAGAGTTATTTGCACACGCCTATACAGGAAAAAAACGATATAAGTAAAGAATAATTAGGAGAAAAAAAAAAGGATAATAATAAGCTGCTTTTTTTTTCAAGTCTCGATTTGTCTTTA
>JAQLOL010000014.1:14984435-14997813 GCA_029783665.1 Naso thynnoides | reverse complement strand
CTCGATTTGTCTTTAAAAAAAAAAAAAAAAAAAAAAAAATATATATATATATATATATATATATATTAAACGCAATAAATACCATACCATAGACTTGATAGCTAGGTATGATTGTACCTTGAATCTTTGATACCATTACATCCCGAATCTATACTGATTGTGATTGACTCTGAACTAGAACCAATTCTCAGGAATGCTGGTTAAGTATAGTTATGGCGGTGTGATAGCTGTAGGTTGGTGCTATTAAAACAGAAAACAGTTGAAGGACACTGCTGTAGGTTTGTTCTCATGCTGCTCACACTGACGCCACTCTGTTCTCTGCAGCCTTCCATGCTTACGGCAAATCAGGAAAAACACTGGTGGAGACGAGGTAAGTCTCAGTATTAATTCACAACACATTTTATGATGCGCTTTAACGTTGAATTATGACTTGGTTTTCATAATATAAAAATATAATGGATTTACTTCCAACACCATAAGCAGTGGTAATAACCGTGTTGTCCTCTGTCCTCTCTCTCTCCCCCTGCAGTATGATCGGTTTGATGTTGGGAACCTGTATTGCCTTCTACGTTGTGATTGCTGATCTGGGCTCAAATTTCTTCGCTCAGCTGTTAGGGTTACAGGTTTGAGATCCTTATTTTGCCATAATCATCTCTCAGTCTTTGAACACTCCTCAGACTTATACATCCATTGCTTTCCTCTGCATTCCACTTTACTCTTAAGCAACCAAAACAGTTTATAACAGCGGTAAGTGTTGTAATAATCAGACTGAGGTGCAGAAACAGTATTTTATCATGTGACACTCTCCTCTTAAGGTGACCTTCGGTTTTCGTGTGCTGCTGCTGATCGCTGTGTCGCTCTTCATCGTCCTCCCTCTGAGTCTGCAGAGGAACATGATGTCCTCCATCCAGTCCTTCTCCGCTATGGCTCTCATGTTCTACACCCTCTTCATGTTTACGGTGAGACCACCAGCCTGCAGACATCTACACTGCTGCTACAGTGTCAAAAGTATCAAGGTGTACACACGGTACAAAGAATCACATCGAAAATTGTTTTCTGGGAAATACAAGTGCAAAGTAAGCACTAGTGTATCTAAATACAAACAATATACTGAAATACTACAGGCACATTTTTAACCTGCAACATAATTTATTCTAGGGCTGCACGATTTATCCAATTTTATTCACAATCATGATTTTGACCATGATTAAATAAACACGATTGAGTGATACTGAAAGTGCGTGCTCCGCCCATAGGACAAATAGTGTATACCTGCTCCGCTGCGAAGCAAATCAAGCGCTCCCTAAACAACTGTCTGACCACGTGCCTGCATGAGCCAATCACAGCTGTTTCTGTTCCCTGTGCCGGCGTACACAGCCTAAAGTTTCCTGCATGCAGACTAGTACCTGAACATTATGTTGAACGACTGTTAGAGGCTACAACAGATAACAGATAGTCAAACAAAAGTCAAATTTGTGGCACAGCAGAAGGCGAAGAGCTTGTCCCTCGAAGTGGGTCATCATCTGTTGTTGGGAAATATTTCAGATTTAGGACAAGTGATCTCAACCTGGAATAAATAATAAACAGCTTACATTATCCTGCAATTACCAGGGCCGTGTTCAAAACTGACAATACGTAGCAACACGTTTATTTAACCGAAAGTAGATGTGCGCTGAAAGACCCTGTTGTGTGATGCAAGCATTGCAACTATCCAATGGATCCATTGTGCACACATTTTTTAAATGCAGCAGGGTTTATACACAGGTCGCAGCTGATTGGGTAACACCTCTGACACACCCACCAAACAGGAGAAAATGCACCTCAAAGCTGTTGCATCCCGTTGCACACGGCGTCAAAGAAACACGTCGTTCAATCTGGAAACCGTAGCAAAACCGTACGCACCGTGTTGAGACTGAATGTACCCCTGATAAATCTGTTAAAGTCAGCCATATTCAAATCTGGCCTGTCAAAGTGTCCAACGAAATCACTCTCACAGGGTCGGAAATTATTGCAGATCAAATGGGGGAAGATTTTTTTTATTTGGCGTGCATATTTTTGGAGCTACATTTGCAGCAAAATATGACGATGTCTGTCACTGCCGTTACCGCGCTGCACACACCCACGCACAAACTGAGCTCAAGAGTGCGTGACAGAGAAACAGCGCTGCTGAGGAGAGGGAACAGTGGAAAGTTTGAATGCGAATAACAACTTTTTTTTTGGGGGATTGTTTCATAGCAGATGAAAAACCTGCGCTTGAATACTGTCCTCCGCTGCATTTCTCCTTCTCATTACACGTGATCTATTTATCTCATCTAACTGGTGGCATCAAGAATATTCTTAAAACAACGCTATGCACGTAAAATAACGTTATACATGTCTGTTGACATAAATTTTTATGTTGAATGTTTTCAACAAAAAGTGTTATAGGCTAAATCTGTGTGCCTTGATAATGTCAAAGCAATTGAATGAATAATTTTTGATAAATAATCGTAATCTCAATACTGATCAAAGTAATCGTGATAATCATTTTAGCCATAATCGTGCAGCCCTAGTTTGTTTCCTCTCCAGTTTTAATTTGAAGCATATATTTCAGAGTACTATTTTGATTAATGTAATTTTTTTGCATTCTTTGTTTATTCTTACTTACTTGTTTCATTGTACAGAACTATGCCTTCATTACCGACACAATATTACGATGCTCCTCTTCTTTTAAAGAGCAAGCTTAAAGAATCACATCAGGCAGAAAACAATTGCTGTACAGTTTTTTTACAGGCTGAAACAAAGGCTCTCCCCTGGGAAGGAGGCGCTGCTTGGAAATGGCCACTAGAGACATTTTAAGATACTTTTAATTGCAAAGTTATTGGAGGTCAGATAGTGAGCTTAATGAAAGCACACTGTCGCAGCTTATATGTCTGGTGCATTTTATATATTTCCGACTTACGCCAGACTTGGCTTTCCCATTGATCGCTGTTTGTGCTGCAGCTCAAATGCATTTGACAAATTGTGTTCTTTTAGGAAAGACACATTTACATCAGCAGTCATTCATTAGCAACTCTACACCGCAGCTGAATTATTTCAGTTGCTAAGACTGGCCCTAATAATAGTTTGGCCGTAGCTCCTTCAGAAACCTGAAAAAAAAAAAAGAATTCCAAGTTAAGGAACCACATCAGTCACATTTTTAACCCTCTGATGTTTCAGTTCTGTCTTTCTATGGAACATTTGAATATTGCTGCACATCTGGCAGCATTTCAAGCAGTGGGACTGTTTAATGTGAAATTGTTTTGTACTTGTTTACAATGTTTTTCCTTCCTTCTGGTTGAAAGGTGCTTTTCTGTCCACTGTGCAGTGTGCAGCTTGTTTTGCCTTAGCGTTTCAGGAGCGTTTGCAATTTTAAAAACATCCACAGTGCAAACTATGGCTGCAACAAATAAATTTTTACATATGATTGATCAATAGCTTGAAATTTCTTTCACTAATTCAAAAATCCATTCTAGTTAAAGTCAAAAAATGTTCCTAGCTGCCTCGCTGACGTTTGTGCTGCAATTTGTCAGATATTAAACGAAGCACCTGAAACAGACTTGTGTCAGTACCAGTACAAATCTAGCAGTTATGTACACGTTTGCATGTAAACAGTCCAAACATGCATCAGTGCAACATTAGCTGGGTTTCCATTAAAGTAAATTGCAAATTTTGACCCAAATTTTAGAAATTCTGCCAAAGAAAAGGCACATTGTGTGTGTTCCATCCACTACTGTTATGTGAATACTAGGAGTAAGTTCATTGAAATAAGCAGTAGGTGGCGCAACATTTTCCAGTCAGGTGTCATTTACCGCAGCAGAAGAAGACAGAGTACCGCAATGATGTAATTAAAAGGCCCAAGTAAACAACGTTGTTGCTGCTTCCCATGTAATATGGCATTTATGTTGGTTTCTTGCACCAACTCAAGAAATGTTGAAATTTCCTCATCAGTCCAAACATGCCTTGCGTTTTTGTCTGCCACCATTGCTTCTCTGGTGCAGAGGACTAGTGTCGCCTGAGTCACCTTTAAGTCACGGGATTTCTAAATCTCATCCTTTATTCGCTAAATCTGTTTCCATTGCACTTACTCGCATTTACCCTTTGTCAATACACCAGCTTCTTCACCTCCCTCAAGCGTTAAAAACTTTATTGTGATATTTCTGGATTTTTAAAAAATTTTCTGTGTTTCCATTCAGACGTTCTTCTGCACAAATCGAAAATGCGCATAAAAACAGGCTGATGGAAACCCAGCCATTGACTGCTACAGTGGCACTTTCTGACAGCTACTTAGCCTTTGCCATGAGTTCTTCCACCATTACTAAAAGTGGACACACAGCACTGCACACAAATGCTACTAAAGTAGTAACTGGTAGAATAGTTCAGTCAGTCCAGCGCTGTTTGTAACACAGCAGCCTCACAGGTGCCAGTGCTGTCAGAGGTGCAGCGTGCTATAAGTTTGATTGGATTTTCTGCCTCATGTGATTCATCTTGTTTACTCTTTAAATGCACACACAGTTTGTGTGTGAGTGTGTGTATGTGTGGTTCTGTTTTACTTACCTGTGATGCTGCATTCACAGACTCCTCACTGCTGTTTACAGTCTCTCTGTGTTATATGTGACTTTTAGTTCTGTAGCATGGCGATAACGTAGAGCGTTGGTGTGGTGTGTGTCTGGCTTCAGATCCAGGCCCGGCCCAGTCCAGACCCCTAACCCTCTAACAGTGATGTATCTTCCCTCTTTCCCTCCCTCCTTTTCATCCTTTTCCTTTTTTCCCACTGTACCACTTCACTTCTTCCCCTTCCTCCTCTTCCCTCGTGTCTTTCTTCTCTCCCTCACTCTCCTTGACTACCTCTTTTCCTCCTGTGCACCCTTTGTTTGCTCCCCTCTGTCCCACTGCTGTTTCTGTTGCCGGTGCTGTAGATAGTGTTGTCATCTCTGCGCTACGGCATAATCTCTGGCTCCTGGGTGGAGCGGGTTCACCTGTGGCGCATCAAGGGCGTCATTCAGTGCCTGCCCATTATCGCCACAACCTTCTGCTGTCACCCGTAAGTAAACCATGGAAACCACCCCCAAAATGACACCACCGTCAGGGCAATAAGAGGAGTGGACACTGAAGGAAGCCTGATGTTTCCCCAGGAACTTTACGCTCCTTTAACCCTTTTCCTGCCTGAACCTTCAGCCCACTCCTCTGAGTCATCCCCATTTTCCGCCTGTTTTTCAGGTTTTGGTCTGAGCTATTTGAGCTCTGTGTCTAGGTTGTGTGCGTGTGTGTGTGTGCGTGTGTTTTGGTGACAGTAGTGTAAGGCAGAGCAGTGCAAAACGTGAAGTTTAAGTTTCATCTTTGCTGCCCTTTCACCACTGCCTCACCAAGATGAACATCCTAGGTGTATGTGTGGGAGGCTGCAGGGTTATGGTGTGTTCTTTAGTCCTTTTGGACTTAATCAGGTATTTAAAGGGAGCAAGACGTTGGAAACACATGCTGATCCAAAACCTGTGGGGTAGTTTTAGTCTAGATTACCCTTTAATGAGCCTCTTATTGTTAATCAATTTAAGATTTTCCTTTTTATTCATTTTGTTTCACCTTCATTACTCAATTTTGTCAGCTGTGACAGGTTTTTAGTTCAGTATGGGGTTTCTTGTCATGTCTCTTTGTTGTTTCCCTTCATTTTCTCTGGTTTTCTCCCCTCATTCATTACTTTCATTATCTGTCCGTGAGCCATCAGCATGGGCGCAGCCCCCTCCCCTCTTCTTCGTCGTGCCCCTCCCTTACTTGTCTTCATTTGGTGCGGGCCGTAACCTCCCTCCCTCCCCCTCCCTCCTTCCCCTCAGATGGTGCTGTCCTCGTTCAAACACGGGCTGCTCAGCGGCTGGTGGCTAGGGCAGGTCAATGTGGTGCGCTGGGAGGGTGTGTTTCGCTGTCTCCCCATCTGTGGCATGGCCTTCGCCTGTCAGTCGTAAGTACTCCTCCCACCCCTCCACCCGCACGGAACCACATAATAAAACTAACGCCAAACAAGACTCGAATGTTCAGATATAAAAGATCTGACAGTAGTCCTAAAGTCATGCAATGGGTAAATGCTCAAACTGTCTAATTCCTGCAGCGGCACGGCAAATTGAATCTTTAATTGCTGCATGTGGCAATTGAGCAAACGTCACAGTTAGTGCATGTGCACTTGCATCAGTCTTTGAAGCCACAGTGGAGGGTTCGGGGTGAGTTTTTCCATTTGAAGACACACTCAAATTTGTGGTGGAGATGAAGTCAGTGTTGGAGGATTTCTAGTTGCAAAGAGAGGCTGCTTGCTAATGTGCTTTTCACAGTCAGCACATCTGTTCCTGCTTCATCATCAGGTCTAAGACTAAAACTAATTTTTGCTCAAACCACCGCTTCTGTTTTTCCTGATATGTCAGGGATAAAGCTCAATATGGTACAAGGGAATGTAAACGTTTGTTGGAAATCATTGCCATTCAGTTGTCTTGTTAATATTAAATGTCGCAAAGACTAAAATGAGAATTTTCTACCAAAAACTGATGCTAACATGAGTGTTAGCTAGTCAAAAAAGGAGAATAAAACCTTTTTGTGAACTTGCTTTCCATGTCCAGCCAGCTTTTCTTATCTAAACTTGAGCAAAGTAAAGACAAATGCAGATCTAGCTTGTGTGGCAAACATGCAGGGAGAGACTTTCAGTAACTTTCCCTACAGTGCCTGCAGAGTTCACAATATTATGCGTAACCTCTCACAGCTTAATCTGAGCTTCTCTGAGTTACCACACTCATCCATCTCTCCATTTTCATCTGTCTGCATGCTCTGTCACTGCCTCTTTTCATCTCGTCCTCTTTGCTTTGCTGCTCGCTTCGAGTTTGAGTGGGTGAAGGGGAACACGCAAAGGTCTCGCAGGAAAGGGGTGTGCGAATCTAATTTTGATTTGAATGCTGAGCAGGGAGTGTTAGAGTGAAGTCATTAGGAGCCAGATGTTTGGGTGGTGGTACTGTATGGGTCTGTTTGTATGAAAGAGAGTGAGGTAAGTGGCAGGAGTGGGTGACTGTAGTCTTGAGACTGAAACAAGACTCTAATTAACGTAATCGCACAAAGCCAACATGACATTATGGTATGGCGGACATGTTTATTAGCAAGTGAGGTGTGCACATGTTAAAGAGAGAAGAAAGTGTGCGGTTGCGTGTGTGTTTATGCTTGTGTGTTTTCAGCGTCGGTTCCCAGTAGCGACGTTGAGTGACATTTGGCAGGGTGATTTCTTGGCCTGTGGTCAGGCCGCGCGAGGCAAGCGCTCTGTTAGGCGGCAGGCAGCTTAAGCCAACCACTAATCAACACACTGGACCGTCGCCATCTTACAGACACACACTGATGTACTCACAGGCTGATTAAACAGCTCTCAGCACATTGGATTTTTATTACATTCATGAAACGTGTTTACTTTTTGTTAAAACATTACTTAACATCACCATTATGACGCGATGGGAGCTGGCCCCGTTGTTTTTTGGCCGTGCGTTTGAACAGCGCGGAGCCGTTTCAGCTCATAGTCGAGGGACATAAGAAAAACGGCCCTCTGTGATGCTACCGTCAGCATGCTTTCAGCTCCAATTTAATGATATTATCTGCAACACACACTCAAGCCATCCCAGCACACATGCACATTTCCACCACACTCACTTTGAAGACCCTCTCCCTCATATTTCCTCCATTTAAGGGCGGTGTTAATGCAAAAACACATTAACCTCTGAGTGGATACCATTGAGTGACCATTCGATCCTTTAGCTCCCCACTTACAATATGTTGTTTTATTTCACCTTGGCTATGAGATTTACTGATTTGCGGATTAAACAAGCGTCAAGAAAAAGCACCACGGGACGGCTTGCTCATAAAACCAGAATGTGCTAAAGAGAAACAGGCAAAGAGAGAACGAGAGGCAGACAAAATTATGGTTTCTTTCTCTCTCTCTCTCTCTCTCTGATTTCATCTCTCTGTTTCTTCCTTCCACATATATATGAGGGAGAGAGAAAAAGAGGGGAGGCGAGCACAAAGAGTCTGGCAGGAAAGTTTATAATGCTCTAAAACCTGCCAGGCACTCGCTATTATTTATAAAGCCTGTAAATTCACTGGGTAATGCGCCAACGATCCCCTTGACACAACGCCTCACTCTCTGATAGCACAGGACAGAGTGACAGACAGGTACCTGAGTGTGAAGACAGACAAACTTAAGTTCAACCTCAGCCAGCCTTGACTACTGTCACCCAGTCGGTGTCACACACATACATGCACACACTCGCATGTAGACAAACGTTTCATACACACTTCACCCCCCTCCCCTGCTTTGACATTACTTCCATCCACTGCCATTTTGAATAAAGGATGAAACTAGAATAAATTATGAGTTAATCAGCACTAACAATAAATGTATAATTCACTGACACAACTTGTAAGATGATGCACTCAATGTCTGACTTAAAACCTTTTAAATTATGTGTGGCTGCAGTTGTATGGGGGCCCGTTTATGCAGGTAACAAATCAATTAATAAATAAAGGATAAACAAACTCATTAATGATTGAATTACTTATTACTGAATATGCACTTATCATTAAACCAAACAAGTGTATTACCAAAAGAAAAGAAATTATTTTTAAACAAAAAATTAAAAATAATACAGTTAAGTTCATCTTTTTTCATCAGATCTGAAGGTGGCAAACTGCTGTTTGTTTAAATCTTTTCTCAGCTGTTACTGTTTAAAATTAGCTGCCTTGTTTTTTATCACCCATGGGTTGGTGCCAGTTTAGACTCCACCAGGAGGGTTTAAATGTTATATATATATATATATATATGTTTTTTTTTACCTTCAGAGAAAATAATCTAGCAAGTTATACCTATTTTTTAATATGCTTGTCTGCTACTTAAGAGTAAGATTTGCAGTCGTTGGCAGCAATCATATTTCATTTATAACGAATGCAGATAATCTCCAAATATACATTATAAGAAGGCATGAATGGCAAACAAGAAGTCTGGCTACATTTTAAAAGACCATACAAATCATAATTTAGTGTGTAACTGATGTTTGTTTGCAGTGCTAAAACTATAGTGAGCCAAACAAGCAAAAATAAACAACTTGTTTGTGTTGACTATGAAATGGCACAAATGGACCTCCATATGGCTGCACAGATCTACAGAGCAGTTAGTGACACCAAATGTCATTTGGAGCATGTTTCAGCTGTTTAGGTAGTGATTCTGCTGATTCGTGCAACATTTGTGAAACTTATTGAGACGTGGGAGTGCCACTTCCCATAGCAAAAGTAACGTTTCTGATAATCCAGACAGCACATGGATGCAACCGCACCAGTTTTTTCTTGTGTCAGGCAGCGCACAGATTGTGTTGTCGTTGGGCTCCTTGTCTCTCACAGGCAGGTGCTGCCGACCTACGACAGCCTGGACGAGCCGTCCGTCAAACGCATGAGCACCATCTTCACCTCGGCCCTCAACGTGGTCACCATCTTCTACATCACTGTGAGTGGAAAACACACTTCCGCTCTGACACATGAACACCTTGTGATATGAGAGTAGTTTTTGTTTTTTGTTTTTTTGTTTGTTTTTTCTGATCATCTCCAAATATCTTCCATTCAAAAAGTCATTGAATGCTGTTTTTATTATGAGAAATCAGACAAATTTTTATACTTTAAGTTGTCTTTTATTCTTCTAAACTTGTACTCCATATTTCTGCCTCCCTCTTTTTTTTCTTTTTCCCCACCCATATATTTGGTCTTGAAAGTTTTGAAAGTGCTCAATCATTTTCAAAATTAGTAATATACTTTCTTAAGAAATGCTTGATCTTCAACATAATCTTGTGTTTAATCTACACAGTCAAAAACTTGTAAAAACAAAAATCTTACATATCATAAATGAAAAAATCCCTTTTTGTCATATTTACTTTTGTCTCCTGGCACCAGCATTAGCAAGCGTTAAATAATCATGATCAAAACATCCAATCAAAGTAAAAATAAACAAATGCTAATACAGCTGGAAAATAAACAAAGTGACCAAATACATCAATTGCTGTGTGTATAAAAGAAGTCCTGTAAATTCTGTTTTGCAAAGGCAACTGTAGTAACAACTTAGATGTAGATAATCTGAAAGTTTTTTGGTTTTAGGTACCTTGAAAGTGCTTGAAAAGTGTGTGAGTTTTTTTCTTAAAAAGCTGTACAAACCCTGTTCCTCCATCTCTCTCTGAACCAGGTGGGCTTCTTTGGCTACGTCAGTTTCACCGAGAACATTGCGGGCAACGTGCTAATGAACTTCCCGTCCAACCTGGTGACAGAGATGATCCGCGTGGGCTTCATGATGTCTGTGGCCGTCGGATTCCCCATGATGATCCTGCCCTGTCGCCAGGCCATCAACACCATGCTTTTTGAGCAACAGGTGAGCTTTATGTGGAAAGCAATTTGTTTGCAGGTTTGGATATGAGTTCAAAAACTGTTGTGAATTGTAACAGATGTGTGTAAGGATAGCCCCCTTTCAGGCAGATATTGGCTGTTTTAAACCTATCCTAACAAACACTTAAATTTAAATGTCTTATATTTTGTCTTTCCTATTAATTAGATCAATATAATGCAATGAACAGTGTAACTTCCCGTCATATAATTGTGATACTCTCATCCTCTCTGTTGATAATTTGATCAATCAGTAAAAAGAGAGGCATGTTAAGCATGTAAACAGAGTGCCCTGGAAACATTTTCTATGATACCTATCTGTAATGTTAATTGAATGTTTATTATTAAAGCGCCACCATGTAACTTTGACCACAACCTGTGGCTGTGAAAAATGAAACTAAATTATGCACATTAATAAGTCGCACAAAACAGCAATTTTAGTGAAGTCGGGTCATATTTTATAGAGAAAATGTCCTCTGGTTTTCCCTCTAATGTTTAACAATTGCTATGCCTCAACATTTTGATTCAACATTCAGCAGCATGTAGGCTGCCTGCAGACCGAAGCTGCAGCTGCAGCAGTGGCTAGTTCTAAATAAAAGGCTGCAGACAAACAGAGCAGTTGCAGGACATCAGAGGGAAAGCCAGAGGACATTTTCTCCATAAAATATGACCCGGTTTTACTAAAATTTCTGTTTTGTGTGACATACTAATGTGCATCTTTTAGTTTCATATTTCAAAGCCACAGGTTGCAGTCAAAGTTACATGGTGGTGCTTTAACACATTAACACATCAGAAAAATCCCTTTCTTCTTTTGTTTTTAAATTGCACTGTAGGTAATTATCTTCTGTTCTTTCAGGGAAGAGAAAGTCCTGCTTGTCTCCCTCTGTAAAAATCAGACAGAAATATTAAATATTAATATTTCTCATTATCACATTGCCAATAGTCACTGTTGGCAATGTGATAATGAGTAATAAGGCAACATTTTGCACAAGGGTTTGTGTAGCCACGCTTGAATGAATCGGTAACACTAAGTAGCACAAGCTGCCCAAGAAACAAAAATCTTATTGACCAAGATCCAAATTAAAATCTGAATTTGTGACATTTTATTTTATTTTTTTCACTCTTTCCTCTCTTCTCACTCTCTGATTCCATCGTGCAGCAGAAGGATGGGACGTTTGCTGCCGGGGGATACATGCCTCCTCTGCGCTTCAAGGCGATCACCCTCTGCATTGTGTTTGGCACCATGCTGGGAGGTATCCTCATCCCCAACGGTACATCCTCTGTGTGTGTTTGTTTGTGTGTGTGAGTCGTGCTTGGATTGAAATTGTATGAGTGTGCAAATGTGTACAGCTCGCTTACTGGAGGTCTTTAAGTTGCCTGTGTCCCTTTATGTGGGCGGGGAAGCAGAGGAGCTTTACGACGTGTGTGAATGTGACTTTACGAGTCAGTGACTGTCACACTCTAACACAGTCCTTAAATCAGGGCCCTAACTTTTATCTCCTTTTAGACGGGCAGACGGGAAGATAGGGCTATTATTCTCCTAGACTCCCTCTCTGCAACCCACACACACACACATACACACGCTTAAAAATCTATGTACACACCAATATTGGCTCTTTGTCGGGTTCTTTGAGTCTGTCTGTCTCTCTCACAAACGGCTGCAAAATGGTGGAGATGTAAAGGTTAGCATGAGTTTATGTTTTATTCGTTCTTTTATATGGTGGCTGTTTGTTAAACTTTTGATTGGGCACACACACGCACACACACATACACACACAGCAGGTTTGGCTGGCTCTTTGTGTATCTAATCAGACTAATAGACTAAGAAGAAGGGAGGTAAGGACCCTGGGGAGAATGGACACTAAATCTGAGGGAGACAATATGGTGTCCGTCCTCTGGATGAACCATGGCTGTCCAGGCCTGACGCCCAGCCGGCCCCTTCCACACAGACGGGGGTGGGGCCAGGGCTCTCCGATGCCAGGAGTAAGGTGCCAGGGCTGAGAGCCTGGGGCTTGGCGGGTGCCGGTTTTGAATTGCAGGGGCAGATGTAAAGCTGTTGATGAAGATCATTAAAATGGGAACCGCTTTGAGTTTTTTAGCAAAGGAGCCTTTGATCAGTGCGTTCAGCAAGACACAAACCCCTCAGCTCTGGCAGTGCTGGTGCAAGTTTCTCCCACTGAGCTCTGCAGCACTGATTCCCAACAGCACCTTCACATCCATATTATTATATCACCTCAAGTAACCCCTGATCAGCATCACCAGTTGGTTTCCGAATGTGTTCATTTTAATTGAATTGTGTTGAGTAACCTCACAAAAAATGACTATCGTTGTTTTGCGTATTAGAGCAGCAAAGATTAATCAGTTGATAGCAAATTATTCGGCAACTATTTTGATAATAAGTGTTAAGGTTGGTTTGATGAAGTTTCTATTTTTACTCCTTCTGGAGTTGCTGAAGCTGGAACTTTCAAACCTTTATTCATTACAAGTGTTTAATATTTTAGAAGGTTTAGCCTTTGCCTTAAGCTGTTTATTTTAACTATTTACCATTGGTTTTAAATATTCTAAATATGTAGTTTTGCTCATTATTTCGGTTGTTTATTTATTATTACACCACATACATCCTGACAGCTGCATAATTCCCCCACGAGGTATGAGTACTGCTGACATGGAGTCTCTGCTCTACAGGACCAAAAGCTAATTTGTTTGCTTCTCTCTCTTTAGTGGAAACCATCCTGGGTCTTACTGGAGCCACCATGGGCAGCCTCATCTGCTTCATATGCCCTGCTCTCATCTACAGAAAGATCCAGAAGAATGGCATCATCTCTCAGGTGACGGAATCAGAATCAGCACTTTCCTGATCATTTGCTCAGGTGAAAAAAGTTCACTCACTGTGTCTCTCTGTCCTGTAGCTGGTGCTTTGGGTGGGTCTGGG